>OX371260.1:82713643-83066851 GCA_947311025.1 Lypha dubia | reverse complement strand
GCTATCGTTTATAAATGATTCTTGATAATGCCCCCAAGCAAGGGTATTTACACTATTGTTACACACATATCTTTTGTTGTCTAAATAACTTAAAGATACCTTATTTATTAAAGATGTATATAAAACATGTAGTTTTGACTTAAAAGTATACATACTACTACAATAGACTTTCTTACTATACAAGCAATTTTTATAATCTAATAGACTTAAATTTCTAGATATATTACGTTTTATACCCTTTGCTTTTTTAACTTCATTCATATCTTCCATTTTGTATGAGTACATTTTCGCTCTCAACCCTACAAATTCCTTCATTACCCTACCATTATTTTCATCCTTCATCATACCTAATATTTTTTTATTTTTTTGTGGAATGCCAAATTTATTATTCGGTTCATAATCTGATGTATCAAACTTTGTATCAATATCGTTTATGATCTCTTTATAAAAATCATCAGTTTCAATTGTGTATATAAACGAATCGGTATCCATATAATTCAGCTCTGCTTTGATATTATATTTTGGTAGTATATAATCATAATGAAAGTTATACATCTTCCACTTTGAAAGTTCTAGGATTGTAAATCCTAAATAAATGGGTTTATTATAAAGCGAATAACTTCTGTTTAGCTCCACAGCTATCATATTTTCCTCAAATATACTGAATGAATGAAATTCTGGTTTGGCAATAAGAACACGAGCACCCATTTTCTTCCCTACGCTCTCCCACTCATTAACAATTTTTACATTCTTACGCTTGTCCACGTTTTCCATTGTTTTACCGTATACGGCATTATTTAATAATTTGAAGAAATTTTTTTCAAACGTGTTTTGAGCATTAGTTCTATGTAAGTTGTTTAATGAAATATATGGTTTTAACCAAGCTGATTGCTTAAATTTCAAAATTCGATGAATTTTTTGTAGCTTTAAACCATGTTTTAAACATTGCTGTAAATTTTTATAATATATTACATATCCATATTTATTATTTAAATCTACAATTAATTTCTTTTCGCTAGAATTTGGAGGATTTTTATTTTCACAACAAAATGGTAAATTGTTATGAATATCATGAATTTGTATTGGATACAACAAATCAACTTCTAATATATATCCAGTAGCTGAGTCTTCTGGTATACTATCCAAACAAAAGTTTTCTATGTCTGTTTCCCACTCAAAATTACCTTCTGGTAGAGCTTCAGACATTGCCCATCCATACAAATTATTTGCATCTAAATACATTAAATACTTAGATGGAAGATTCTCATTGTAATCATTCATATATTTGTTGTTTGCAATAGAATGTCGTTGAGAGCACTGTACTATTCCTCCTCTTATCCCCTTTTGTATAAAATGAATCATTTCTATATCTGTCAACAACTCTAATTTAATATCTGTTATTTTTAACATTGCATCCCAGGAAAGTCCTGGTGCTGTATAGTAATGACAAGGGTCTAATTTATAAATATTTTTGCTAATAAATCTAAAGTTTTCAAAAACATCTGTTAACAACAAGACATCAGATTTCAAATATAGAATTAAATAATCTTCTAAAGTTGTACACTCAAACGTACTCCATACTTCTTTAGCATGGGCGTAATCTTCTTGAGAACAATCTTTATCTGTTAATTTATTATAAAAGCTCTCTATATTTGGTAAAGAAGTTTCTTTAAGTTTTTCTATTGAATTTAAATAACTGTATGGAAAGACACCTTTTCTAATAAGCAAATTAAATTTAGTTTCGTTTTCCCCAATTATTGATTTTACTACTCTTAAATCTTTCTTAGCTAAATTTTTAACCAAATCATTTAAGCTTGCTGGTAAAAATCTATAGGAATCTAAAAATCGAATTTCAATCTTACCACTATCATCATCAGTTATAGTTTTAGAGAGAGATATATAAAACTCTTTATTGAGTGGAATAATATTTATAGGACCATCATTTATATTATTTAGCTCCTTCACAAATAAATGGCAGTCATAACCAGAAAAATTGTGGAATATTACTGGAAAGAACTTTGGCACTTTGTAATTAAGATTACACGAACTATGTGCAGCGCCTCTATATTTTCCGCTCATATGACAATGATCCCTAACTTTTGAATCATCAAAAATAAGTTTAGAACAAATGTGACATATATTGATCGAATGGTAATGTAAATTTTCTTCTTCTGTTAGGGGTAGCATGGGCTTTACTATAGATAAATATTTATTGCTTAAATATTTTACGTCTCCAATTAAACTCTCTATAAACTGTCAAGGTGAATCTAAACCTTTAAAGTTACAAAACTTATTTAAATTGTCGTTAAAGCTACATTTAATGAAATATGATATAGCATAGGGGACATGTCTATCAACTAATGTTGTTGAAGAAATATCTCCACTCGGAATGCAAGTTTGAATATTTTCAAATATGCATTCCGAATCTGCGTATACTACGAACGGTACATCTATACTATTACTATAATTATTAAATTCTATTGTAGACTTATCTGCTTGGGGTGCATACGAAATTTGTTTTTTACATTGTTTTCTGTAGATTTCCAATTGTTGATCATGATGAAAACTCTGCAAGCAGTCATTACATAGAACAATGCTTTCATGATGACCTGTCTGTTGAGCTCTAATGAATCTGTCAAAATACAAAATAGTATAATAAAGGAAACTAAAACTAAATTTTTAATTTTATTTGTAATCATAACACTTACCTAGATATATTTTTTATATAAACATAGTGGGAAACTATATTTCCCTCCACTTTTTTCTGCAAAAACAAGAGTTGGATATGTTTTAATTTTGATCCTCGTGTTTTATAATAGGGCCCCACAATCAAGTCTTTTTCAATGTCATATCCAAAGACATTTATACTAATATTTGGATTATTAATTTCAAAAATTTTTATATCTCTTATTTTTAGTGGGAAGCATAACCCACTAAAATTTAAGCAATAGCCGTTAAAGTTAATAAGTTCTTCATAGATGTTGACTCCGTAACTGCTTGTTCTTTGAGGATTTTTATGGGTTGATAAGGCTGATAGTATTGCCCATTTGAAGCAAAACTCATCATTGTTTTGCACATTTATACATGTTTTTTTTAACCTTATTTTATTTGGAAGAGGTAAACTGGAACCTTTTAGTGGTTGGTATTTATTTAGATTTATATGAAGTTTTAAAAGTTGAATTAGAGTTCAACCACTATCCCGTTCTTGAAAGTCTTCCATTTTTGTTATTATTCTTTGAATATTAGAAGCATATTCATCGCAATACTCTTCTAAATTGAAAATTTCCTTCATTTTCGTTTGAAAATTTTTCACTTCTATAGGGGTATTTTCTAATTCATTATTCACATTGGGACGAGCATATAATCCATACATCTCCATATTAAATTTAATAGCATCATTATCCTTTAAGAAGTTATCAACTTTTCTCTTTAACGGCTCCTCAGCTTCCTTCATAAACATCTCCGGTAGGAGACATTCTTCATTGTTATTTTCATATGCTAGAGTTATAAGCCTCTTTTTAAAAGCACTTTTAACTAGCTTTACAATACTTTTTTTTGAGCACGAAGCATGAGATCTTTCATGCTCTCTAAAATTTTCCTCACTTTGAAAATCCATTTTTCAATATTTTTTGGTACTAAACACATTTAAAAATTAATTTCAATAAACATTCAAATCAAGAAAAAGGTCACAAAATTTACATATACATATTAGATTAAAATTATTATTATAATTGCTTTTACTAACCTGTTATGAATTCGAATAATAAAACACAAAACTTAAAGTTTTTTTTAGAAATTTCACAGATATCTTTTTACGTTAAATAATTTCACAGAACTAGAATTTTGTTCGAAAAAATAGCAGGTTTTATACTTTTTTCTGTAGGCACTACTACATACGCATATACAGATAAGTATCCCAGATATAAAAATTTTTCATTACATTTTTTTCCGATTATGAAAAAGGGATAAATAACGCATTTATGACCTCATAAATTACTACATTGTATGTGCTTCAAAATATATTTCGCTAATGCACCCACACACTCCAACATACAAACATAAGTAAAAGCAAGCATACGCATGTATTTCTTTCTTAAGACTTTTTTCATATAATCAGATGTTTATCTTCCATTGTGAAACTCCATATCAAGATGTTTCAAATAAATTTTGGTTCCATTTTTTTAAAAAATTTTTAGACAGCACTTGTCCTTAACAGAAGTCACTTTCAGAAAACGGCGATAATGTAAACATATTGTCATTGCGTTAAGTTGTGGTTGATCTTTTGTTTTCGGACACACATGACGATTTATTGGAGGCATTTAATAAGAACGGCTTCTCCTATTACAATTTACGTTTGTCCAATGAATTTGGGTTTCGACAAAGAGGACCATTTTTGCGTGTCAGCGTAAATGATTTAATGAAACAAAAGCAAGTTTAATGTTTACGTTTGAGTTTATTCTTTGTGTACTTAATAAAACATAAGCAAGTTTAATGTTTACGTTTAAGTTTATTCTTTGTATTTTCTGTTACATACTAATACTTTCATAATTATAAGAAAAGTATGCATACGCATGTATTTCGATTGTGAAATTACATTTCATTTTATATATAAAATATATTTTTAACGAATAAGATGTATGCATATGCAAGTTTTTATGACCTCATAAATTACTACATTTGTATATCCTTCAAAAATATATTTCGCTGATGCAGCCACACTCTACGACATACATACATAAGTAAAAGTATGCATACGCATGTATTTCGATTGTGAAATTACATTTCATTTTATCCAAAATGAAAGCAAGCATACGCAAGTCTTTCTTTCTTACGACTTTTTTTTTCATATAACCAGATGTTTATCTTCCATTGTGAAATTCCATATAATTTTTTTTTTCAAAATGACCTACAACCCTTTTTTCTAAATATGATAATAAATATACTTTTAACGAATAAGATGCATGCATATGCATGTTTAGACATAAATTAAATAAATAGTTGGGTTTCATATAGATACTTTACTATATAAATTTATTATATGAATGTATCAACTTTTTTTGATATATAAGAATTTAGCTGTAGTTAAGTTCGAATATTGCAGAGCCATTTGGTGATTGACGTCCTTTGAAAATAATTGTCCAAATTTTGTCATTCATATTAGATAAGTAAGGATCCTCTCTGTTTAAATATTTAACGATTCTTTGCGGCATATAAAACCACTTATTGTTCTCCAAATGTACTATAACTTGGGATCCATATTGTGTAGCCTTCCATTCGAAATTTAAGATTTTGAATGGTTCATTTACGGGAATATCATCAATTTTCGTATATTCTGATTGTATTCCTTTAGCTAAGTTAATTATTTGTTGATAGATCTAAAAGCAAATATGCATATAAAATTGTATAGATATAGATACATATATAAAATTATAGATATAGATATACATTTATAAAATTCTATTTCGTAAAACTGCGTACTTAACATTTTGTTGAACGTAATTTCAGGTAAATTTGAAGAACAATAACTAAAATTAATTTCTGAAGGTTCTTTTATATTAATTTCTGTTGGTTGGTATAACTCTCATTTTTAGTATTTAATAAAAAGAACTCAAATGAGAATCTCATTAACATGGTGGGATAAAATATCTCATTCGAATTTCTGTTTATTATAAGAGTATACACATGGAAAAATATATGTATTTATGTATAACATAATGACCATATTTTGTTTTTTCAAATAGTTAAAATGCTTATAAGTGTATTTTTCCATAAGGATAAAAAATTCGAATACGTGTATTTTTCCATAAGGATAAAAAATTCGAATACGTGTATTTTTCCATAAGGATAAAAAATTCGAATACGTGTATTTTTCCATAAGGATAAAAAATTCGAATACGTGTATTTTTCCATAAGGATAAAAAAATTCGAATACGTGTATTTTTCCATAAGGATAAAAAATTCGAATACGTGTATTTTTCCATAAGGATAAAAAATTCGAATACGTGTATTTTTCCAAAAGGATAAAAAATTCGAATACATGTATTTTTCCATAACGATAAAAAATTCGAATACGTGTATTTTTCCATAAGGATAAAAAATTCGAATACGTGTATTTTTCCATAAGGATAAAAAATTCGAATACGTGTATTTTTCCATAAGAATAAAAAAGTGCCAGAATGCCCAAAAATATACTACTTAAATCAACAAAAATCAACCGTTGAAATTAAAAATTTTGTTTAGTATTGGCTAAACATATATTTAATATTTTTTTGAAAAACTTATTGATAATTTAATATATAATTGAAGATTCAATAAATAATAAAATTTACCAAAAAAAAAAAAAAAAATTATTGTTACGTGGGGAATTATTTCTTCCACGGAATCCTGTGTTATTGCCACGGTAATTGTTATTGGGTCTGTATTTTTGCCCATAATATAGTATGGCATTTTGTTGACCTGTGGCTTCGGTACAACTATTGACAAATTTGCTGACAGCTTCGTTCATTGTATTAAACTGTCCTGCTTCCATAATCAGTTTTACATTGTCTATGGTGCAGTTCTGAATCATAGCTTTTACAGCATGTTGTGTGGCATATTTATTTGATATTTTTGGTGTTAACCCTTCAGAAATGTATGCTCCTTCCAGTGATTTTGTAAGAGTTTCAATTTCACTACAATATGCATTTGCTGTTTTGGTGTTTTGTTTAATGTTCATTAATTTGGCTTGTTATGTTTAAAATTAATACACTATTATTTTCTTTTTATCTTTCAACTTTATTATTATAAAACTCAAATTCTATAAATATTAACTTTACAACTCTTTGTTTTTACAACTGTATTCAACTGTCTTCTTTTACAACTGATTGCTTTTTCAACTGATTGATTTACAACTGAATGATTTACAACTGATTGATTTACAACTGATATTCTATTTCTTAAACCTAGCTTATTTATACTTAATTACTATTCAATAATTATTCTTTAATATTTTAATGTTGCACAATTATTCTGAATCAGCTATTTATTAGTATTTAATAATTATTATTCTTTAACATTGTAATGTTGCACAATTATTCTTACTCAGCTATTTATTACTATTCTTCTGACCCAGTTTGTATTTAATAAAAATAGATTAGTAAGCTTTTGGGCATTTCGCAATTTATCAACGCAAACAGTTGCACAATTGGTCAAGTCAATGCACTGATCAAGTCAATGAACTGGTGACTGTTTGTGTTAACAAGTTGCGAAATGTTCATGTAGGAGGGTTGATCAGGTCTGACTCATAACATTCCTCCCCCTTTGCGGAAGAAAACATCCAATTATAGATGTTTTCTCAATGTATGGTTTTCCTTGGGTCAAAAGATTTTTATTCTAAATCTTAAATGTAGTTCGTGTGTTCTGAGTTTAAATCTATTGGAGCTTGTTGCTGTTGTTGTAGTTGTTGGTCTTGATGCTGGTACGTGTATTTGGATACTTCAAACGTGGGGGAATTCTGGTCCTGTAAATGGTTTCCCACAATTCAATTCAACTCTGGGCCACGTTCCGGGAATTCATTGTTTATTTTGACCCTTATTTGATTATGTCGTTTGCACAACACCCATATGATTATTATTGCTGCTGTCGTAATAACGATTATTGTTGTATACGTAATGTTATTCAAAACATTCTGCTGGAATTTCAGTTCCCGGATCGTGTTGATGTTGATCTGCTTTATGTGTAGATTCTGCAAGGTAGGTATAATTTCCGTGGCCACATTGTTGTTACCTCTTACTAACAGAAACTTCTGGGTTACATCTATGACATGGCTAACGAAGGTTTGGTCACCTATTGTTATGCTGCAATTGTAAAACGAAAACAGGTAGGTTCCAGTGAGGTTTAAACGTCGGTCGTCGCAGTTTGTTGACATTGGTGTTTTGTCTGCATTGCTGACTACGATCGTACCTTCTTCTATTAGCTCTACGGTTTCTGCTTCGTGTAGGATCAGGTTGCACTTTCCTCTGAAAACGCATATTTTCGGTTGACTTAAGCTTTTGAAATCTCTTTCACCTTTGTACCCGAAAACGCCCTTGTCGTTCCTCACTACGTATTCTCTTTCGGCATCTATTTGGTGGTGGCTGTCGTTTGGAATGGGTATTATTAGGGATTTTTTTAAACTCATGGTTTCGATGGGCAATCTGATTATGAACATCAGGCTGCTATGCCTATGTAATGCTACTCCCATCTGCATGTCTTGTATAGTTTCCACATTTATTTTGTACTCCTGGATTTCTTCAATGGTCAATAGTGCTGGATTGAAAATTTTCATTTTCGCTAGTGCGATGGACTCTTGTACGGTCTTCACTTGGCTTTTCATCTCCATGAGTTTGAAAAGCTGGAAAATCGCAACGTCGCGGTAGTGCTGGAGCTCTGATTCCTGCTTGATCTGAGTCAAGCTGTTCAGAGTCTTTCTGTTCTCATTTATTGCTTCCACCATCTGGTTAATTGACGTATTGAATCTATTGTTTATGTGGACCTGTTGATTTGACTGTTCGATGATTTGGTGCCCGTTAGCGTCAATCACCTCGAAATGTTGGTTTATTAGTTGCCGGTCCTCCTCATCTAGTGTGCCGTAGAGCCACTTCATCACCTTCCCTCCAATGTTCAGCAAACCACGTTTTACGCGGCCTGGCAGTAGTGTATGAATGCCGTTCTCAATTTCACTGAGTTCTTTTATGATGAGTTCCCTATAGGGAATCGGTAGCATCTTTGGTAGGTTAAGGCGGACTTCGCTGACAGAGTCTGCTATTTGTTGGATATCGATGTGATGTAGGATGTATTCAAATTTTGAGGCTATTTTTACCGACCCCATGTGTATTTCAGCGTAACCATCAGCTGACTCCAATTTCTCAATGTGCATCTCTCCGTCCGTGAACCAGATTCCCACGAGAAGAAGTTCTAAAATCTGAATTAAAATGTTATGTTTATTAGAGGGCTCTCATGTAATCGTCGAACTTGCTGTTGTGTAAACTCATATCGGCTGCCATGTACAACGCAGCTCCAAAAATATTTATGAAGTGTTAAAATTATATACTTATAAAAGTGTTTTGTTTATTATTATTTGAAAACGAACATTGTAAATACTATTTTGGTTTTATAATATATTGCTGTTATTATATATATATATACATATGTATATTGTTTTCTTATTTAAATATTTTTTTCACAGGCTTCAAATTACAAATATATATATTTTTTTTTTTTTTTTTGTTAATTTTTGAGAACATTTAAGCGTCTTTTTTGTTAATTTCTATCTATGTATGTCGTGTCCCGCCTATCAATTATCTTCTTACTATCCAGTTCTTTCTTTCCCCCTAAATTACTCGTCAAATGTCCACTTTTTCTTATCGGTCTCTGTATGGCTTTATTAAATTGTTATGGTAAACCTTCCCCATGTTTTTTATTCTCAAATTTACGTTTACTCTTGTTGGCACGTCTATAACTTCAAATGGCCCTAGCCATAAAGGAGCAAATTTATTTTTCCGAGTCTGGTTTTTTAACCAAACCCTTTGACCTATTTGATATTCTCGGTGCTTTGAACCCCTATAATAATACTGCTTCGATCTTAATTTTGCCTTCTCCTGATTTTTTCTGACGATTTCATGTGAACGTTGAATTTGATACTTTAGAATTTTGCTGTAATCATCCGTGTTGTATAGTGTTGCCGGAGGTCTTTTCAATACTATGGGCATTTCGAACTCGAACCCGAATAAAACTCTTGTGTGTGTGTGTTTTGTTGTTGTATGTTTGCTGTTATTGTACACATGCGTAGCGTGACTGAGCCATTCGTCCCAGTTGGTACCATCCAAATTGACGAAATTTCTAAGAAATTCAGCCAACGGTCGATGGGCTCTTTCTAGAGCACCATTAGCTTGTGGATGATAAGGCGTGATCAGTAGTTTTCTTTATCTTAGTATTCTGCACGTTTCCTTAAATAAGTTTGAAGTGAAATTTGTTCCATTATCTGATACCAAAACCTTGGGAATAAAATATCTTGAAATTATTTCCTTAAAAAACACGTTTGCTACTGTTGATGCTTCTGCGTCTGGCACGGCGGCACACGCGAAAAATTTTGAAAAGTCGTCCTGGAAAGTTACGATATATTTATTTCCCCTGGACGATTCAGGTAGTGGTCCCACCAGATCCATGAAAATCTTCTCGAACGGTCTGCTGGAAGTGGTTGTTATTACCAAAGGCATTTTTTCGACTTTTGAGCATTTATTTTTCTGGCACAATGAACACGTTGCTACATATTTTTTAATCTGTCGGTACATACCGGCCCACTTGTATTGATTTCTGATGCGGGAGTAAGTTTTTAATGTGCCCTGGTGTCCTCCTAAAGGTGTATCGTGGAATGTTTTTATAACCCTTTTGGGCTTAAATGCAGTTTAGTGAAGCTTCACCAAATTAAATAAAAATTAGCCTATGTGATAGAAAATTAAAAAATAAGAAGAAAAAATTAAATAAAAAAGTTGGCGGCAACGCATAGTTTACGAGTTATTGGCCTCTGAAGTTTTCATATATATGTGCGATTTCCCTTTGCATTTCTCAACGTACTTTAGTGAAGTTACACCAAATAAAATAAAAATTAGCCTATGTGATAGAAAATCAAAAAATAAGAAGAAAATATTAAATAAAAAAGTTGGCGGCAACGCATAGTTTTCGAGTTATTGGCCTCTGAAGTTTTCATATAAAGCTATGAAGAAAATCTAGTCTATATACCGCCGTGTCGGGATATACCATGGTGGAGAAAATCATTAAGCCCGGCCGAAGGCCGGCTATGCAAAAATTCTATTCTATATACCGCCGTGTCGGGATATACCATGGTGGAGAAAATCATTGAGCACGGCCGAAGGCCGGCTATGTGGGCAAACTTTACAATTAAAAATAAACTTCTTCTTAATTATTAATACGTTTTATTAAATAAATATATTTACGTAATGCATAATTTAATTTTGAATTCAAATATTATTCGCTTTCTATCACATAGGCTAATTTTTATTTTATTTGGTGTAACTTCACTAAAGTACGTTGAGAAATGCAAAGGGAAATCGCACATATATATGAAAACTTCAGAGGCCAATAACTCGAAAATTATGCGTTGCCGCCAACTTTTTTATTTAATATTTTCTTCTTATTTTTTGATTTTCTATCACATAGGCTAATTTTTATTTAATTTGGTGAAGCTTCACTAAAGTGCATTTGTTCCCCCTTTTGATATCATCCGGATTTGTCAAATAAACGGCCATATCTTCGTGCCCAGGATCTTCGTCTGCCTCAATTTCATCCGTACTTTTTTCGTCTTTCTTATACTGGGTTGCGTGTGTCTCTCTTGCTTTCGCTCTAGTTACTGCCCCTACGTTTATTTCCTCTACTGGAAGGCGACTAAGGGCGTCCGCGTTTTGGTTTGTTTTCCCGGGCTTATATCGTACTTCGAAATCGTATTCTAAAAGTTTCAGTCTTAAACGGCCCAATCTGCCCTCTTGGTTTTTTAAATTGGCTATGCCTTTCAGGGGCTTATGGCTGTGAAAATTGTAAAATGTCTGCCTAGTAGATATGGCCTAAACGTTTTTGTCGCCCATACGATGGCAAGCAACTCCTTCTCTATAGTGGAATATCGCCTTTCTGTTGCGCTTAGTACTCTGCTTGCGAAACTGATTGGTAAATCGCTACTTAGCTCTCCTTGAGAAAGAATAGCTCCTAGTGCTGTATTGCTGGCGTCCGTAGTCAGAATAAACGGTTTAGAAAAGTCAGGGTACTGTAGTAGAGGGGGATTTGCTACTGCCGCTTTCAGTTTGTCCATGGCGCTCTGGCACTCCTGTGTCCATTCCCATTTTACGTTTTTTCTTAATAGTTTGCTTAGTGGCAATGCAGTTTCCGATGAGTTCGGAATGAACTTTCTGTAGTAGTTGATCAACCCTAGGAATACTTGAAGCTCTTTAATAGTCTTGGGAGGGGGTATGTCCCTTACAGCTTTAGTTTTATTGGGGTCAGGTAGTACGCCTTTTTCTGAGCACTTGTGGCCCAGATAAACTACCTCCCTTTGCAGAAAGTGACATTTCTCGGGGTGCAACTTGAGCTTGTATCTTCTTAGGACGTCTAGTACACTTTTCAGACGTAGCTGATGATCCGCAAGGTTTCTCCCGTAGATGGATATATCGTCCAGGTAGTCCAGGTTGAGTTCATTATTCTTTGAAAAGTGGCTGGGGCCCCTGTTAAGCCGAAAGGCATGCGATTGAATTCAAAATGACCCAAATTGGTACTAAAAGCGGTTTTCTGTCGGTCCTGTTTATCCATCAAAACTTGGTGGTATCCACTCGCTAGATCCAGAGTAGAAAAATACCGACTGTAACCTAGTTGATCTAGGATTTCATCAATCCTCGGTATGGGGAATACTTGTTTTATTGTAGCATCGTTCACTTTTCTGAAATCTACCACTAAACGCCATTTTTTCTCCCCGTCCTTTCCTGCCTTCTTGGGTACTAACAGAATTGGGGAATTCCAAGGTGAAATGCTGGGTATGATGATTCCATCTTTGATCATCTGTCCTACTTGTCTATTAATTTCATTTCGGTGAACCTCAGGCAGCCTATATTGCTTAGTATTAATTGGAGGTTGCCTGGGGTCGGTTGGTATCTTATGGCTGAGTACATTTGTGTACGTTAGGTTATCCCCGGATAGATGAAACACGTCGTCGTATGATTTCAAGATGTTCTCGATCGAGCCCCGCTCTTCCGGATTCAAATCTGGGCTAAGCTGTAATGTTTTCAATAGTAATTCTGTTCTCGCCGTATTGTCCGTGGTACCTGTGGTATTTATGTTTGCCGTTGATTCTATTCTGAAGTTTTCGGGGTTTTCATAATTCAGTTTTATTTTGTGGTATGTGTTTATCGTAAAATCGTTGGTATTCAGGATAGGAATGAATGCTGTTCCCTCTTTGATGGATGTTAGGGTTTCCCCCACAAAGACTCCTGGCATGATTTCTGCTTTTTTTTTACTATTATTTCTCCCTTTGCTGTTGTTATTGCTGATACAACTCCCTGGCAGCGACCCTTGATAGCAGTTTTTTCTGCTATATATAACTTTGGGGACTCCGGAATAAGTGGTAAGGAAGCTATCTCCTGCTGGCTCTCAAAAAATTTCACGTTTTTTGTAATTGTGTCCATTATTGATTTATTCCACATCATATCTCTGCCCAGTAGCCCATCTGCCGGCAAATTGCTACCCTTTGGTACTACGTGCATTTTTAAAGAAAATGTGTCTATGCTTTTATGGTTTACCGTTATGGTTCCCTCTGTACTTATGTTCCCTCCAAATGCTCCTAACAACGTCTTCCGCTCATTTGTGTTGATTTTTATGTGTGGTGCTAAAGCCTCATTCTGTACAAGTGTAGTATCTGCTCCCGAGTGCACCAACAATAGTAGTGTTTCTTTTCTTGCTTCTATACAAGGAAAAGTTATGTATGCATCATCTGTCCTGTGTTCTCCGTTACTAGTATTACAGCTCTTCCGTCTATGTTCTATTTTTGATTCTGTGTGGTGTGCATGATATCGTAGGAAGTTCCTTTTTCCCTTTACCTTGTCTTTTATATCATATTTTATGATTTTTATGTTACTCCATGCCACATTTACGTGGTGTAACATTATTGCCATATAATTCAGGAATTTATTTAAAATTTCCCTACTAGCGCTGCAGATCGATTTTCCCTTTAACTTGTCATTTATATTATATTTTAATATTTTCATTTCATATTTCATATTGTTCCATGTCACCATTAGGTAATGTAACATCGTTGCCATACAATTCAGGACTTTCTCTAAAACGTCTCTACTTTCGTGACATGTCGATCCTGTGGGTCTCGTGTCAGACAACAAGGTGATGCGAGTATTTTTCCTCCGACGTGGCTTTCTTGGTGAACTGCAGCGTTTCTTCTCTTTCGTTGCTTTGTTGGTTTGTGTTGTTTCCGTATACGGGTTCCTGTTCTCTGGTTCTTCTGATATATCTATTCTATTGATATCCAAATTTGTAATGTTGAATGTCTGATCTTGAGCGGCTACCAAGTGTGGCTTTCTATTTTCTTTCTGATTAGTACTGGTTTGATTTGAGTTATCTCTGTATTTATTGGCGTTCCAGTCAGTTAATTTTGACTGCGCCGTTCCCCGTTTCCCGAATCATTCGTATAGTTTCTATGCGTGTAATTGTTTCTATGCGTGTAGTTGTTTCTATTGCCGTTATTATTGCTTCTATTATTATTGTTGTCATTTCTGCTGCCGTTGTTACTATTTCCAGGGCAATTGGACGAAATATGTCCCTGTTGATTGCAGCTATAGCACCGTCGTTCTTTATCGTTGTTGCCTTGAATACGAGCTCTGTTTTGATATAACGGAAAATTCTGCGGGTTGGATCTAGAGTTGTAATCAGCATACTCCTGCCATCTGCTTGATTATAGTGGGTGCTGTTTCTTTTGTTAAAACATTCGCTCAACGAATGACCTTATCTATTGCAAAAACTGCAGTATTTTGTGGGGTTCCTCTGTATATTATTGTTCGGTATGGAGTGGCTAAATGTTATGTTGTCATTTCTGCTGCCGTTGTTACCAAAAATGTTATGTTTATTCAGGGATAGTTGTCGCACTTCTCTTACCAGTTGTTTAACCGTTTCGTGTAAAGGTTCTTCGCCTTGAACTGTTGTGACGTTTGGAAAATACATGCTAGTATCCAATAGATTTTGAGCATTCTTGGTTATTTTTAGCAGGGTAGATAACTCGTTGTTTTCGTGACCAATGAAGTTTGATACCAGCTTGGGATCTCGTAAGCCTCTTATGTAACTTCTTACAGCTGATTGGTTACAATGGTCTATCATGGATTTTCGATGGGAAACGTCTTGCCACTGTGATGCAATTAGATCTGTTGCATTACTAAGGAGTGCCTCTAGTCTCTCTCCAAATTCATACGCGCTTTCTGTTGAACTTTGCTTACTATTAAAAATTAATTCCTGTACCTCTGTTAATGATCTGGTTTTCGTAAATTTTTCTCGGATAGCCATGCAAAGCGCTTCTACAGTTGCGAATTCCTTATTGTGTAAATATTTGTATGCATTTCCAAACAGCCTCGTTTTTATACACCTAATTATGTCGACCACATCACCTGTTTCCCCTAGTTTATGCTTTGCCAACATGCAAATAAATTTATTCGCTTCGGTACTGAGGTCTGGTCCATCTGTTCCATAGATAATCGGTACCACATGGGAAATAGTTTTCAAAATTTCGCTGAAGCTTGTCATGTTGTTGCTGATTGTAACGTTGTTAGTGGAAATTTCTTTTCTCGTTCTGCCTTCCTTCAATTCGTGAATCTGAGCCTTCAGAGTTTCGATTTGTCGGGTTTTATCTCTGAGTTCTTTTTTGTTCCCAATGGCCTGCCGCAGCTGATCCGTAGTCAAATTGGGGTTAATACGCTGCACAAGATCTTTAAATACTTGCGTCTCTTCTTCGCTTTCCAGAATTTGCTGTTCCACTTCCTTAACGGTTTTCTTTAAGCTGTCGTTTTGCTGCTTCAAGATCCTGTTTACTTGGCAATATTCTTGTATTTCCGCTGATATAGTTGGATTTTTTTTATGTTCCTGCAGTCCCTGTAATTCTTCTAACAAAATATCTATCTTCTCGAATTCTGTGATGTTCCCTTGGCTTCTTATTTTATGCTTAATTAAGTCTGTATACTCTTTTGTGTTGTTAAGATACCTAATAAGACTCCACACTCGTTCTAAAATTTCCCTTGACTCTTCTTGTGTTCTCTTTAGTTTCGCTTGTAAATCCTCCATATGATTTAAATTTCCCTAAAATTTTTATCCTATCTATTTAAATATATCTTCTCACGTAAATGTAAATTCCCTGCCAACGAGCTATGTTTACTCCTTACTTTTAAATAACACAATTTAAAAATTCTATTAAATTAATTACCAAATATACTGGTCCCATTTGCTTCGAGTAGCTTGTTTGGTCGTTGTTTAGTTTACCAATAGAATCGATACAACTTAAGGCAGCTAAAATAGCTAATTAAAACCTTTAGAAGTTGGTGCTATTAGCTTAAAAACCAACGAGTCCTTTTAACAAGGATTATGTATTATGAAATTAATTTGAGCTAAAATAGCTTTCTAATATCACAATACTTTTTTCCTGGTCGAAAGGTATCAAACCTGTACTCTGCAAATTGAACTACCGGCTGCGCCAAAAATGTTATGTTTAAAATTAATACACTATTATTTGCTTTTATCTTTTAACTTTATTATTATAAAACTCCAATTCTAGGACTACAAATATTAACTTTACAACTCTTTGTTTTTACAACTGTATTCAACTGTCTTCTTTTACAACTGATTGCTTTTTCAACTGATTGATTTACAACTGAATGATTTACAACTGATTGATTTACAACTGATATTCTATTTCTTAAACCTAGCTTATTTATACTTAATTACTATTCAATAATTATTCTTTAATATTTTAATGTTGCACAATTATTCTTAATCAGCTATTTATTAGTATTTAATAATTATTATTCTTTAACATTGTAATGTTGCACAATTATTCTTACTCAGCTATTTATTACTATTCTTCTGACCCAGTTTGTATTTAATAAAAATAGCTTAGTAAGCTTTTGGGCATTTCGCAATTTATCAACGCAAACAGTTGCACAATTGGTCAAGTCAATTCACTGATCAAGTCAATGAACTGGTGACTGTTTGTATTAACAAGTTGCGAAATGTTCATGTAGGAGGGTTGATCAGGTCTGACTCATAACAGGCTTTAATAGTAGTGTCCATAACGAGCCTATGTGTTCTGTATGGTCAAATTATTTACTACGTTAGCGTTTGGTTTTTCTATTTTGCGGTTTTCCTATTTTAAAAGAATTTTAATTTTTTTCTATTTCTTTTTAATTGTTGTTAATCCCTAAAAATTGTTTTTCCTAATTTGTATACAAGCAAAATCTTAAATCATTTATAGCCTTTTTCCACTATGCAACATCTAACATCTACCATCAATTTGAGAAGATGTTAACATCTTCCAATAAGAAATACACAGTACTAAAAGTCAACATCTTTCTACATCTTTAAAAGATATTCCTATATCATTTTGTTCCAATCAACATCTTCCGATAATTTTAATGTCATCACTAGCAAAATGACAGATACATACGTATTGATAGTTTCATTTTTTGTGAATGACATACATAAATGACATATGTACATGAATGACATACATACATAAATTATCTTCATATTAATCTATCATAATGAATCGCAAATTTTCTGCATTAACAATTGTGTTTGTTCTTGTATAGCATGAACGAGTCCAATTGTTAATGTTTCTTCAAAATTCATTTTACTTTAACCTTTATTTTTTTTTCCACAAAAAATTATGCTGTAAGTATTTTTATATTTTTGATAGCTGAGAAGATGGTAGATGTTAGATGTTGCCAATGGAAACGCAAGTTTCACATTTTCAACAAATTCCATTCATTCCTCTAAAATGTATGCTAGTGGAAAAAGGCTATTACGTTATTATCCTTTATATATTTTAAAGTTTTTAGGTCGTTCATTTTTTCTATTTTTCTTAGTGCCATTACTGTTTTCATTTCTACGTTGGATATATCTTTAATGTCTTCTTCTGTGGGTATTTTTTGATTCCTAACCACGACCATAATTCTTTTCTGAATTAAATTTCTCGTTCTAAAGTTGGCTCCTTATCTTCTTTACATTTAAGGTCAACTGGTTTTCTAATCCTAAATTTATGTCTATGCATTTTGACAATATAAGCGACCGTTTACATTGAATTATTTGTATTAAAATATTGGAAAGTAAAATGGAATATTAATTTAATTTGCTTTATTTAAAATTTAATTTTAAATTTAATTATTTTTAATTAAGTTTAATTTTATTTTTACCTATTATAAAGGTTATAAAAATTCCTTAAACCTTAGTTTTTTTTTTCTTTTATTGTTATTAGGGTTTAATATTTATATGAGTAAAATATTATTTTAATGTTCTGGATGACTTTTGGTGGTTTCTTTTTAAATGCTCTTAAAAAAAAGTTCAGCTACTAGATATTTTGTGATTCACAAAAAAAAAAAGTTTGTCAACGGCGGTTACGCCTACCGACCTGAGAGAGCACAGCAATTTAAGCACTTCTTTAAATAAGAAAAGAAAAACTTAATTTTTGTTGAGTTTATTCTTGATCAGCTGCTCCAGTTCTCAACATTTGACGCGTTTTGGTCAGGCGCTTCCTTCTTAGTGTTTTTAGGCTTAAACACTTCTGACGGAGACTTGGCTGTCCGTCAGGATCCGTTTTGTGCTTCCTTTTAATTCTAAAGCACTTGGTTTTGATTTTTCCCAGGACTGGCAGGATCGCCATGTAATAGGATTTAAACAATTTAGTTATTCTGGTGCTCTCTAGGAGCTCTCAATTTATTTAATATTTTATTATTTGCTTCGAGCTAACTAGTAGCTCCTAAGCTTGAGTTTTTATGATTGATTCTTAAACTAAATGACATTGGCTTATATACTAATTATGAGAATAATTCTTAGGGGTACCTTAACATAAGAGTAAAAGAATAGAAATACATATTAGTGTTGGGTAAGCATATTTAGCTTCCCACGATTTACGTATGGCATGAGTTCAACAGTTTTAAAGTCCAACGAGTGCATATCTAAATGTAACAGATACTTTGTGTTGCTTATATATATAATCAAACAAATGCAGCTAATAAATGTGATTCTTATTTTAGTGCATTGTGCAACTGCACTTGATTAAACGTAGAAGTGTCAAATTACCGACACACAAAATATCTTGTTTGCAGTTTGTTAACGGTTGTATGTTGCGCTACTGCTGAATCGCAATGCATACTACACAATGTTGGTCACATGCTACAGTTCGTATATTACTGCGCCATATTTGCTGTTCGTACGTACCTACATACATACATATATTACATACATACATATATTACTGTCTGCTACATTGTGCACTTATTGAAATTGACTGCTTTTGACTCTTGACATGGCTGGTGGTAAGAAGGAACTGTGTGGGGTGTGCCGTGCGGCGTTTTTGAAAAACCAGAACTCAATACAGTGTGATCTGTGTAAAACCTGGTATCACTCATCGTGTGTGGGAATTGGTGATGACGAACTCAAGGCCTTAGGCAACTGTAAGAATATGTCCTATATATACAATGGCTGCAAAATAGCCCCACCTGGTTCTATTGCATCGCTGCGTGCAGATATTTCTTCCCTTAACACCAAAGTTGAAGCTCTGGTTAAGAATGGTAATGTTGATTGCGACTCCATCAAGCAGACATTGAAACTGGCTCTTCAGGACATTGTTGCTGATTTTAAATCTGAAGTGTCTGGTATCATTAGTGGTATCAAATCGGAGGTGAGTGAGTGCAGTAGTCGCATTTCTCGGGTGGAGTCGTCAACTGACTCCAAGACTTCTTCGCTCGAGAAGGAGAATAATTCCCTTCACCGTAAAATTAATCGCGGTGATATCATTATTCGCGGGCTGCCTGCCAGCTTGGAGGATATATATCAGCTGTTGCTGTTAATCTTGCGAAACACTTCAATATACCCGCGGACCGACAGATGATTAATCATGCCTGCTACTTATACAATAAACAACTGGTGCTCATAAAATTCAATTGCACAGCAGTGCGTGACATGATCATGCAGGCATATATCAAATCCATCGCGTCGCATCCTTTGATGGTTTCTGATGTAGTGTCTAGTGAGAGTGATTCGAACCCTAATAACTCTGGTGCCGGCCCAAATGGTATCAGGGTGAGATCTAGGGTGTTCCTAAATGACCACTTCTCCCTCCTATCCGCCAAACTGAATTCTATCTGTCGAAGACTGGTGAAGGACAAGATTAACCTTTAGTTCCGCCTCATTGATGCCGATATGCCTAAATCTAGGATCACGATGGGAAGGAGCTCATATGTGATGCTGCGGAGTGTGCTGGACTGATGAAACCGCTTCCTATTTAACTGGTTTTTATATTTATCTTTTTATATCAATCTCTTTCATCTTTATCCCCTTTTTTAATTCTTTAATTTTCTAATTTTTACTTTTATTTCATTTTGCAATATTGAATCTGTACGTTACTCCCTTTTTAAAATTGCTTGAGTGTATTGTTTGGCGGGGGGGTCCTCTGTCTCAGTATGTGCGTGTTTGCAGCCGTATTTGTTCTCGGTATCTCGGCGGCGGTTTGCCGGTGTCTCAGGTGAAGTTTATTTGTTTATAAAATTCTCCTATGGATGCTGCGGGTGTTGGTGGGGTATCGATGGCAGGTGCAGGTGTGCATGTGTGTGCTCTGGGACTGGGGGCCCATCGCTTGTACAAGACACTCATGCTGTCATGAACTTTCTACCCTGTTTGCTTTCTTATAAACGCATTACAGCCGAATCACTGCCTTTTTTGTATTGTTACCTGATTTATTATGTCGGCCCTTTCCGAGTAAGAGATTTTCTACTTTACATAATTAACAACTGTATCAATTTTTTTTAGTATCTTTAAGAGTCTAAGTTTTCTTTTTACCCTGCCTATCGGAAAAAGCAAACTTAATAATAGAAAAAATCGGAGTAATCAGTAGTTCAATTAGTTCAATTAGTCACTATTTAACCTTATTTCTAGCTGGTATGCATATGATATTTATTCATGCAGCGATTTCCATCCTTATTTCCCCTTGATGCTTCAAGTACGTGGTTCCCTTGTGATATATCTTAATTTGATCTCTTTTTTCATTTAGAATATGATAGCTAGATTTATCTCTTATATGATTATATTCATTATAGTTTATATTATTGTTTTGTTGTGTTCGGACTGAAATATTCCTTGTGAAATTTATATGATTTATTTTTATTCTTTCTCTATGATGGCCCTTACATTTGCATCTCCCCCTTACGTATTTGTTTGCCTTTGTTTTGATGTCTTCTAATGACAACCTTGGTCCTATTGTTAGGGATAGTGCCTACCTTTCAGGTATCAACTCAAAGTAGGTCACCTTAATTGTCGTAGTCTGTCTCCTAGGGTAAGTTCTTGTAAGATTGATGAATTGAGGTCGATTATTGGCAGTAATGTCTTTGATATTGTAGGTGTAACTGAGACTTGGCTTAGTGACCATATCTCTAATCTTCACTTTACCAGCAACCTGCTAACCTAACCTGACCATATCTCTAGTCGTTCTGTGGGACTGTCAGGGTATAGGCTTTATCGTAATGACAGGCCCCTAGAGGAGGTGGAGTTAGTGTGTACGTCTCGAATAAATTTAACCATAAGGTCGTTTCAAGAACTCAAGATCCTGGCTGTGAATCCCTCTTTATTGAAGTCTTATCGGGCAACTCTCGCTTCCTTTTGGGGGTGATATATCTCCCTAGTGGGTGTTTGGATACATTTGAGAGGCTCCACTCTGATTTGTTTTCCCGATTCTCTAATATTGTCTTGGTGGGAGATTTCAACTGCAACCTATTTTTACCGACGAATTCTCATCTGGCCAGATCCTTTTGTCTTAAATATAATCTTTCTCTTACTAACAATTCGATTCCTACGAATTTTGACTTAAGGACTAGGACCACGTCGCTTATTGATTTCTTCATGGCTAGCACCTCGTTGTGCGTTAGCTGTCTTTACAGCCCTTATATTTCGGACCACTCGCTCATAGTTGCCTCCTTTCCTTTCAAGGTGGCCCAGTTGGATGAATTCTATGAGTATCGTGACTTTAATAATATCAATTGGGTAGGTCTGTTCTCGTTTCTGAGTAGCCATAACCTTGATCATATCCTTGATACCACGGATGTTGATCTAAAATGTTCCCTAATTACTGCGCTCATCAACGACTTTTTCCAGTATGTTCCCATAGTCAGAGCTAGTGTGTAGGGCTATTAACGCATGGATGAGCTCGAATTCTGTTATTCACATGAGGTCGTTGCGAGACTTATCCTTTACGACATTCAAATTGGATCCCTCACCCCATAACTGGTCAAACTACTGAAAACTGCGTAACAGGGCGAAGAGTATTATCCGCAAGGAGAGGAATAAATACTTTTTTGGACTTTTCGGTTCTGTCGATGCCCGCGGATGCTGGAGAATTATCAAAGGTCGACGTTGCATTGGTGATGACGAGTCTTTCCCGGATCTTGGTCCGGATACAATCAATCGTTACTTTGTGAGTCCCGGGTGTACTTGGCCTGTCTCTATTGCTCTCGATGATATTCTTAATCAGCCTGGTTCCTTCTCTTTCTCTTGTGTGGATGTTTCTGAACTGTTTGCGGCTTTGAATAAGGTGAAATCGAAGGCGCTTGGTGTTGATGGTATGTCCATTCGGTTTTTAAGCTGGTTTTTCCTTTTTTATCAGATACTAGCTGATCCCGGTGTACTTCGCTACCCCCCTCGTTATAAAATAAAATTAAAAGTATTTATATATCCTATTGTGAAAATTTAATGACCATCGGTCCAATAGTTAAGACTATATTAAGATTTTTTATTTTCCTATAAAGGGGCGTGGTCCCACTCACTTTTCTCCTAGTACGTATTCCTAATTATGTCAATACTATATGTACCAAATATCATAGGCGTAGGTCAAAAAATGCCCAAAATATGGCGATTTCAATTTTTGGGTTATATGGGAGCTGCCACGCCCACTTGTCCGATAACGCCCATTTTTGTCCTGATTACTCACATTAGTAACATATGAACTATTGCAGTGTTTCAAAACTCTTGCTATCACAATAGTCAAGATATATGATGTTATTCAATTTATGTGGGAGGGGCTACGCCCACTTGAAATATTAAAAGCCTAAAACCATCCTCTATAAATTCCCTTTTGAATGACACCAGTTTGGGTCAAATCGGTTGGATAGTTTCCGAGTCTATAGCGAACATGGGTACAAACATTTTTTGTATTTTATATATATAGATTATTCTAGACTTGACGAACTCTATACTAACTAGGTCCACTTTCCCATCTGAGTGGAAAACTGCCCGTATTGTCCCAATTCCGAAATCTAAAATTGTTAATGGACCCGAGGAGCTCAGACCTATCTCCATACTTCCCTCTTTTTCAAAGGTTGTTGAACACATTTTAAAGTATCAGATGCTACTTTTTGTGTCTAATAAAATTTCGGCTCTCAGTACGCCTTCCGCGATGGGTTGAATACAACTTCCCTCTTGTTATCTCTTACCGACTCTATAAGAAATAATATTAATTCTGATCAATTTAGCGTTTTAATATCGATGGAACTGTCTAAGGCGTTTAACTCGATTAACTTTTCTAGGATGATTTATAAACTTTATCATGAATTTCTCTTTTCGAGGTCGGCCTGTAGACTCCTAGAGTCCTATCTGACTGGGCGATCGTAGTTCGTTGCCCTAAATGGGATTTCGTCGGCTTTACTTATGGCGTTTTCTTTTCTGAAAAAAGTGTTGCATTTATGCTACATTCTTAAATTTTCGTGATCCATTCTAAAAAATATGTAACATATTTAAAAGCGATTTCGTTCCTTTCTAATTATGTTGCACCAATAAATGGCAAAATATGCAACATATTTTGCCCTCAACTACCAGGTCGGGGTGAGATACTGCCCATTTTTACAACTTTGTTTAGTATATTTTTATACAAGTATGAACTTGTATTTTTGTAATTCTACTTACTTAAGCGAAAAAACTTATAATTAAAACGATAATTAATTAATTAATGTTAAGTAATGTTAAGCCTCAAATATTTTGTACCATTGTGGCAATAAAACATTTACCACTTTTTAAAGGTAGGTGCAAACTGTAAAAAGTGTTACACATTGAAAGGGCAACATTTTTGTTCAGAAAAGAAAACACCATTACACTCTCCTCTGGTGTGCCTCAGGGTTCTGTCTTGGGGCCACTTCTTTTTATCCTATACATGAACGACCTTTCTAAAGTTGTTGACTCTCGTTGTTGTGCCTCATTTTTCTATGCTGATGATGATGTGTTCCTTCTGTTTGCGGGGAGTAGAGAATCTATTAACTCTTTTGAGTGGGATATTAATATGTGCCTTAGCCTTGTGGCGGACTGGACTAGACTTAATTCTCTTACTATGAATAACTCGAAGACCAAGGCCATAATGTTTGGTCCCACCCCTCGCTTTCTCGATGACCTTTAAATTTCTTTGGGTGGTGATCCTATTAGTTTTGTTGTTCGCCACAAGTGCCTTGGGGTTGTACTTGACAGCAAATTCTCGTTTAGCTGACATATTGATGCCTTATCGGGTAGGATCTTCAGCTTGTTACGAAGATTCTACAACTCTAATGTTTACTTGCCCTTGCATGTGAGGAAGAAGCTGGCTCCTGCTATGTTGATGTCGCAAGTTCTTTATGGATTCGAGGTTGTTACTGGTTCTGTTCGCATCCATCTCACTAGATTAAAGCGCCTAGTAAATATGATTGTCAGATTTGTCTACAACAACCGAAGGAGGGACCATGTCTCTGGTTCTGTGGTGGATTTCCTAGGATGTGGATTTAATGGGTACGTGATACTTCAGAATCTGTGAACCTTCTATAAAATGATCAGGAGTGGGAGACCTATCGCCTTATGTAATTCCTTCCTTTTCTCGCCCCGTATTAGGAACCCTCATCTTAATCTACCAATGAGCTTTAGGTCGGACTTTAACAGATCAATTCTCGCACTCCAACAGTGTTTTTAAGCTCAAACTTATTAAGTTTTTAGTATCACAGACAGTGTGACTCAGTTTTTCTGTTTTTCTCTTTCCAGTGGCTTTAGTGCTCGGCTTATCCTCTCGGATACTGGGCTAGGCCCTTCCCTAACTGGACCGTTTAATTTAATTTTATCTTGTTTCTATATAGTTATGGCTTATTGATGCGTGGAGGTGTGATGTGAATGCGTGGAATACAATCTACTTTAATTCAAGAAAACGAACATGGAATGTTGCTGTGTTTATACATTTTTTTTATTAATATTTTTTTCTTTAATCTTTTATTTTAAGTTAGTAACTACTTAGGTATTAAGACTGGGTAATATATTTTTTGGCTTATAGGGCTTTGTATTACTGAACTGAATAAGTAAATAAATAAAAATAAATATCTCAAAGAAGAATATTTTGTAGATACTGACGAAAAAGAGTTTCTCAATATCTTCTTTATTTGTTAAAAAATTTTCATAAACATATCTCTATATAAACCGAAGTTATAACCACTTACATGCTCAAGCCGTCCATATAATTGCTTACGTTTTGAAAACTTTAAATGCATTTTGCCACTTTTAGGTTTTATTGAGATATGACTACGTTGCAATAAAGGAGCGATATCTAAATCAAACAGTAACCAACAGATGGTTAGGAAACACAGTGACTACCGAATATATACATAATACATATTTCCACAAATCCTACATATATAAATAATTACTCGCCGCTTCTACGAGGCGCGTCCCCAAAGTTTCTGTAAAATTTTATATTTATAATATTGTAGACCAAAAATATTTTTCCCGTCTCTTCGAGACACTACTCAATATGTACAAACATATTTCCTATAAGGCTCGTCCTCAAAGTTTTTGTAAAATTTTATAATTATAATTTTGTAAAACAAAAATATTTTCTACGCCGCTTCTACGAGATACGACCCCAAAGTTTTTTATAAAATTTAATAATTTATATGTTAATATTTCTATTCTATAATAATTTATAATTTTTTTAAAATATAATATAGTTTTTCCCTTCTATTCGAGACAGTACTCAGTCTGCATAAATTATTGTATACGTCGCTTCTACGAGGCTCGTTCCCAAATTACTATTTTAAGGTTTCACTGACTTTTTGAAATGTATATAAAATAATAAAATCCGTCCATAGAGTTTTTTCTTTTATTACAAACTCTCGGAAAAACCCTTCTTACACTATATACGTGGCCAGCCAAATAAATATCTTAAAGTTTTCTTAATTTATCGATCGTTTTAAGCCCCTTGAAACACTGCTGTTTCAATATGTTAGTGCTAACGTCCCTGATCCGTGCCACCGATCGTATAGTCGATTTCAAGTGCTTTATGACGCAACGCGATGAGGCAGAAGATTCCATCCATACGATGGAAGTCTACAAAAGTGAAATCGCGCGCCTTTGGGCCTCCTTCCGCCATAAAAAAAGAGATTGACATGGAAACTCTTAAGGCGCTCGATCGATAGTTTACGTCACCAGCATAAGCCAGTCGGATTCCCTTCTGATATCCACTCTGATCGCACCATCCAAATATCTCTACCCCGTTGCGACACAGAGATTTTCTATGAAGAGTATTGTAGCATGTGGTCAACAGTGTGTGGTATGCATTGCGATTCAATAGTACCGCAACATGCAAGCATTGACAAACTGCAAGCAAGATATATTGTGTGTGTCGGTAATTTGACACTTGTATAGTTAATTAAGTGCAGCAGCACAATGCACTTAAATGAATCACATTTATTAACTGTATTTGTTAGATTGTAGATATAAGCTACACAAGGTATCTGTTGCTTTTAAGTATGCACTCGTTGAACTTTAAAACTGTTGAACACATGCCATACATAAATAGTTGGAAGCTAAATATGCTTACCCAACAATAATATATATTTCTATTCTTTTACTCTTATGTTAAGGTACCCCTAAGAATTATTCTCATAATTAGTATATAAGCCAATGTTAATTAGTTTAAGGAATCAATTAATACTTTGCCTTCAATCGGCATTACTAATTCATACTGGCATTCATCTGTCTTTTACTTTTATTTGCCAGTGGCGTTCTTAAGCGCCGGCACTATTATTTAATTTCTTAAACTCTTATCATCATCAAATCCTCCACAATAAACTGAGAGCTCCCTAGAGAGCACCAGAATAACTAAATTGTTTTAATCATATTACATGGCGATCCTGCCAGTCCTGAATTACAAAGTGCTTTAAAAATTAGCACCAAACGGAACCTGACGGACAGCCAAGTCTCCGTCAGAAGAGTGTTTAAGCCAAAAAAAAAAAAACACTGAGGTGGAAGCGCCTGGCCAAAAGGCGTCAATATAACAATAACTAATGGAACGCTAACCGAACTCAGCAACAGCAAGAAAATCATACATACATATCTTTTATTACTACTACTATTATTATTATTATTATTATTATTCATGTTTATCTGATTATTCATACAAATAGAATAATTTATTCAGTTCTAAAAAGTTATACCGTATGAGTTAAGGGATTATAAATAATTTATGCTGAACATATTTGCTTATTAAAGCTAAATTAAAAAAAAAAAAAAAAAAAAAAAAAAAACTAACTAACTTTTATAACCTTCATAATAAGTAAAAATAAAATTAAACTTAATCAAAAATAATTAAATTCAAAACTAAATTTTAATTAAAGCAAATTGATATTCCATACAAATAATTCAATGTAAACGGTCACTTATATTGTCAAAATACTGTAGCATGTGACCAACAGTGTATAGTATGCATTGCGATTCAATAGTACCGCAACATGCAAGCATTGACAAACTGCAAGCAATATATTTTGTGTGACTGTAATTTGACACTTGTAGGTTTAATCAAGTGCAGCTGCACAATGCACTTAAATGAATAACATTTATTTACTGCATTTGTTTAATTGTAAATATAAGCAACCCAAAGTATCTGTTGCTTTTAGGTATGCACTCGTTTAGACTTTAAAACTATTGAACACATGCCAAACGTAAATAGTGGGAAGCTAAATATGCTTACCCAGCATTAATATATATTTGTATTCTTTTACTCTTATGTTAAGGTACCCCTAAGAATTATTCTCATAATTAGTATATAAGCCAATGTCAATTAGTTTAAGAAATCAATCATAAAACCTCAAGCTTAGGAGCTACTAGATAGCTCGAAGTAAATTATAAAATAATAAATAAATTGAGAGCTCCTAGAGAGCACCACAATAACCCAAAGACTTTTAATTATATTACATGGCGATCCTGCCAGTCCTGGTGCTTTAAAATTAGCACGAAATGGGTCCTGACGGACAGCCAAGTCTCCGTCAGAAGAGTGTTTTATGCCTAAAAACACTGAGAAGGAAGCGCCTGGCCAAAAGGCAACAGCAAAAAAAAAAAAAAAAAAATCAACAACTGGGCCAAACAATATAACAACACAACAAAGATGAAACTAAAGAAAGGCACAACACTACAAGAATATAGAAAAATGCAGCAACTGATCAACTCAACACAAAAAAAAAAATTTATAATAAGCAAATTAATTTTTTTTTTTTTTTTTTTTAAATTAAAGAAGTGCATAAATTGCTGTGCACTCTCAGGTCGGTAGGCGTTAACCACCGTTGACAAACTTTTTTTTTTAAATATGGATTACTAAATAGTTCGTGGCCTCATAACATTAAAATAATTAAAATGTTAAGTAGGACAAAAAGATGTTTAAATTTTTCAAAAAAAAAAATTTATAACTTTATAATGGATAAAAATAAAATTTAACTTAATTTACGATAATAAAATTGTAAAATTAAATTTTAATTAGAATAAAATAATTAAAGTAAATTAATAATTACATTTTACTTTTTAATAATTTTAAGACAAATAATATACGTAAAAATATTATTAAAATGGAAAAAGAACAGTCAAAAGTAATATTTACTGTTAATAACTATACTTCTTACTTTAAGTTATAGAAAAAAAAAAAAAAACATTTTTTTAAACATGCCAAAAATAAGATATAAGGCAAAAATATACAGCCAAGGCATTATTCGCCTAATGTTAAAATCTGTTATTCATCAAATAATAATATTAGAAATAAAATGTCACCATAAATAATCATACAACCCATTTTTGTGGCAGTGAAATATATGTGAATACAAATAAGCAGCATTAATAATAATAAAAAAAGCCCAATATGACGTCAGAAGAAAACTATTTACTAAAGGGAATCTTGACTTAGGACAAGTTTTCCCTAGGCTTGAAAAAGTGGCCGGTAAATTATATATGTATAATGTTCATTAATGGGAATATTGACTTAGGACAATTTTTCCCAAGGCTTGAGAAAGTGGCCGGTGAACAAATAGGCACCAAACGAGAAAATTTTAGAATTTATCTCAATTAAATAATTTATAAATAAAAGGGCATAAAAGTAGCGCTACTACTTAATGAGGTGACCTATATAAATGATAGGAATGCTAATGCAATTCTTGATCTAATGCTGGAATACCACGATGATCCGATAGATGGAGGACATTGTGGAATATATCGAACAATAGAAAAATAAACAGGTATTACTAATGTAAAAATTGATTAGAAATATGCTAAGCTTTTCAAATTGTTGTACACATATAAAACTCTCAATATAACTTGGAGAAGTCTATTGAGACACATTTTACTACTGACATAAAATTCAAAATTCTAAAAAGGGTTAAAGGTTGACAATATAAAATTATTACAATAATTTTTGGGTAATAATCATTTAAAACTGTTTTATTCTTGCCTAAAAGTCTAATGAAGACGTTCAATTTAGTCAAAGGTACAGAGTGAAAAGTTATTTGATTTTGAAACTATTTTAACAACATAAAATTTATGAATATACACATACATATATTTTTCTAATTAAAATTTTATTATTCAAGAAAAAGACTCAAAATAAAGAAAAAGTAAAACAAAATTGTAATTAAGATAAAAATATAATAGAAGAAAATTAATCAGAAAATCCTTTATATTGATTTTAGTTTTACTGGTCCGTATAAAATTAAGAAAATAGATTTAAGAAATAATGTTACCATAGAAGATAAGAAAACAAATAAACAACAAATAGTTCATAAAAATAGACTTAAGATATATAATAATAACTAACATTAAATATCATTGTACGGCCGTACTACTATAAAACTAGAATATAAGTAAATCTAAACATTATAATTATTTTTTTCTTTTCTTTAAAAACAAAATAAATATTATATTACACTTATACTTAGACTAATTAAAAACTAATTGTAAAATAATGTCCATAAAACTAGCGTTATATGAACATTCTTGTAAAGGATGGAGGTGTAGCATGTGACCAACAGTGTATAGTATGCATTGCGATTCAATAGTACCGCAACATGCAAGCATTGACAAACTGCAAGCAATATATTTTGTGTGACTGTAATTTGACACTTGTAGGTTTAATCAAGTGCAGCTGCACAATGCACTTAAATGAATAACATTTATTTACTGCATTTGTTTAATTGTAAATATAAGCAACCCAAAGTATCTGTTGCTTTTAGGTATGCACTCGTTTAGACTTTAAAACTATTGAACACATGCCAAACGTAAATAGTGGGAAGCTAAATATGCTTACCCAGCATTAATATATATTTGTATTCTTTAACTCTTATGTTAAGGTGCCCCTAAGAATTATTCTCATAATTAGTATATAAGCCAATGTCAATTAGTTTAAGAAATCAATCATAAAACCTCAAGCTTAGGAGCTACTAGATAGCTCGAAGTAAATTATAAAATAATAAATAAATTGAGAGCTCCTAGAGAGCACCACAATAACCCAAAGACTTTTAATTATATTACAATACGTAGAAATAAGAATAAAATGGGAAAACCGCAATCCAAAATAGAAAAACCAAACGCTAACGTAGTAAATAATTTAGAAATTATTGACCATACAGAACACATAGGCTCGTTATGGACACTACTATTAATATTGGTGGTAATAAACACAGTTAGTCTTCTATTAAAAATTTACTTGTTACATAAAAGATCCCTAAGGAAGCAATATCTAAGCAGAGCAACTGATCTAGACAAAGTATAAAATTTTCACATGGACTGGTTAGACATCCTAGAACATTGCAGAAAAATCAAAATTGAATTTGAAAAAAGTTACAAATGCCTCAATATAGACAGACCAATAAAAGAGGACACAATTAATAAACATTATAAAAAACTTATACAATATTTAGAAGAAATAAGGGTTATTTTAAACGTAAATTATCAAAGATTAACACCTTCACATAAAATAGCAGCCGAAGCATTTTTCCAAGATATAAGGAATAGAGTAATACAGATAGCGTAAAGAAAAACTATTAAAATACAACTACCACAAACATTGCACGAAAAAATAGATCTGTAACAAATTTGTACATCAAACACATCCATAATGGCACAAACAGGAATAGATTTTCTAAACACAGATGCAAGGCTAATTATAGATTTCGATGGTAAATCTGAAAATTTACGGCCATTTCTAGACTCACTGTCTTTAGTTGATTCAATAAAAGGCAATCACGAATCTTTGGCAGTAAACTTAATTAAAACAAAATTAAAAGGCAATGCAAGAAACCTTGTTAGTACAGAAAACACCATAGCTGACATTAGCAATAAATTAAATAATAGCGTAAAAGGCGAATCAGTCGAGGTACTGACAGCCAAATTAATGAACATTAAACAAAACACCAAAACAGCAAATGCATATTGTAGTGAAATTGAAACACTTACAAAATCACTGGAAGGAGCATACATTTCTGATGGGTTAACACCAGAAATATCAAATAAATATGCTACACAACATGCTGTAAAAGCAATGACTAAGAACTGCACCCTAGACAAAGTAAGACTAATTATGGAAGCAGGAACCTTTAATACAATGAACGAAGCTGTCAGCAAATTTGTCAATAGTTGTACCGAAGCCACAGGTCAACAAAATGCCATTCTATATTATGGGCAAAAATACAGACCCAATAACAATTTCCGTGGCAATAATACACGATTCCGTGGAAGAAATAATTTCCCACGTAATAATAATAATAACAATTACAATAACAATAACAATTACAATAATAATGACAATTACAACAGAAACCATCAAAGATACACCAATAATCGTAGGAACAACAACTACATAAGAGCAACAGAATCAAATCAAAATGATTCGGAAAACTCCGAATTTCCCCTAAGACCAATTCAGTAAATATATATCATCTAAACCTCTACTTAAGTTTCTTCATTAATGTTCAAATAAATAATACTGACACTACACTCACACTTTTGGTAGACACTGGTGCTGACATTTCACTAATAAAATCAAAATTTTTCAGATTAAACAAAATAAATACTAATGACACAACAGTTTTTAGTGGAATAGGACAGGGCAATATAAAATCAATGGGAAGTATATTTTAAATTCTAAAATTCGAAAAATTTTTAATACCACATAAATTTCAAGTGGTATACAATAACTTTCCAATACCATGCGACGGAATCATTGGAATGGATTTCATGAAAAAGTATAATTGCATGTTGGATTTTAACAGGGACAATGATTGCCTTATCCTAAGACCATTTAATATATCACACACAATCAATATACCAATAACAAATAATAATAGCGAAATAACTTTACCACCAAGATGTGAAATAATACATAAAATAAAATTTAACAATTTAAACAGTGAAATACTAGTTCCTAATCAAGAAATTGCATCAGGCGTCTTCATTCCAAACACAATAGTTAACACTAACAAAGCATACGTTCGTTTTTTAAACACTAATAACACTAATGCCAAAATTAAGAAAAGTATCATAAAAACCGAAAACATCTCTGATTATGATATAATAAAAGAAAATTCTTGTAAAAATATATCAAGAAAATCAGAAATACTAAAAATTTTGAAGAAAAATTTCCCGGAACAATTTAAAAATACATTAACAGAATTATGCTCAACATACAGTGATATTTTCGGTTTAGAATCAGAAAAAATAACAATAAATAATTTCTATGAACAAAAGTTGAGGGTAAAAGATAAAGAACCGGTATACATCAAAAATTATCGTATACCACATACACATAAAGAAGAAATAGATAAACAGGTCAAAAAACTAATAGATGATCAAATTGTAGAACCTTCGTACTCTGAGTACAACAGTCCAATATTACTCGTACAAAGGAAATCACTGCCCAATTCCGAAAAGAAAAGATGGAGACTTGTCATAGACTATAGACAAATAAATAGGAAACTAATTGCAGATAAGTTTCCATTACCTAGAATAAACGATATTCTAGACCAGCTCGGCAGAGCAAAATACTTTTCTTGTTTAGACTTAATGTAGGGTTTTCACCAAATTGGCTTGGAGAACAAATCTAGGGACTTGACAGCATTTTCAATAAACAATGGCTCATACAGATTTACTAGATTACCGTATGGCTTAAAAATAGCTCCAAATTCATTTCAAAGAATGATGACACTTGCTTTTGCTGGTCTAAAACCAAACCAGGCTTTCCTGTACATGGCCGACTTAGTGGCGTTAGGTTGTTCAGAGAAACATATGCTTTCAAATTTAAAAGATGTATTTGATTTGTGTAGAAAACACAACTTAAAACTTCATCCAGAAAAATGGTAATTTTTCAGGACAGAAGTCACTTATCTTGGACACAAATGTACAGACAAAGGAATATTACCTGATGATAGTAAATACGCAGCTATCGAAAGCTTTCCAACGCCAAAGGATGCGGATAGTGCAAAACGATTCGTTGCATTTTGTAATTATTATCGAAGATTCATCAAAAACTTCTCAGAATATTCCAGACATCTAACAAAATTGTCCAGAAAAGGAGTAAAATTTGAATGGACTAAAGATTGTGACAATGCATTCAAATACCTGAAAAAAGCTCTGATAAAACCCACACTACTTCAATACCCTGATTTCACAAAAGAATTTTGTATAACAACAGACGCAAGCAAACAAGCTTGTGGAGCCGTATTGACACAGGAATATGATGGAAAACAATTACCAATAGCATATGCATCAAAATCTTTTAGCAAAGGTGAAAGCAATAAATCCACTATCGAACAGGAATTGACAGCTATCCATTGGGCTATTACACACTGCAGACCATACATATATGGTAAACATTTCCTTGTTCGTACTGATCACAGACCATTATCTTATTTATTTTCTATGAAAAACCCAAGTTCAAAATTAACAAGAATGAGATTGGATTTGGAAGAATACAATTTTACTATAAAATACCTTAGGGGAAAAGATAATTACGTTGCGGACGCGTTATCAAGAATAACGATTAATGACTTAAAAGACATAAATATAAAAACTAATACAATATTGAAAATTACAACAAGATCTATGGCATATAAAAAGAAACAACAAAGTAATACCGAAAATATTCAGCATAAAATTAAAACTAATGATAAAGAGCCCAATATATATGTACCACTAAAGAACACTGACGTCAGAAAGTACTATAAATTGAAGATTACTCCCGTAAAATGTTACATCAAACGAGGAAAATCTGTTATTACATATATAAATATAAATGATTTGTTTACTAATGGGAATATTGACCTTGGACAATTTTTCCCAAGGCTTGAGAAAGTGGCCGGTAAACTTAGTGTAGAGACACTACAAATGGCACCCAGTGAGAAAATTTTCGAATTTATCTCCATAAATGAATTTAAAAATATGGGCAATAAATATTTAAATAAATTAAAAGTAGCGCTACTTAATGAGGTGACCAATATAAATGATAAGAATGCTAAGGCAATTCTTGATATAATGCTGAAATACTACGATGATCCGATAGAGGGAGGACATTGTGGAATATATAGAACATTAGAAAAAATAAAGAGGTATTACTATTGGAAAAATATGATAAAAGATGTAACAAAATATGTGAAATTATGTAAAAAATGCCAGAAATCAAAAATAATAAGCCATAATAAAAGTCCTATGACTATAACAGAAACACCAGAAAAAGCATTCGACACGGTGTATGTAGATACAATAGGGCCATTTCCAAAATCAATTAATGGAAATGAGTATGCAATTACTTTAATATGTGATCTTACTAAATATTTGGTGACAATACCAACACCAGATAAATCTGCAAGAACAATCGCAAAAGCGATATTTGAAAATTTTGTATTAACCTATGGTCCAATGAAAACGTTCATTTCGGACATGGGAACAGAGTACAAAAATTCTATACTGACGGAACTATGCACACTACTAAAAATTGAAAATATAACTTCCACGGCACATCACCATCAAACACTAGGAACAATAGAAAGAAGTCATAGAACTTTTAACGAATAAGTTCGTTCTTATATATCTGTGGACAAAACTGACTGGGACGAATGGTTAAAGTATTTCACATACTGTTTTAATACAACACCGTCAACGGTGCATAACTACTGTCCTTATGAGTTAGTATTTTCAAAATTACCAAACAATTTTAGGCAATTTGCTAAAATAGATAGTGTGACGCCACCATATAATGTGGATAACTATGCCAAAGAGGCAAAATATAGGTTAGAACTAGCTCATAAACGCGCGCAGTTATTTTTAGATAGAAATAAAATAAAACAAAAATTAAATTACGATAAGAATATTTTAGAACATAATTTTAAAATAGGAGATTTAGTTTTACTTAGGAATAATTCAGGGCATAAATTGGAAAATCAATATAAGGGTCCGTATAAAATAAAATTATCAATAAGTTTTTCAAATCTTAAATCTAAAAAAAAATATTAAATATAAGTTTAGCCAATGCTAAACAAAATTTTTAATTGCAACGGTTAATTTTTGTTGTTTTACATTTCTCGTGAACGGCTGAGAAAAAGAGTATCCCTTCTTTTCAGCCGGGTGTGGCCTCTATAATGAAGAATATTGCGCGCAAGTGGATTTGGGTGCAACTCAAGTTTTTTATATATTTTTTCGCGTGTTTTGAAAATACTGTCTTCACCAACGGAACGTCTATGTCTTTATGAATTCGATGGTTTCTGACATACCAGGGGGCTGCTGTAATTGTACGTAGAATTTTATTTTGTCGCCTTTGAATTTTTTCGACATTTGATGCTGAGGCGGTGCCCCATAACTGGATTCCATAGAACCATATTGGTTTCAGGGTCGCGTTGTATAATAGTAGTTTACAGTCTAGGCTTAGTAAAGAATTTCTCCAATAAGCCAATTCATTTGAGCTGCTTTTAATTTCATTTGAGTCAACTTTGCGTCTATATGCGATTTCCATGTTAAACGACGATCAAGATGAACGCCTAGATATTTGACTACAGTGTGTTGTGGTATAGTCTCGGTGTTAATTTTTATAGGCGGGCATGTTTCCCCGCGCAACGTAAAAGTGACGTGTGCACATTTCTGCTCGTTAACTTTTATACGCCATTGTTTGAGCCATTTTTCCAGTTTGGATATATATTCTTGTAAGTTGTGGGAAGCTTCTACAGGATTTTCGTGAACGCTTAGAAAGGCTGTATCATCTGCAAATGTTGATGTTTGAATGTTACTGCTTAACGGTAAGTCAGAGGCATATATTAAATAAAGTAAGGATCCGAAGATACTGCCTTGAGGGACTCCGGCTTCAATCGACTGCGGAGGGCTTAAAAAATTGCCTTCCCTAACTACAAATTTACGTTCCAGCAAATAGCTTTTTAAAAGCTTTACGATGTTTGCTGGTAGATTTTGTGTTAATTTATTGAAAAGACCTTCGTGCCATACTTTATCGAAAGCTTGTGAGACATCAATAAAGAGCGCAGAGCAGTATTTCTTTTTTTCAAAAGTGTCTCTACCGACATTCACAAGTCTGTGAGTTTGTTCTATTGTGTTATGTTGTCTGCGAAAACCGAATTGATGATCTGGAATACATCCATTACTAGTCACTATAGGCATCAGCTTGCTCATATACAGCTTTTCAAATAGTTTTGAAATGTTAGACAGTAAACTAATAGGCCGATAGGATTCAACCTTTGTATGATCCTTGCCGGGCTTTGGTATCATAGTAATTAGCGAAACCTTCCATTCTTTAGGATAGTGTTCTAGGCGTAGAATACTGTTAAAAATGAATAGTATTATTCTTTTTGCCGTGTAAGGCAATTCTTGAAGCATTTTGTTGCTTATTTTGTCGACACCTGGGGCTTTTCTGGTGTTAAGACTAGTAATAGTATTTTCAATCTCCGTCATGTTAAATCTCATCGGTATTTCTGGTAAAGGGACGACTGGTGGCAGTTCAACAATATCAGCAGAAATATTCGGAGTGAAAACTTTTTCTAAGAGTCTCTTTCACCAAACAAATTTAAACACAGTTTAATTTAATTAAAGATCTCTATTTAAATTCTGTTTAAAAAAATTCCATTTTCACCAACTTCTATAACAAAACACCAGAAAGTATGGTACCATTTAATATGAAAATTTTATTTAACATGAAAATTTTTTTTTATTTATGTATGTGTCGCTAGAGACAGCTGGTGTGAGAGAGATGCAAAATCAGTATTTAAATGGAGATTGCTGACTATTTAAACAGCTTTTAAATGTGTAAAGAGAATATGTTGGTGAAAATGAATAACTACGTTTAAATATGAATTGATATTTAAATAGAATTGGTGAAAGAGGCTCTAAGTGTTTAACAAAGAGTGCACCTTTTTCAGCATCAGTTTTTGCCCAGTCACACTTGGGGCTCGTAATGGGGGTTTGCATATCACCGGCCTTTTTAGTCCTCTGGCTGCACGCCACAGTGAATAATCTGTTTGTGGTGTTGCATCTAGCTCTTGAAGGAATTTTTGAAGGGAAGCTGTTTTTTGAGCTTGCAAAACTTTCCTCAGCTGCTTGGTACACTCCTTAAGCCTTAATTTTAGCTGGGGCGATCTGTAGCGCTGCCATTCTCGTCGAGCTCGCCGTTTTTCAGTCAATAGCCTTTCTATATCTACAGAAAAAATATTGTTAAATCTCACTGGTTGGTTTATTTTATTTGAAGTAGTAGATTAGTAGTAGACTTAAGATGTTTAATAATAACTAACATTTAATAGTATTGTTTGGCCGAACTAATATAAAATTAGAATATATGTACATCTAAATATTATAATTTTTTTTCTTTCCTTTAAAAACAAAATAAATATTATATTACAGTTATACTTAGGCTAATTAAAAACTAATTGTAAAAGAATGTCCATAAAACTAACGTTATATAAACATTCTTGTAAAGGATGGAGGTGTAGCATGTGGCCAACAGTGTGTGGTATGCATTGCGATTCAATAGTACCGCAACATGCAAGCATTGACAAACTGCAAGCAAGATATTTTGTGTGTGTCGGTAATTTGACACTTGTGCAGTTAATCAAGTGCAGCAGCACAATGCACTTAAATGAATCACATTTATTAACTGTATTTGTTAGATTGTAGATATAAGCTACACAAGGTATCTGTTGCTTTTAAGTATGCACTCGTTGAACTTTAAAACTGTTGAGCACATGCCATACATAAATAGTTGGAAGCTAAATATGCTTACCCAACAATAATATATATTTCTATTCTTTTACTCTTATGTTAAGGTACCCCTAAGAATTATTCTCATAATAAGTATATAAGCTAATGTTAATTAGTTTAAGGAATCAATTAATACTTTGCCTTCAATCGGCATTACTAAATCATTCTGGCATTCATCTGCCTTTTACTTTTATTTGCCAGTGGCGTTCTTAAGCGCCGGCACTATTATTTAATTTCTTAAACTCTTATCATCATCAAATCCTCCACAATAAATTGAGAGCTCCCTAGAGAGCACCAGAATAACTAAATTGTTTTAATCATATTACACTATAAGTCAGTGCCCACGTTCCACGACATGTTCACGGCCTTGTACGGAACCAACAAACGTCTCTCCCCAGTAGAAAATATCTGACGCCTGTTGAAGAATACCCAGGGAGAAGCTTGTGAGCTTCTAAAAATCTGCCCGATGACAAATGACGGTTCCAGAATGGCTTGTAAGAATCTCGTCTATCGCTTCGAAAACAAAAGAGTACTGCTCCTAATAAAAAATGTCTACAGCGTACGATTAATGATTGCATTACGAATCTAACTCTGCTGCAAATCGACCTAAGAACTGGGATTTAATCTTCGTTTACATAAGTTCAACATGTTTGCCCGAAATAACCCTTAGTCTGTGGGAACAATGCCTGACGCATGGCACTGAGTTATCCAGATGGAAGAAGATGGCTGCTTTTTTGACAACCCTGTTCCAAACCCTGGAATATATTGCAGTTAATATACAACAAAACCACATTGATAGCAGGCCTCAAGTACTGGAATCCACTCCATCCACTTCCCGTCAAACCACACATCCATATCTACAAACGTTCTCGACTCAATTACAATTGACCCCACACTCGATAGTTCTTCTCAGCGTTCTTTTTGACTTGTACAATGGCCACAGTAAGTATACTTAAAAACGCGTCTGTACACTGCAAGAGTTGAAACTGAACTGGAGCGTAGTATGAACACGAAAAGAGCAGAACTCTCTGAAATTTTCGATCCATCTTACACTTTTGAATTGCCCGGATTTTGCATACGCAGCTACGCTTTAAATGAAATTTGTCTCGATAGCACGTTTTTCGGAGCAGAATTAATGGCGAAAATGATTGGCTCTATTCAACCTCGACTCAACCTTAAAAATTATAAGCTCTTTCTATGAGCAGATTCAACCACCGTCTTAGCATGGTTGCACAAACCCGCACATACATGAAAAACTTTCGTTGAAAACAGAGATTCTTCCGTTAATGAGAAGGTAGGAAATGACTCACGGTAGCTGAGCTCGTCTCGAACTACTTATGGTGGAACGGACCGGCGTGGCTAAAACATCCACATTCGGAATGGCCGCTGCGAATCTCCCCCTAATTAACTGAAGAAGAAGCCAGACCCATTTTAGTGAATTCAACATCGATTTCCAATCTCGAATAAGTCACAGACTTAATCATACCTCTGTCCTGAGTACCGAACTATCTTCAAGTGTGCTGAAGCATGCTCAGACTCGTTTAATAATTGCTTATCAAATATCCTATTTCGCTACGGAATGCGACAACTTATCCGCAGCTCAGTCCCCTACCCCGCAAAAGTAAACTCTTAACATTTAATCCATTTCTCGAGACTGACGTAATGATGTGCATTAACGGCAGGATATCAAACTCGCCGACACTTAGCTCTGATAAGCGTTATCCCTTCTTGCTCCCTTATCGCGCCTGTTTTACTCGGCTATTTCTCAATTACCTCTATACATACTCCATTCATGGTCAAAATGCACTTCTATATCGAATAATAAGGACTCGTTTTTATGTCCCCAAACTGAAAACGTAGAAAAAACAAATCTGGATATGCAAATATCAAATCTTTAGCCTTTGAAATATTACTGAAAAGTACGACCTTGTTATGAGTTTGATCGAAAATTGTTGAACGTACCTACGAAAACAAAGAGAACTCGTCGTGGTGGAAATCCGAAACAGTTTTTGTACGTAAAAGATGACGCCATCGGTGTTTCAGTTAAAATCGAATGCATTAAAATATGGTATAAGCCCATTACACGCCTGGACTCGATTTTTTGAATTTGTCATTAATCTTTTATATAGACTTAATATTCAAAAATCGCAAATTCGGAGTGCTGAGGATAAACTTTTTATGCTAAAGTAATGGGAGCGGCTCCAAGAACGACGGCAATACGAAACGAAAAGCATTTTCTAATCCGGAATTATATTCTTCCATAACCAACATTAATATCACTTTTAAAACATTTACAATAATTCTTATCACAATTAACTCTGAATTTGAAATAAGAGTCGACTACTTGAAAAAATTTTGCTATGAAACTGCAGATATATATTATAAAAATTACGAATGGTACCCAATGTCAGCGACCTTGCATAAAATTTTAGCACATTCTTCTCGTACCTCTCGGATGTGCTAATGAAAATGCTTCTGAAGCCAGAAATTAATTTTATAAAAAGGGTCGCATTGAGCATGCACGAAAGGATTCTAGGGAGCATAATATAATGGATGTTTTTAACAGGGCCCTGGATTCTTTTGAGCCGTTATTATCAAATATATATACATCTAAAAAATCGTCTTTCAAAAAAGAGAAGTTTGCAACTTCCAAGAGAAGTTATTTCTCTTTGAAAGATTCCTGAAATCCCCGTGTATCAACAGCCAAGTACGTCAAGTTAAGCTATGAATAAAAATATTTCAGATACTGAAGAGGACGCAGAGGATTCATTTCATTTTAAATTCGAATTAAAAGTTGATGAAAAAGAAAATGTTCAAGTAAAAATTTTTTACAAAAGACAACATTTTGTATTGATTAAATTTTCTCTTTTTATATTGATTAAATATGGATTATACAATGCAAACACCCAGTATGTTGTGAACACTCTCACAGTTGTGCACAGCAAGAAATTTATTAGTATCTTAAGTAATTTTCTGAAATGTATTAATATGAATTATTTTGTGATATAAAGTTAGTTGCTAAATAAAATTTATCTCGAACAGAATGATGCAATTATCGCCATGCATACGTCACGTATGTTTGTTGTTTGTTGTTGAGCATTTATAATGACCTAATTGAAAGTCAGAAACTTTAATCGACCTACTGGAGATGGGTGTGGCACTGCCCGATTAACTTAATTTTTTTACTGAAATCTGTCATTGGCCTTATCGTACGCCGTAACATTATGCTGAAAGTTTTATTTTGGTCTTAAAGTAACACACGCCGAATTTTAAAACATTCGGTTCTTTATTGCATGGATTTATGAATATTAATATTTTACTTGTAGGGGGATTCCCCTCCACCCAGGAACTAAAAAAAAATAGCCTATTTTACTTTCCATCAGTAATATGGTTCCGAAATTTTAAGACGATTAACGTTTTGCTGCCTATAAGGTACATTCTCAGAAGCGGTGTGTTGAACTTCAAAAATGAAAGAAGTAAAATTTAATGTGTGAAAGTCCACCGACACAGATGGCTGTACCATTTGCGAAAATATGTTTTCCCAAACAGCACTGAATTACGTACTAAAAGCGCAAGCAGAGTAACAAAAATGATATCTGAATGTATGTAAGTAAAATAAAATAATTTAAAAATGTTCAGCAGAGGTCTTCAAATTCGGCATCGCAAAGTCATAATAATATTTAATATCTATAGTAGACTGTTAGTTTTCTTAAATTTATTGTTACTGGCACAAAGGGAGGGATTTATTTCCAATTAAATTTTAAGTTTTAAGTTTATCTAAACCTTAAAAGAAATATTCGTATTCGGCGAATATTGTCTCAAATAATTGATATTCTTAACATCACAAACAAACGTAATTCATTTTTATATATTGTATATAGATTGAATAATGGTCTCTAAACCCCATAACAAAAAAATTTTTTTTTGCATATAATCTTATAAATTTTGTTGATGCAAACATATACATTTATTTTTAATTATTTTTTTCTTTATTAATTTTGTTATGTCTTTATTATTAAATTATCGTTTTATATATTACATGTAATGTATATGACTAATATTCATAAATTATTACTTTCCCAATAGGAACTTGAATTAAGACCTTCCGATAAATATCATTATCGTAGATCGCATGCATGGGTTGCAATAATTGAAAAAGCACCTTGGAATATTAAGGCAAAGAATACGTATATAAACGAAAATGGCGGCATAACAAAAGAGCGGCCTTCAGTTGTTTTTATTGAACCATCCACAGGGATTTTCTATGAATCTCATTGCTGCAACTATATTCTAGTAGATAGTGTATGGAATAATTTTCAATATTACGTAAATAAGCAAAATTCTTCACGTGTTGCCGACCTACATTGGAATCTGAGAAGCACTCAAGATTGGGAACATTTGTTACCAGGAGAGCCAATAGAAATGAGAAATCGTACAATGTATTCTGATGAGATTATGATTTCAACAGAACATCTGATTGCTGAAGAAAAACACTTGGATGCAATACGTTCTTGGGTTAGCCGATTACATGTTAAAGAAAAGGAGTTTGAAGAACGTTTTCCTCAACTGCAAAAAACTATTAAATACAAAGGTGCGAAGCATGAAAGATTTCGTCCTTACACACAAAATGATGGTACGGTTACGAAGCTAACGTTATATGCTGATGATGACGATGATTCCAAAGAGCCAACTTTACGCTGTGTTTCATATGAAAATCGTGCTGATTTGCTTTTGCAAATAACATTTAACTACCAGACATCAACAATTGAACAAACTTTTGAAAAAGGACGAAATGACAGTTTAAAATGTATGTATGTGCATATCTCGGTTTATATATGAAAAGGGAAAAAAGTAATACATTAGTTTTGTAGACCTTTTATTTTACTAGTTATTAAATTATTTGTTCAGCTTAAGGTCTTAGGATATATAATACATAATAAAATAATAATAAATAAATAAATTTACTAATATTATTCTTTCATTTCATTTTTATTTTCCAGACATTTCGATCAACATCGTTGATCATCTTCAGCAGATATAAAATAAATAGATAAACACATAGAAAAATTTTTTGATAACAACAAACAACAAATTAATATTTAAAATGTATTACAAATTTTTATTAATAACATTTTCAAAAACCAATGGTGAAGTTAATTTAAAAAATGTTTTAAAGCTGGGTGTTGATTACTTTCCTCTTTCGTAAATAAATGAGTATTGTTGTTTAAATCTATGTTTATTTATTGAATTTTTGTAGATTTCCGGTTGCATTTTTCTATGTCGCTCTTATAATTTAATCTCTCTTCAATAGGCACATCTATAATGTGCAGCATTTAGGGAGTATATGTATTTTTGTAGATGTTTATGTTGTTACTATTTTGATATATTAAAAGTTTGGCTTGTGTCCTCTTAATGCACAGTGGGCCGCAAATGTAGTTTTTTGATTTAACGGTGTTTGTGTTGATTTTAAGTCCGACTTATGTCAACATCTTAGTCTTTATTTTTTTAGAAAGTGGAAGTAGTCCAAAATCGGCTCAAATAGCTTCAACAGCGAAAGTTCCCAGAGATGGAAAAAACAATATAAAAAATTCCGAAAATCTTTTCGCGATTTTATCTGAACAGGGAGATTAAAACACTACTACAACAAGGTCGAGTAAGCCCCCACCCATATATTTAAGGGAACTGAATTCCAGTTTGCTGGTTTGCTGGCTTTTACCTTATCTTATTAATTCGAGAAAATGAGTTTTATGTAATTCCAATTAAGCGCGGAAAAATCAACGAAAAAAAAATTCAGGTTGCTCATCAAAATAATTACCGAAAAATAGTTTCAGATTTAGAATCTAAAAATAAAAACTGTTATACGTACCAATTAAAGAGTGCTAAAGGTCTAACCGTCGTAATTAAAGGTATAAACTCAAACATTAAAAATAGCTATAAAAATCTCCCAACCTATTTTTGGCGTCGAGCTACACCCAGGTGACTTGAAAATTAAATAAAAGTGAATCGCACCCAATCTATAATTTAAAGTACTTGTTGCACCGAAGAGTTACCGTTGAGCTGCCACACAAAACAACTGGACCTATCCAATGCATGAACTGCCAAGAATTTGACCACACCAAAACTTATTGTAAGTTGCCTACGTTGTAAGTTGTGACAATTGCGGCGGAAACCTTACTACTAACTTTATTGGCTGCCCTCTCTATTGTTTTTTAAGAACAGAAAAAGTAATCCTACTCCTGCTCAGCCTAACAAATACTACCCACAGTTACCTCAACCATCTAGCAGCCAGAATCAATATTCAAACGTTTTCAATTCTAACACGACTATTGCTCAACTGCAATCTTTGGAAAAGTAAATGGCGCTACACTAGCAACAAACCGAAAGTGAATAGAGAAAAGGCTTCGTTTAATGGCTACCAAGATAATTGGTGCCCTTAGAACTACGCCTACAAACCCTCTTTTCGCTATGCTAGGCTGGCTTCCGCTTGATTTGTCGGCTAGGAAATTAGCTGAATACAACTGACGAATGGAAACATCGACCATGGGGCATGCTAGCTAGCATTGCAGAGACCATTGGAATTATTCCTGATCTCAATGACTATTGCATTCCAAAAACTTCCTTTAATAGAAGATTTAATTTCTCTCTCGCAGGACCTCCCCCCTGCACACTGGGGCCTTACGAGTGTTCACGGATGGCTCCAAACAGGGCTCCAGAGTTGGCGGGGGTGTCAACATTGAGGAATTCGGGATCAGGATTTGCTTAGTTGGAATGAAAGTTTTCATTCCCAGCAAAATGATATTTTCTACCATTTTCACCGTGGCATCGACGTTATTGTCTAGAAAGTATAGCTTCCAATTGAAATGCCGGAAAAAGTCGTTGAGCACACCCCAACGCACTTTTTCGTACGTACATTTTAAGTGTCTCGTAGCTGATTTGGAGACGTTGAGAAGATTGGAGAACGAAAAGGAGGCGGAAATTGTACAATGATCCGAGTTACCAAGAGGTGCATTAACACTCAATTCGTACTTTTCAGGGTGCGAAATGAGAAAAAGGTCGAGATTATTGTTGTTGTTGCGGAAGATTATTATGCGCGGCGAAAAGCTCAACATATTGGTCTGGGGTTGAGTGTCTCGAATGGTGAAGCCAAGATGAGTTGTGAACATTGAAATTGCCAGCAACGATAATTTCACTGTTCGGACAGCTCTCAAGGATCTTCGAAATAGAATCGGAAAGAGAATCGAAGTTGGATAAGGTTTTATCCCTTGCCGCGTTTGGATTTCTGTAAAGAAGCCCGAAATGTTAAAAGTGTGTCTCGATTTTGAATTTAACCCAAAGAGGTGATAACCAAGTATATAAAAATCCTGTGGATCAGAGTTCTCAGGCACCTGGGTCTCACATAAGGCGGAATCTTCCGGCCGATAGAGACAAATGTGGGCATACACCCAGAAAAAATTCGAAATTAGCTCCCTAATGTTACAGAAGTCAATTCTGAATTGACCTACCAAAAAAATGTGCAAAAAAACCAAAGTTCATTTTGTTATGCCGATGCCAATGATGTCAATTGCTGTCGTTAGAGTGTTCAGTGACCTGTGCTTTGCCTTCGCTAATGAACAGCCAAACAGCAACTAACACAATGGTATCAGCATAACAAATGGTTTTTTTTAGGAAAAAAAAGGTAACGGCTCACACTAATTTAGAGCCATAAAAGCCCTGTACTGGTCATTTATTGTTTATTATAATTAATTTTTATTTTGTGTCACGGTGTCAGCACAATGCACTGTGCCAACAATGTTGGAATGTAACTTTTTTGTTTTTGTATAGAAATATGCACTGTGTAATTTTATATTTTTGCTTTAACGTATATATGTATGTCTATGGCGTTTTTATATGTAAGGATGGTTTTATTATTATTTTATTACTTTAAAATTTCTGTTTGTTTTTTCTTTAACATTTTCACATAAAAAAAGAAGAATTAGAGACTTTCGACGACAATTACGAAAGAAACATTTATTTAACTGGATGATACGCGGACAACATGTGAACACAGCAATTGACAAAAAAATAGAATTTTTTATTAATAACACTTTAACAATATATTCAATTTTTCATCATTTGTGAATTTTGATTTGGTTTTACTAAATAATTTATTGTTTGTATTAAAACCTTTGAAGTCTAGTTTTCTGACTGTTTAAGTCTTTCAGAAAACCCAGGTATATAACGTTGCTGATTTGTAATTTTTTTAAAATCTTTCTGTTCCAAAATTTTCGTTTAATCTTTTTGTTTTTACAAAGTGTATTAATATTTTTATTAATGTCTTCTTAATTTTATTCACGTGTTGGTTATGAAGCTAGTGATTACTGATAGAAAAAACGATGTTGGTCGAAATGTCGGGAAATAAAAATCAAATGAAAGAAAAATATAAATGGAAGTTGATTATTTCTTATTTTATATCCTCAGATCATAAGCTGACCAAATAATTTAATAAAAACTAATATATTTATAAAACATAATCCTCATATTTAATAACTTTTTAAAAGAACTAGAGAATTATTTAACTGATCAAAAACACATTTACAGTATTTCAAAAAACATTTTATACTTGCAAATTAAATAACATATAAAGCATGTTACACTTCAGAACTATATCCATAGTCATATTTTTATTTATTTTTGTTTTAATTATAAAGTTATTTATTGAAAGTATGCAAATCTTAAATCTAAAAATGTTAATTAATTAAATTATTAAATTAATTTAAGTTAAACAAATGCTAAAGAAAATTTTTAACTTCAGCGAATGATTTTTTGTAGTCCTTCTTAGCCAAGTATGTCCTCTATAAAATATTTCGCGCAAGTGGATTCATGTGCAAGTAATTTTTTTTATATTTTGTCACTTGTTTTGAAACCACTGTCTTCACCATCGTAACATCTAGATCTTTATAAAGTCGCTGACTTTTGGCATACCAGGTGGATGCTTTAATTTTATGTAGAAGTGTCTTTAGTCGTATTTGGATTTTTTCCACAGTCGATGATGAGGCAGGGCCCCATAACCGGATTCAATAGAACCATATCGCTTTCAGGATCGCATTGTAGAATAGAAGTTTACAGTCTATGCTTAGTAGAGAGTTTCTAACAATATGCCAATTCATTTGAACTGCTCTTAATTTAATTTGTCTAAACTTTGCGTCTATGTGCGATTTCGCTATTAAACGACAATCAAGATGAACGCCTAGATATTTGACTTCAGTGTGTAGCGGCATAGTATCTGTGTTAATTTGTATAGGAGAACATATTTCTCTAAGCAACGTAAAAGTGGCATGTTCACATTTCTGCTCATTAATTTTAATATTTTAATCGGCATTGTTTTAGCCATGTTTTCAGTTTTAATATATACCCTTGTAAATTGCTTGGAGCTTCTACCGGATTTTTATAAGAGCATAGAAAAGCTGTATCATCAGCGAATGTTAATGTATCAATTTTACTGCTTTACGGTATGTGAGAGGAATATGTGACAGCGCATAGAGAAAGGGACCTAAGGTTAAAAAATCAATTTTCACTTTTTTTTTTTTTTTTGATGACGACAACATCTGAGCATCGAATGAGACCGATCCCATGCCCCAAAAGTGTTCCCTCCCAGAGATATGCGCGTTTTATGAAAGTGATGGTACACCAAAGATACACGTATTTAAATCTTTAAAATGGCTCTCCTGAACAAAACCGGTTTTTACCCTTAGGTCCCTTTCTATTTTGCGCGTCACATATATTAAATACAGTAAAAGAACTAAGATGCTGCCTTGAGGGTCTCCGGCTTCAATCGACTGCGGAGGGCTTAAAAATTGCCATCCCTAACTACAAATTTTCGTTCCTTTAAATAAGTTTTTAAAAGCCTTACGATTTTTGCTGGTAGATTTTCTGTTAATTTGTGTATTAGACCTTCTTGCCGTTTTTTATCAAAAGCTTTTGAAACAACAATGAAGAGCGCAGAGCATGTTGGTATAATCATTTTTTTCAGTTTTAATTAAAATATTTATCATTTCATGATCTGCTATTTTATTTGTAGTGCTGTTGTTTACTGATATATTACAATTATTTGTTATAACAAAGTCTGCAGAGCAATATTTATTTTTTTCAATAGTATTTTTAACTACCCAGCAAAAACTTTTAAAAAAGGTAATCTAGTTTGGAATCATGTATTTTTAGTGGAAACTTCTCCCAACAGAATTACCAATTTAATGATTTAAACAAGGCGTGAGACTTTTATAATCGATTCTTGAGAAGTATTTACATCGTTTATTGCAGGAAATGGTTATATTTTTCATTTCGGAAGAACTGGTTTTAGTCGAAAACAAATTACTTCTATCTTTTATAATGTAAGCAGATACTTTTGTAATGCTGGTAACGAGTTCTTATTTTGAATACCTGAAGTAGTTATTTCACTCGAAAATGAAGAACTTCTGTTTTTTTTAAGTATGTAGTGCAACTTTAGCGGATGATAAATCCTTCTCTTATTTTATAAAATAATTATAATTACTTACACAAATATTTTTAAGAACTTTTATTTTCAGTATTTTGTAAATGCAATATTACAGAATACAACTGACACTGAGAAATACATATGTATGTATGCATAAGTAGTAGAAATCAGGTATAAAAATAGAATAATCTTATTCATTTAGAACTTAAAAGAATTCTACATCGTTACAAAAATATTTCAGTGCTATGAAGTACATTAAGGCTTGAGACATCATGTTCAAGTTTAATTCGATTAGGTTCATTTATCCAAATAACATCATAACAAAAGAAACTAGTTTTTCAGAAAGCTTTATAAATTTACATACATAGATAATATTTGTACTTATTATAATGTGAACAAATTCTGGATTTTTTTACTCAGAAACATAATTTTTGAGATATTACGTTGTTTAATTAAACTGTTGATACATACTTTTTATCTACATACTTATGTAAGAGTGGAGGTATGTACTGGAACATACCTTCACGATTCAATTACATATTTAAATAAAATGCGAATTCATTAGATACTAAAACAATCTACTATTTACTGCTGAAAAAATTATGTATGTTATTTTCAATAATATAAACCAGTGCTGTGCCCAAGTTCCTTATGGAAGAGCAAACACCAATCCATTTAAAGAAAAACTAATTTTTATTCAATATTTTTTGTTGTAAAAACTAATACATACAAAGAATAAAGATAAAAAATTTCGTTTCACGTACACGGGAAAAAATTTTATTTGCATTTTTTATATATGTATATTATCTGAAATCCATTTTGTAAAGAATACAAAAAAATCACAAAAACGTTTTCAATTATGTGGTAGTAGATTGTGAGTGATCATATAATACTTTTTTTGTAAATAATATAAGTTTTTAAAGTGCTTTTCAAAACACACATTTTTAAACGGTATCATAGTTAAACACGCTCTTGCGTGTATACGATACAGTGAAGAACGACAAAAAAAAAACAAATAAGACAAAGTTGATTGTGTATTTCGTATTGCTAGCGCTGAGTGCTGTATGTGTATATTAAAACACACAGCCTAAGCTAAGAGTTTTACAAAAACATATGAGCATAAAGAGCATAGGGCTTGGGCAACGCTGATTCAATATCATAGTGCAGCGATGCCCCCAAGTTCCTTATGGAAGAGCAAACACCAATACATTTAAAGAAAAACAAATTTTTATTCAAAATTTTTTGTTGTAAAAACAAATACTTGCAAAGAAAACACAAAAAATATATTTCATATTGATGATCGCTGTCGTCAATGTTTATCAGAAAAGCATACGAAAGTGTTGTTACTTTGCTCTTACGAGTATACAGTGAAGAATGACAAAAAAAAACTAATAAGACAAAGTTGTTTGTGTATTTCTCATTGAGGTTGCTGAAAGATGTATCCACACAAAAACATAAATGTGAAAATAAGGCCAAGTTCGTATCCAAAAAGTTTCGGCCGTAAAAAGTACTGAGATCAAAAAAAAGGACCAAGTTTTTGATAGGTACATTTCCATCTCATTTCTAGGCAACCATAAGCTTGGCAAAATTTTTCAAAGAATTCTTTCCATATTAGAAAGGCAAAAAATTTTTGCCAAGCTTACAGGTTGCCTTAAAATAAGATGGAAATGTACCTATCAAAAACTTGGTCCTTTTTTTTGATCTCAGTACTTTTTACGGCCGAAACTTTTTGGATACGAACTTGGCCTTATTTTCACATTTATGTTTTTGTGTGGATCTCACTTCTTTTTTCTAAGTTGTTTTTGTATAAATATTTATATGTATTGCTTATCTGGGCGTACCTGTGTAGAAAATTTCAGCTTTCTAATTATACTGGAAGTGCCCCATACAAAGAAGGGGCATGATTGTCCCTCCAGATGAAAAGTGCCCGTTTAAAAATCATTTTCGGTAATTTCTCATCACTATCTGCCTGTGTACCAAATTTCAGCTTTCTAGCTATACTAGAAGTGTCCCATACAAAGAAGGGGCATGATTGTTCCCCCCCCCCCCATTAAAAAGAGCCCGTTAAAAGATCATTTTCGGTAATTGCTCATCACTACCTACCTGTGTACGAAATTTCAGCTTTCTACCTATACTAGAAGTGCCCCATACAAAGAAGGGGCATGATTGTCCCCCAGATGAAAAGTGCCCGTTAAAAAATCATTTTCGGTAATTTCTCATCACTATCTGCCTGTGTACCTAATTTCAGCTTTCTAGCTATACTGGAAGTGTCCCATACAAAGAAGGGGCAGTCAGGTCCCCCCTGAGAGGAAAGTGCCCATTTTCAGATTTTTCTGGTTATTTTCTCACCAAGACCTACCTGTGTACCAAATTTCAGCTTTCTAGCTATACTAGAAGTGCCCCATACAAAGAAGGGGCACTCAGGTCCCCCCGGGGAGAAAAGTGCCCGTTTTCAGATTTTTCTGCTTATTTTCTCACCAAGACCTACCTGTGTACCGGATTTCAGCTTTCTAGCTATACTAGAATTGCCCCATATAAAGAAGGGGCACTCAGGTCCCCCCTGGAAGGAAAGTGCCCGTTTTCAGATTTTTCTGGTTATTTTCTCGCCAAGACCTACCTGTGTACCAAATTTCAGCTTTCTAGCTATACTGGAAATGCCCCATACAAAGAAGGGGCACTCAGGTCCCCCTGGGAGGAAAGTGCCCGTTTTCAGATTTTTCTGGTTATTTTCTCACCAAGACCTACCTGTGTACCAAATTTCAGCTTTCTAGCTATACTGGAAGTACCCAATAATATTGATGAGTCAGTGAGTCAGTGAGTCAGTGAGTCAGTCAGTGAGTATGTACTAAAATATGGACTTTTCACACCTTAATATCTCGGGAAGCTTCTACGGTAGAACTTTCAAATTTAACCTGTGAGGTCACCTCTGTGGGGAGAACTAATGTTTTAAGTTTCATTATATTATGATCAAGAGGAGCAAAGTTATGAGGGGGGTAAAAACAGCTCGAACTGTTTCGTGTAAATATACACACTGTGTGGCCGAACTTGGCCTGGCGCACTACCGTGCGCCTCGATGACTATATTAAAACTCACAGCCTATAGCTAATAGCCTTTTTCCACTACGCAACATCTAACATCTACCATCAATTTGAGAAGATGTTAACATCTTCCCATAAGAAATACACAGTACTAAAAGTCAACATCTTTCTACATCTTTAAAAGATATTCCTATATCATTTTGTTCCAATCAACATCTTCCGATAATTTTAATGTCATCTCTAGCAAAATGACAGATACATACATACATATTGATAGTTTAATTTTTTGTGAATGACATACATAAGTGACATATGTACATGAATGACATACATACATACATAAATTATCTTCATATTCATCTTTCATAATGGATCGCAAATTTTCTGCATTAACAATTGTGTTTGTTTTTGTAAAGCATGAACGAGTCCAATTATTAATGTTTCTTCAAAATTCATTTTAATTTAACATTTATTTTTTTTCCACAAAAAATTATGCTGTAAGTATTTTTATATTTTTGACAGCTGAGAAGATGGTAGATGTTAGATGTTGCCAATGGAAACGCAAGTTTCACATTTTCAACAAATTCCATTCCTTCCTCTAAAATGTATGCTAGTGGAAAAAGGCTATAAGAGTATTACAAAAACAAATGAGCATGAAGAGCATAGGGCCTGGGCACCAATGTAGTGCTTGTGCAACGCTGATATAAACATACAGATATTTCGAATGATACTTACATACATACATATATACGAGTATGTACATACATACATATATTTAAGAAATTGTGTTATGAGTCGTTTTCCCCCAACCAACAGAAATATCAGCAGCAGCGAAACACACGCTGCATACACATACTGACATTGTCATGAGTTATTTTCCCTCAACCAGCAAAAATACCAACGGCAGCAAAATAGCGCTGCATGCATTACTGACGTTATTACCAGTAATTTTCCTACAGACATATGCTGATGTTGCGATACAGCTGCATACATCTATATGCCAGTAAATTTCCTACATACATATGCTAACGTTGCGATACAGCTGCAAACATATATATGCCAGTAAATTTCCTACAGATATATACTGACATTGCAATATCGTAAGAACCGCAATCGGCTGGAAGTTCCACGGGTATGAATATGCTGAATTTGCATACTAACACACTTAGCAATATCGCAGGAATGACCACGCCGGCGGCAGGGAACGTCAGCAGCATCGTTCAATCAGACAACGAAATTGGGTATAAAAGCGGAGGGTGATTTGGTATAGAGGGTCTAGTCGGTGGGTTCTAGTCTGTAGAGTCTTGACAGAAATCAGTTCGGGAATATTCTTTAACACGTGGGTGGTGTTGGCTGAAGTGGTTAGCGCGTTGACTACTAAGCAAACAATGACGTGGGGCCTGGGTTCAAACCCTGGCCAGAGCAAGTCAATCAACATCATTAATTTCTGTAATGTACATTAGTGAGACATTGTATTAATTGTTGTCGGACTATTTAAGTGATGAAGGCATAGCACTGGTCACTAAAAAGCTGTTCCGACAGCGATTGATGATGTTCCAAGCTAATGTACACAACATTGCCCTCCTTCGTCGGTTAGCAGAAACATCGGCGAAGTAAAACAATTAATAAAATGCCTGTAAATACAGCTTAACAAAGTTAATGCGTCTACCTAACACCGGAGGCGCCTCAACACTGCTATAAAAATTAACATAACGCGCAGAGCCGAGTTGTAAAAGAGTTAAGCCTTCTACATTTTCAACATCTATGTTCTTTACTCTATCCCTCTCTCTGAGTTCCGGCACAATGCACTGCATACGTTGGGGATGATGTGCTGGTCCTAATTAAAAAAAAAAAAAAAAAAAAAAACTAACCTGATCAAACACCAGCCCTAAAAAGCGGGTCCCTGTGAAGGCTTAATTTATTTTTATAAATCAAAACCTGATCAAACACCAGCCTTAAAAAGCGGGTCCCTGTGAAGGCTTAATATATTTTTATAAATCAAAACCTGATCAAACACCAGCCTTAAAAAGCGGGTCCCTGTGAAGGCTAAGTAATGTTTTAGAATAGTCTGTGGTTAATAAATAAAAATAATAATAACTAAATAATAAAAATAATGGTTTAATTCAAACATAACATTTGGCGCAGCCGGTAGCCGCGTAAATAATAACATCAAAGAAATATAATAATCCTTGTGTTGATCTTGCTCAAGAAAAAACTGTCCGGTGTAGCAAATCCAACAATACATAAAAGTCTAAACCCTAGCTACCTTGTATTGTTGCATCCTACATTCGACGGTGTAGAACTGCACAGGACAAATTGAATAAAGTCTAAACCCTAGCTACCAACATATTGTCATTGCAGGACTAATCGCTAAAGCGGATCAGGACAAAAAGGAGAATTACTTTGATCGTAAAAATTCTGCGCGGTTGCGAACAAACATAACATAAAATAATAATAATAATAATAATAATATAAAGTGAAAATAAGCCTAAACCACAGACCACTATGAGGATAATAACCAGCGGAACATGGGTAAGTAGAAGACAGCTTTAATGGCAAATCCACAGACAAAGACAGACGGATTGATACAACGGATCGACAAGTGTAATTATTCAGTGGACAGTCTAAATGTTCTTGCGTGGACACAGCCCGCTATCGAGATGATTACCAGCGGAACATAGAAAGACGATCACCGTCACCCCAGCAAAACCATACTACTGAGAGAGCGGAAATTGAAAGGATCAAAATGCCTTCGCTGTATGAGATTATTAAGATCGTAAACAACACGGTCCCATCATTTTTCGGGACCGATGGGCCAGACTTGTCATCAGAAGTATTCAGGTACATACAAGGATGCAAGATGGTAGAAAGAGAAGTACTCACAGGTGCAAACAACATTCTAACACAAGATGTAATACAATGCCTGAAATTGAGACTCCTAGGGGGCGCCTACTCAAGAATTTCCCAGATGAATTTCAGTTCCGTGGACGCGTTATGTAATGCGCTCAAGAAATATTATCTAAAATATTATCTAAAAAGCAAGACCTTAGATAAAATAAGGGAACTAATATTGGGTTGCAAACATAGCATCAGAGAGTCAGCATGCAAATTTGGAGAACGCCTGGATAGCCTATTGAATGAGGCAAAAACAGCTATAGAGAACAAATGGCCGGTGGGACCTGGACGGGAAACCATGCTGAAGGACTTCAAACGGATAGCAGTGAGAAGTTTCATCAAGGGGTTGAAAGACCATGCTCTCAAAGCTCGATTTGTGGGACAGGAAGAGGAAGAGCTCATAAACTTAATAGAGGTAGTGGAAAATGCAGAGGAATTGTTTGGTGAACCAACGCACAGTATCAATATGATAGATTCAGAAGTCCCCTGTAGTTTTTGCAACAGGATGGGGCATGAATGGAATAGCTGCAAAAAGCGGCTAAACACACCATACTGTATGAGCTGTGGAAAATACAGCCATGAAATGGGGCCACTGTGCAGGAATATCGTGACCTGTACGTTCTGTGGAAACAGCGGGCACGATGTGGCAAACTGCAGAAAGAGATTAGGCTCCTTATACTGCCGATTGTGTAGGATAAACGGTCACAAGGAAACCCCTTTCTGTGAGCCAAGAAGAAACCTACCCAACCAAAATCAATCGGATAGACGGACGACAGAAAGAAATAGGAGGATAACAAACACAGAATTCAGTGGAAGCCCACAAATAGCGACGGGACAAAATATGAACAGAGGGGCAAACAGAAACATTGGTACACGCCCAACCTGTTTTAAATGTCAGCAACAAGGACATTTTGCACGGGACTGCAGAAGCAATATCAGACAAACTCAGACAATGGGAACAGGGATCTACCAACAGGTGCAAAGTAGCAATAATGGCAGGGACCTAGCTAACAATGCCGTAGAGGCCCATAGCAACACAAATTGGATAAATGCTCAGGGAAACGAAATTCGGCCCAGTTATCGCCAATAACTGGGGTCCCGCAAATTAACAGAAAATCAGATTGGCATAAAAAAGAGAACAACTACAATTATAATAAAGAAACAAAAAGAGAGAGTCGGGTAAATAAAGATGATACGGAGACTGACTCAGAAACAGAGCAGCCAACCAGGATAGTAGCCGAGGCAGTTGTACACTCGGTAAATAAGGAGAACGGGCACACTATAGAAGAAAATACTGCGAAAGATAATAAATTTAACAAAAAAAAGGCGAAACAAAGTGAAGAGATAATGCCAAATATAAATAGTAGTACTGAATCACCGAACAATGTGGACACAGTTTTTATTACGCTACCCTGCCAAGGGGCTATAGAGCGAAAATTGGTCTTACTTGTAGATACGGGAGCAGCTACTAAAGTGCCGGTTAATATCATATCAAGAGATAAAACCGTGGTTGTGCATAAACAGGCAAATCAAGAGAACGGGCAAACTTTGGTAGTAAAAGCAGAAAAAGACAAAGGATTAAAACATAAATATGAAGAGAAACAAAGTGAAGAGATAATGCCAAATATAAATAATAGTACTGAATCACCGAGCAATGTGGACACAGTTTTTATTACGCTACCCTGCCAAGGAGCTAGGGAGCGAAAATTGGTCTTACTTGTAGATACGGGAGCAGTTACTAAAATGCCGGTTAATATCATTTCGAGAGATAAAACTGTGGTTGTACAAAAACAGGAGATTTCCCCTGGAGTTTATGTTGGAAACACTGTGGTCAACATTAAAAATGGAGGCACAGCAGTAGCCATACTGAACGCAACCGAGAAAGATATCCCATGGAGGAAGGAAATCCAGTCGAGATTTTCAAATTTCAACCACTACACGCAGTATGGAGGAACACAACAACACACATTGTCATTAGCAAAACAGGAGGAAAGAATAAGGCGCCTAAAAACTGAAATTTTGTTTAAAGTTTTCCCGTACTTTTGCTTAGAAAATGGAACTGGTAACGTCGGAGAAAGTTCAAAAACCAAAACTTGGATCCAGGAGATCGTAAAATGCCATATTTTCTCTGTCCATTTTTGTGGTGACATAAAGTATTATTTGCAAAAATAATGCTAACATTAAAAGGAATAAATTACTTACGCTTTAATAACACAAAATTTAATTTATGAGCTTTTATGGGAAGGGGAAGGTATCCATCCAACGCCACCCCTCAAAAAAAACGTCCCTGTCAAAAAATCCTAATCATAGAGCGAGCTACTTCATTAGAAATTTCTTCTATTTCTAAAATTTGTACTAATGTCAAGTCTGCAATTAATGTATTGATTTTTTCTTTGTAATTTAGTACGTTACCCTTTTGTTTGGTATTCTTTTATTCTAAATGTATAATACTTGCCGTTTTTGTTGATTTAAAATTCTTAGTTAAGGATGTTTTTAGTTCTTCAAAAAATTCAGGTATATTTTCTATCATTAAAATGTCCATAACATTGTCTATCAATTTTTATATTATTATTATTACGAATAAACGTAATTAATATTTGAACTTATATTGATTTACAAATGAAAAGTAATATTATCAGGCTCAAGTTCAGTTTTATTGAATTAATGAAAATTCAAAATTACTAAGAGTTTTTTTGTGTTGGAAAATATTATTATTTATATCCAATCAGTTTTTAGCAGAACGTATCAGTACTGATTTCAAGGCCGCTACACCTCTCATCAGCGTTCAATTGTCCATCTTTACAATTTTCGTAAAGTGGATACTAATTGAGAAGAATATCAACTATTTAACCAGTTTTCAACAGAAATAGAATATGAGAATTATTTTTTAATTCAATTTTTATTCTACAATGAAACAGTGCTGGTTAGTACGAAATTCCCTCATTACTGTTTGGAACTAATAATCAACACAAACTCATAGTCCGTTATCATCAAAGTATTCTGCTTTTTATTTTAACGTTTTTGTTGTTTTTACTCTATATTAGGGAAATTCACATATTACTGTGACCCCTGTTATTAGGGTATTTATAGCTCGTGACCAAGCGGAATTAATATTTTTATATTATTATTATTACGAATAAACGTAATTATTATTTGAACTTATATTGATTTACAAATGAAAAGTAATATTATCAGGCTCAAGTTCAGATTTATTCAATTAATGAAAATTCAAAATTACTAAGAGTTTTTTTGTGTTGGAAAATATTATTATTTATATCCAATCAGTTTTTAGTAGAACGTATCAGTACTGATTTCAAGGCCGCTACACCTCTCATCAGCGTTCAATTGTCCATCTTTACTATTTTCGTAAAGTGGATACTAATTGAGAAGAATATCAACTATTTAACCAGTTTTCAACAGAAATAGAATATGAGAATAAATTTTTAATTCAATTTTTATTCTACAATGAAACAGTGCTGGTTAGTACGAAATTCCCTCATTACTGTTTGGAACTAATAATCAACACAAACTCATAGTCCGTTATCATCAAAGTATTCTACTTTGTATTTTAACGTTTGTGTTGTTTTTACTCTATATTAGGGAAATTCACATATTACTGTGACCCCTGTTATTAGGGTATTTATATCTCTTGCCCAAGCGGAATTAATATTTTTATATTATTATTATTACGAATAAACGTAATTATTATTTGAACTTATATTGATTTACAAATGAAAAGTAATATTATCAGGCTCAAGTTCAGTTTTATTGAATTAATGAAAATTCAAAATTACTAAGAGTTGTTTTGTGTTGGAAAATATTATTATTTATATCCAATCAGTTTTTAGCAGAACGTATCAGTACTGATTTCAAGGCCGCTACACCTCTCATCAGCGTTCAATTGTCCATCTTTACAATTTTCGTAAAGTGGATACTAATTGAGAAGAATATCAACTATTTAACCAGTTTTCAACAGAAATAGAATATGAAAATTAATTTTTAATTCAATTTTTATTCTACAATGAAACAGTGCTGGTTAGTACGAAATTCCCTCATTACTCTCTCTCTATTTCTGTTGAAAACATAATCTATTATTTTTAATTTCAGAAAATGAGTATTTATTATTTTTTAATAGATTTTTGTATATACACAAAATGAGTACAAAACTTAAAAAGGGTATAACTTTGGAACGGTAAGAGCAAATTCAATATTTATTTTTTTAAATAACTCAGAATTTATCCACATTTTAAATTGAATAATTAGTTTTTTTTAACTTCAATAGAAATTTTAAAAGTTACAAATCATTATTTTTAAAATTTATGCTAAATTTACAAAAAAATGTCATAAAGGGTACCCAAATGAGCAAAAATATTACCAAAACTTATAATATCTGCACAGAGAAGTAAAGTTTGAACAGTTTTCTTTAAAAAAATTGACTTAGTAGCAAAGAAAATCGTGCTAATGGGCCGAGTAATGCGCAAAATTAAAAAAAAGTCGAGAAAACCCGATTTTTTGGTTAAATTCGATTTTAGCGACCTCTAAACCTCTTCCGAAAAATCTGAAAAAAATCACAAAAATACTTTACCCTATAAGCTTTCAAAAAAAGGTGGGGGACCTTTAAAAATCGAAAATTTTTTTTTTTTTGGGACACACTAGTGGACAGTCTACAAGTTCTTGCGTGGACAGAACTTAAGGGTTGAGAAGCAGACAAAACATTCCTGGACAACCATAGGGAAACAATAAGATACCAAAGACTGACAAAATTAGAAGAAGTAAGCTATGTCCTACAATTAATAAGTGAGTTAAGTAAAGATAGATCACAGGAGTTTATAAAGAAGATCGAAGAACTAGAAGAAACAAAAACATTTCTAAAGGGCCATTGCGAAAAGCTAAGAGGACAAATAGAATATACAGACAATTAATTAGAGGACGTAGTAAAGGAAAATACGGAATTAGACAAACAATTGCAAGGGAAAGGACTTAGTGAGGAAAACTTTAAAAAACAATTGAAACAACAGCAGTTGATAGAGACACAAAACGACACTATCCAAAGGCTACAAACAGCATTGGAAAACGCAAGAAGAGAGTTGGACACAATTCACAGAGCTAGTTCACCGAATCCTTCACTGCACGAAGAACTAACCGAAGCAGGACTACCAACAATAGTCATATCACACGATAAAGAAACACCTGCCTTGACGCTGTTGGAAAAAGTAAAAACCCTAATAAACAACGCATGGAAAGCGGGTAGCAGGGGGTACTCCGCGGAAACAAAAGCCAGGAAATTTGTTTGGGGTGAAAAGGGGGTTGTTGAATTTCTTGATTGTTTGGTTTCGGATTTCAAAAGTTTGCACTTCTTCTTTTAAATACCACCTTAATGATTGTACTTGACGTATATGTATGTATATATGTGAATACATACATAAGTATAATTATTATAAAACAAGAACACTTGATTCATTTAGTATAATTCTAAATTATTTTTTATTTATTTTATATAGATTTTATAAAATTTTACTTTATATGTCTACTAGCTGATCCCGGTGTACTTCGCTACCCCCCTCGTTATAAAATAAAATTAAAAGTATTTATATATCCTATTGTGACGATCGGTCCAGTAGTTAAGACTATATTACGATTTTTAATTTTAATAAAAAGGAGCGTGGTCCCATCCACTTTTCTCCCGGTACGTATTCCAAATTATGGCAATACCATATGTACCAAATATCATCGACGTAGGTCAAAAAATGCCCAAAATAAGGCGATTTAAATTTTTGGGTTATATGGGTGGTGCCACGCCTCTTTGTCCAATCCCGCCCATATTTGCAGCAGCACTAAAAAAATGCACACCAAACCGACGTACCAAATTTTGTTCAAATACCGTTATCAGGAGCAGAAATAATAGATTTTTAATTTGTGGTTTGTATGAGAGGTACCACACCCCTTTGTCCAATCCCGTTCATATTTGCAGCAGCACTTAAAAAATGCACACCAAACCGACGTACCAAATTTTGTTCAAATACCGTTATCAGGAGCAGAAATAATAGATTTTTAATTTGTGGTTTGTATGAGAGGTACCACGCCCCTTTGTCAAATCCCTCCCATATTTGCAGCAGCACTAAAAAAATAAATACCAAACCGACTTACCAAATTTTGTTCAAATACCGTTATCAGGAGCAGAAATAATAGATTTTTAATTTGTGGTTTGTATGAGAGGTACCACGCCCCTTTGTCCAATCCCGTCCATTTTTGCAGCAGCACTTAAGAAATTTACACCAAACCGACATACCAAATTTTTTTTAAATACCGTTATCAGGAGCAGAAATAATAGATTTTTAATTTGTGGTTTGTATGAGAGGTACCACGCCCCTTTGTCCAATCCCGCCCATATTTGCAGCAGCACTTAAGAAATTTACACCAAACCGACATACCAAATTTTGTTTAAATACCGTTATCAGGAGCAGAAATAATAGATTTTTAATTTGTGGTTTGTATGAGAGGTACCACGCCCCTTTGTCCAATCCCGCCCATATTTGCAGCAGCACTTAAGAAATTTACATCAAACCGACGTACCAAATTTTGTTCAAATACCGTTATCAGGAGCTGAAATAATAGATTTTTAATTTGTGGTTTGTATGAGAGGTACCACGCCCCTTTGTCCAATCCCGCCCATATTTGCAGCAGCACTTAAGAAATTTACACCAAACCGACATACCAAATTTTGTTTAAATACCGTTATCAGGAGCAGAAATAATAGATTTTTAATTTGTGGTTTGTATGAGAGGTACCACGCCCCTTTGTCCAATCCCGCCCATATTTGCAGCAGCACTTAAGAAATTTACACCAAACCGACATACCAAATTTTTTTTAAATACCGTTATCAGGAGCAGAAATAATAGATTTTTAATTTGTGGTTTGTATGAGAGGTACCACGCCCCTTTGTCCAATCCCGCCCATATTTGCAGCAGCACTTAAGAAATTTACATCAAACCGACGTACCAAATTTTGTTCAAATACCGTTATCAGGAGCTGAAATAATAGATTTTTAATTTGTGGTTTGTATGAGAGGTACCACGCCCCTTTGTCCAATCCCGCCCATATTTGCAGCAGCACTTAAGAAATTTACACCAAACCGACATACCAAATTTTGTTTAAATACCGTTATCAGGAGCAGAAATAATAGATTTTTAATTTGTGGTTTGTATGAGAGGTACCACGCCCCTTTGTCCAATCCCGCCCATATTTGCAGCAGCACTTAAGAAATTTACATCAAACCGACGTACCAAATTTTGTTAAAATACCGTTATCAGGAGCTGAAATAATAGATTTTTAATTTGTGGTTTGTATGAGAGGTACCACGCCCCTTTGTCCAATCCCGCCCATATCTGCAGCAGCACTTAAGAAATTTACATCAAACCGACGTACCAAATTTTGTTCAAATACCGTTATCAGGAGCTGAAATAATAGATTTTTAATTTGTGGTTTGTATGAGAGGTACCACGCCTCTTTGTCCAATCCCGCCCATATTTGCAGCAGCACTTAAGAAATTTACACCAAACCGACATACCAAATTTTGTTTAAATACCGTTATCAGGAGCAGAAATAATAGATTTTTAATTTGTGGTTTGTATGAGAGGTACCACGCCCCTTTGTCCAATCCCGCCCATATTTGCAGCAGCACTTAAGAAATTTACATCAAACCGACGTACCAAATTTTGTTCAAATACCGTTATCAGGAGCTGAAATAATAGATTTTTAATTTGTGGTTTGTATGAGAGGTACCACGCCCCTTTGTCCAATCCCGCCCATATTTGCAGCAGCACTTAAGAAATTTACACCAAACCGACATACCAAATTTTGTTTAAATACCGTTATCAGGAGCAGAAATAATAGATTTTTAATTTGTGGTTTGTATGAGAGGTACCACGCCCCTTTGTCCAATCCCGCCCATATTTGCAGCAGCACTTAAGAAATTTACATCAAACCGACGTACCAAATTTTGTTCAAATACCGTTATCAGGAGCTGAAATAATAGATTTTTAATTTGTGGTTTGTATGAGAGGTACCACGCCCCTTTGTCCAATCCCGCCCATATCTGCAGCAGCACTTAAGAAATTTACATCAAACCGACGTACCAAATTTTGTTCAAATACCGTTATCAGGAGCTGAAATAATAGATTTTTAATTTGTGGTTTGTATGAGAGGTACCACGCCTCTTTGTCCAATCCCGCCCATATTTGCAGCAGCACTTAAGAAATTTACACCAAACCGACATACCAAATTTTGTTTAAATACCGTTATCAGGAGCAGAAATAATCGATTTTTAATTTGTGGTTTGTATGAGAGGTACCACGCCCCTTTGTCCAATCCCGCCTATATTTGCAGCAGCACTTAAGAAATTTACACCAAACCGACATACCAAATTTTGTTTAAATACCGTTATCAGGAGCAGAAATAATAGATTTTTATTTTGTGGTTTGTATGAGAGGTACCACGCCCCTTTGTCCAATCCCGCCCATAAGTATTCTATGTCCTTCTCCTGGCTCTAAACTACCTCCCTGCCAATTTTCAGCTAAATCGGCTCAGCCGTTCTTGAGTTATAAGTGAAGTAACTAACACGACTTTCTTTTATATATATAGATTTGAATTAATAGATATTGGAAAAAGTGGGCTTACTGAAGCGACTATAACTCATAAACCAATCCACACACAAAAACCGTATATACATAAAAACCTTGGTATTGACGTCACCTTTCATGAGAAGTTTACAGAATTGAAATCGGTTCAGGCATTACAGAGAACATCAATGCCAAACACAATGCTCTACATTTTTATATATATAGATATATATATGTATGTACAATGTATGTATATGTATGTTAGGTAGACATACATAAATAATTTTCTTAAGTTTCCTTTTTTTTTTTGTTGGTAGTTTATTTTGATATTTATGTTGTTATATACCATTTATTTCAATTTTCCTTTTATTAACTCACGTTAAATTTTATGTTTTAGTTAATTATATATTTTTATATCCAATTTATGTATATATTTTACTTTTTTCGTTGCTTTTGGTTTTTTTGCACTGTTTGCTTTTGCACTCATCACCGGTCATAAATCAACTGAGCTGAGTTGATCAGTTTCTTTTTGTTCTTTTTCTTTGTTTGGAGATGACGGGTTTATTAATATTTGGTAATCATAAGAAAGGTACAAGGTTACCATTTGCGCGTAAACATCCCGGCCCCCTTGCTATACTGCAAGTACAGCAAAGGATCGAGGTTTCAAAAAAAAAAGGCAGGATTAGAATGTGCAGAACGATAGTGCAGAAAAATCAAGTGTTTTATAGTTCGTTTACAATTGGTAAGTATATACAAATTAATTAGGATTTCAATAGATTATATGTATAATTATAGGTATAATTTCAATATAAAAGGTAAGTATAATTTCAGTATAGAAGGTAAGTATAATTTCAATATACAAGGGTAGGTATAATTTCAATCAAAAAAAGGTAAGTGTAATTTCAGTATAAAAAGATAAGTATACTGCGATATAAATTGATGTATAAGTTGAGTATAAAAAGGATGCATTAAATGTCAATATAAAGTTCTTTTGACAATATTCATGTTGTGGTGTAAATATTCTGAGGCCGAGCTTGCCGATGATTACCCATCCTAGTAGGGTGTCTTACGCCATAGGTGAGGTAAGTGAAGACGGTTGAATGCCTGGCCGTATTAATTGCGGGTAGATATCGGCCCCCAGGACGATGTTGATAGCTCCGTTGATGAAAAAATCAGGATAAGCGAGACGGAGATTTTGATATTGATCCGATACTCTGTCATCGAGGCTTTTTCTCGATTGCTGTTAAGGAGAACGTAGGTCCGTCTTCCAAACGTGATCGAAAAGAAATCACACACCATTGGTTGTCGTCGTGGGTTTCGGTCGGAATTTTGTACCGGTCCACCAGAAATGTGGCAATGGAGCTTGCTCCCACACAGGGATTCAGCACTCCTCGTACCTTACTCCATTCACCATCAAGTTTAATAGAAATGATGACGGTTGGTATAACAGTTGCGGAACCGTTCATGCAAAATTGAATGCCGCCGTTGTTAGTGTTCTGGAGGCGTTCATGGCAATGGAGCAAGGTGTGATGTTTGGAGCCACAGTGTTTGCAACGGGAATTGTTAACACATTTAGAGATTGGATGTGAGTGGGCCAGACAGTTTTCACAATACTGAAAACGCTTAACGATACGTAATCTATCTGATACGTTTATCTTGTTGAATCGGTTACACTTCCGGAGAGGATGGTTTTGTTTACAGAGCCGGCAGTCATAATGATTAGATTGATTCCTTTTTTCTGGCTGCTTAGACGGATATCTTTCGATGGTGGAAGAACGGCGATGTCTGCGACTAGACATGATGACTCTAAGGGATAAAAAATAGGGTTTAATTATTGTAGTTATGGTTGGGGGAGTAGAACAAGTTTGGTAATAGTTCGTGTCACAGTGCCGTTAGCAGTCCGTATTTCTGCGACTCGTACGCGGTTGTCAGAGCCGATAAAGACCTTTTCGATTCGTCCTAGTCGCCATTGCGTGGGGGGTAGATTATCTTGGCGGATAATAACGAGGTCGTCGACCGCATAGTTTTTGTTCGGGAATTTCCATCTAGTCCGTTTATGGAGCTCGGTTATGTATTCTTCTTTCCATCTTCGGGTTAGTTGATGGTGAAGAATTTTCAGTTTTTGCCAACGATTAACGTAACTCAATGAATGAGTGGTCAAGTCGGGCTCAGGGGGTTAAATGAGCGGAGCGCCTATCAGAAAGTGGCCTGGTGTTAGCGCACACAGGTTGTTGGGATCATGGTTCATGGCGGTGAGGGGTCTGGAATTTAAACATGCTTCAATCCGGGCCAGCATGGTGCTAAAGTCTTCGAATGTGAAGCTTTGACTGTGACAGAGTTTTTTGAAATGGGACTTGAAACTTTTCACGCCTGCCTCCCAAAGTCCGCCCATATGCGGAGCACCTGGAGGTATAAAATGCCATTCGACGGGGGCAAGACTGTTCTGCGTCAAGAGACCCTTGCGAATCAAGGTTAGAAAATTGGATTTCTCCTCGTTAAGGATGTTTGAGGCGCCTACGACAGCCGTGCCGTTATCGGAGTACATGGCATTAGGGGTCCCTCGGCGAGAGAAAAACCGTGCGAAAGCCGCTAGGAAGGCTTGCGTTGAAATTTCGCTGGTACCTTCTAAGTGAATTGCCTTCGTGGCGAAACATATGAATACAAGGACATATCCTTTGGTGATTTTACATCCTCGTCCGGCATATGATTTTAGGTCGAAAGGGCCCGCAAAATCCACTCCTGTAGTATAAAACGGGCGCGAAAGATTGACGCGTTCAGGGGCTAGAGCCGCCATAATTTGTTGGCCAGTGAGGCGTTTTTGCTTAACGCAAATCAGGCATTTGGCTATGGTGGTTTTGATAAGTGTCTTGAGCCGGGCACATAGTAATGGGATCGCATGAGTCGATATAGAAGCGAGTTCTGACCATGCAATGAGTATTTATGAAGATAGTTCAATAATAATTTTGTGAAAGAGGCATGATAAGGCAATAAAATGGGATATCGTTCATCATGTGTGAGCGTGGGGGAGTTTACCAATCGGCCATTTATCCTCATGATTCCGTTGGAATCTAAATAAGGGTTAAAAGTTAACAAGCGACTTTTTCGAGACAGCGGCAGGCCGTCTACGAGCTGATCATACTCTTCAGAAAAGTGAAATCTTTGACTGTCTATTATCAAACGGTGTTTGACATGGTTAATTTCTGCAGAGGAGAGGTCCTTTGAAACTTGATTTTCAGGAGTCTGGCGCTGTTTCAGTCGAATATAAAAACGCATTACGTAGCACATTACTCGTAATGCACGCGCGAGATCGGAAAAATCTTGCAGGATATCGGTTTCTACGGTTATAGCAAGAACTTTAATGGCCTTGTCTTCTTCGTTGGTGGAAAAATCAACATTTAGTGAAGGCCATTCGGAATGAGGACGGGTTAACCACAGTGGTCCATGCCACCATAAATAATTTGCTAATAGTTGCGCTACAGTAAGACCGCGAGATGCTAGGTCTGCTGGGTTGCATTTTGACTCAACGTGGGACCAGGGCTCATTTCCTACCTTTTCGATGATAGATGCGATTCTATTTTCTACAAATGTTTTTAATTTGTGAGGGGGTTTTCTCAGCCAAGCCAAAACGATGGTGGAATCTGTCCATAGAAAAAGTTTAGGATCTCTGAGATTAAGTTCATTTTGGATAGACTCAGTCATAGTGGCTAATAGTTCAGCTCCACACAATTCTTTGCGTGGTAGGGAAACAAATTTTACGGGGGCAACTTTAGTCTTGGCCACCAGAAGGTGCGAGGAAATAACTCAATTGAATTCAGAGCAAAGGTACAGAGCCGCTGCATAAGCCTTTTCTGATGCGTCACAGAATCCGTGAAGCTCACTCGAATATGCAGGGTTAAAATTTATAAAGCGGGGGATTTTAATATTTTCTATCTCGGGATAGTCATCCACAAACTCGTACCATCTTTGTAAAGTGGGGTATTGCAGATCCTCATCCCAATCAGTGCCATCTTTCCAGACTTGTTGCATAATCATTTTTGCCACAATGATTTTGGGGGCTAGCCAACCGGCAGGGTCAAATAGCTTAGCGATTTCGGATAAGATCGATATTTTCGTCGTCTTATTACGATCAGGGAGATTTTTTAGTTGGAAATAGCAATAATCATGTCCGGCGTTCCAACGAAGGCCCAGGGTTTTCGTGACGCTTGAGTCTGTCAGATTTAAAAATTCGGCGCCGAGCAGATGATTTGATGGAAGGTCCTTAAGTAATTGGTCATTATTCGCAGTCCATTTTCGGAGCATAAGTCCAGCAGATTGTAGTACCGTGATCAGGTCATCTCGGGCTTTTAAAGCCACTGAAAGTGAATGGGCACCTGCCAGACATCGTCAACGTACATATAATTCTTTAAAATATCCGCGATATGGGGAAAATTAGCTTCAGCCTCTTTGGCGATTTCCAGCGGAGTCCTGATTGCTAAATAGGGGGCAGCGTTGACACCAAATGTAACGGTGTTTAGTTCATAATCTTGATGCTGTTCTGCAGGGGATTCTCGAAAGATAATTCGCTGGAATCGTGCATGATAGGGATGAATGCGAATTTGGCGGTACATTTTCTCAATGTCCGCATTAAAAACATAACGGAAGAGTCTCCACCGTAAAACGAGAATGGTTAGATCAGCTTGTAAAATTGGGCCTGGGTGTAAGAGATCGTTAAGACTTATTCCGTTGGAGGATGGGCTCGAGGCGTTAAACACTACGCGTAGTTTGGTAGTGGTGCTGTCTGGTTTGATCACAGCATGATGGGGTAAATAGTACGTACCGTTGGTACTGCTTTCGGGGTTTGTTTTGGTCATATGACCCAAAATCGAATATTCGGTTATCACACGATCATATTCGGACTTGAGTGCGGGGGTTTTTGTCAGTTTTGTCTCATTTCGGAGAAATTGAGACAAAGCTATATGACGGGACTGGCCTATGTTTATATTTTCGGGGAATTCTCGTCTAAAGGGGAGAGATACCACAAAACGTCCATCAGTGTCCTTATACGTTGTGTTCCGATATAGCTGTTCACAATAAGCATCCTCTGGAGATGGTTTGGAAACCTTTGGGATATCTTCAAGCTCACAAAAGCGACGCAATTGGTCGGCGAGACCGAGCTCATTGTAAAAGGAGAGAATGGGGGATTCGTTTGAATCAGATTTGACGCGGCCGGTGATTATCCAACCGAACACAGTTTTTTGTGCTACCAGAGATTGATCGTTGTTCCATTGTAGACCGTTTTGAATAATTTTTGGGTATACATCACCGCCTAGCAGGAGGTCTATTTTGACAGTTTTCTGTTGATATGTATCGGCCATTTGAAGGTGAGATAAGTTGTTTTGTCTTAGAACAGATTTGGGGTAACATGGCAAAGAACTAGTTAGTTTGTTGACGACGAACGCATCAGAAGACATCTCGAAAATATGATCTAGGGGGGATCCAATGTTTATATGACATAGGTGATTTGACGTTGCCGTTAAAGCACCGTTCAAACCTCGTACTTCTGCTTGAGGAGATCGGATAGGTAAATTTAGTTTTCTTTGCAGTCTTTGAGACACAAAGGTAGCTTCTGATGCTGAATCTATCAGCGCTCGGACAGTACATGTGATGTCGTTTACATGGACATTTACTAGGGCGGTGCCCAGTACAACAGAACGTGATTCCGACGGTATGTGGGAAGAATATGACTGTAAGTGGCGGTCTACGGCCTCCCTTGACGTGGAAGGGGTGACACTTACGTTCTGTGAAGGGGGTTTCAAACAATTCTGATTGTTAGAGTTATGAGAAAATGGGGTGTTAGATGGGGGGTTGTTGCCTGTATTATTTAGCGGTGTTGCAGATGTGTTAACTTAAAAACGGTGTAATAAATGGTGTTTTTTCTTGCAAATATTACACACAAAACTACTTTTGCATCTTCGGTAGTCGTGTGAAGTTCCCAGACAGTTCATGCAAAGTTTTCGACTTCTCACGATATTGGTACGTTCGGCTAATGGCATCTTGAGAAATGATGGGCAAAGCCGGATGGTATGCGCCTGTGAGCAAAGAGGGCAATTTCCTATGTTCTAATTTGATAGATTATTATTGTAACTGTTAAGCTTGCGTTGCTCAATGGTGCCTTGTTTTCGAAGCGAAGTTTGTTTAGGGGGGTTAGAAATATTTTTATGGGTCGGCGTAAATGTGGAACGAATATCCGCAACCGATTCTAGCGTTTGAAACCGGGAGGTCAGAAAAGCATCAATTTCCTTCCAGCTTGGCAACTCGGTATTGTGGGGCAGAGAATGTTCCCATAAATGAAGAGCGGTGTCTGGCAGACATGTAGAGCACACATAAACAAATATTGGGTCCCAATTATTTGTGTCTACCTTCAGAAGCTTCAGATTTGTAACGCAATCATTTATTACTCGTTGTAATCGACGGATCTGTGGGCCAGTTTCCTTAGGGAGGGGGTTTGTATTGAACAGTTGTTTTAATTGGGCATTAATTAAAACTCGTGTATTTTCGTACCGACGGACAAGGTTTTGCCACGCCAGGTCGAAACCGTCGTTAGTGATTGGGCAGGTTTTTATGACGTCTCTAGCATCACCCTGCGTCTTTTTTAATAAATGGCACATTTTTTCGACTGGTGACAATCTCTTGTTGTTGCCATACAGGGCCGTGAACATGTCACGGAAAGTCGGCCATGACTTGTAGTCACCGTGAAAAATTTCGGTATCGCAAGGGGGTAAAGAAATATGAGGGGTCTGAAGACCGTGGCTCCGGGCTAGACCTGCTACGGAGCGTGTCTATAGTTTCATTAATGTGGGATAATATTGCAACATGGGCCTCAAAAAAAGAGAAGAATCGAGATTTTAGAGTTTCCATGTCGATGTCCTTTTTGATTTCATCTAATTTTTCGTTGGCTTCTTCATAGCAGGATCTGAAATCGGACCACAAATGATTGATTTCGTCCTTGAAAATCTCTAAGATGTGTACAGTATCTTTGTTTACGTCACGCTCTTCCAGATGGGTTTGAAGCTCAACTATGCGGTCGGCAGCGCGAATTAGCTTTGTTACTAGCTTCATGACGAGGGGTCAAAAATCAGACACACGGGGGTTCAAATGAAAGTTATAAAAAATTGGATATAAAAATTTTTTAATAAATTTTAAGTTGTGCCTCGGAGAAGCAACAATGATAAATTCCTTTTTTTGAAAAAGGGCAAAATAAACTATTTTCGAAGAGAAGTAGTATTTAAAACAAATCATCAACAAGGTGTCTGTCTGAGGAAGAGAGCAGTCACTATAGTACCAGTCAATATTATATCGAGAGACAAAACTGTGGTTGTGCATAAACAGGAGATTTCCCCTGGAGTTTACGTTGGAAATACTGTGGTCAACATAAAAAATGGAGGCACAGCAGCAGTACCCATACTAAACGCAACCGAGCAGGACATACCATGGAGGAAGGACATTAAAGTGAAATTTTCAAATTTCAATCACTATACGCAATATGGAGAGCGAGATCAACCCCCTTCGTCGGTGACAAATCAGGACGATAGAATAAGGCGTCTAAAAAACACTATTATGACGGAGAGGAACATGGAAGAAACAGAGTCAATGAACCGGATATGCGAGGAATACCATGACTTATTCATGTTAGACAATGACAAATTGCCATTCACCACATTGGTGAAACATAAAATACCAATAAAAAGTGAACAACCACCCATTAATCAAAGACAGTATCGTCTACCTCACGTCCATAAAGAAGAAATCAACCGACAAGTATCGGAGCTACTACAGGAAGGTATAATAAGCCCAAGCATATCCCCATGGAATTCACCAATATTATTAGTTCCCAAAAAATCTCAAGACGGTCAGAAAACCTTTAGACTGGTAGTCGATTTTCGAAAACTAAATGAGGCTACAATAAAGCAGGTATTCCCTATTCCTAGAATTGATGAAATTTTGGATCAATTAGGAAATAGCAGGTATTTCACTACCTTAGATCTGGCGAGTGGATATCAGCAGGTACTGGTTGACGAAGGAGATAAGGAAAAGACTGCCTTCAGCACCGACAAGGGTCATTTTGAGTTCAATAGAATGCCCTTTGGCCTAACAGGGGCACCAGCTACATTCCAAATGGTCATGAACACGATCCTTACAGATCTACAAGGCCTGGATTGTTTTGTATACCTCGACGACATAGTCGTATACGGAAGAAATGTGGCAGACCACGAGAGAAAAATCATCAATGTTTTATCCAGGCTACGAGAGGGTGGACTCAAGTTGAACACAAAGAAGTGTCAGTTCTTACGAAGAGAAATCGTTTACCTAGGCCACAAATGTTCCAACGAGGGTGCGCTACCAGACCCTTCAAAGGTAGAATGTGTAAAACAACTTAAGCCACCAAGAACAATAAAAGAAGTACAAGCACTCCTGGGCTTGATCAACTACTACCGAAAATTTGTTGCAGCAATGGCAAAATTGGCTTCACCAATAACAAGGCTGTTAAAGAAGAATGTTAAATTTAGGTGGACGACGCAATGCCAAGAGGCCTTGGACAAGGTCAAGGAAAACATTGAAAATCCTCCAATATTGATTTATCCAGATTTCACGCAACCCTTCAGAGTGACAACAGATGCGAGTAACGAGGCCTTAGGAGCAGTTTTGTCACAAATAAGAAACGAAATGGATCACCCGATAGCATTTGCTAGTCGAACTCTCAGTGACACCGAACAAAGATATTCGACAATAGAAAAAGAAATGCTTGGTGTGGTATGGGCAACACATACTTTCCGCCCATATCTCCTGGGGCGACACTTCACCGTATTTACTGACCATCAACCCTTAAAGGGGATAGCAAACCTCAAGACTTAGGCATAAATTATCAGAATACGAGTTCGAAATTGTGTACAAACCAGGGAAGACTAATTTGAATGCGGATGCATTAAGCAGATTACCAACAAAAAAATCAAAATATCGGAGTGATAACTAGAGCTCAAGCAAGCTCGAGAAAATCGGAAGAGGAAAGGACAAAGCATAAAGAGCAACAGAAAGCTCTTGCAGAGGAAAAACAGAGTGAAAATAGTGACAAAACCTCCGCGGCGACATTTGTAACTGAGAAAAAAGATATCCAAGAAGTTCTTAGAAGCTTTCATGACTCACCGCTGGGCGGACATCAAGGAGTCATGAAGACCTACTCTAGAATAAAAAAACAGTACAGGTGGAAGGGAATGCAACACGATATCAAGACCTACATCAAAAAGTGCCCTAAATGTCTGAAAAATAAAAGTGGACTTCTCAATAGAGAGCCCATGGTCCTCACAGATACAGCAAACAGACCATTCGAAAAGGTATATATGGATATGGTGGGGCCCCTGCCAACAACCACCATGGGAAACCCTACAGGATGATTTATCAAAATTTTTTGTCTGCGCACCCATGCAGGACGCCGAAGCAGAGACGGCAGCAAGAGTCTTTTATAACGAGGTAGTAACAAAATATGGTATTCCCAAAAAAATAAGTTACAGACAACGGAACAAACTTCACCTCGAAATTGTTTGGAAGTGTGTGTAAGCTTTTGAGAATTAAGAAGCAACATATTTCTCCCTATCACCCTCAAGCTAACGGGTCATTAGAGCGAAGCCACAGACCATTTGCGGAATATTTGCGAAGTTTCGCAAAAGAAGATGGTTCGAACTGGGATCAATGGCTTGCTGCGGCAATGCATGTACATAACCACACGGAGCACGCAGCCACAAAACAGACACCATTCAAAATACTGTATGGATTCGATGTTCCCCTGCCATCAAACCTACAAACACGCATACCCCTATATAACCCCTACGATTATCCCAAATTATTGAGACATCAAATACAAAGGGCTTACGAGATTGCCAAAGAAAATCAAGAAAAAGCTAAGGCTAGGGCAAAGAAGCAGTACGGCAAACAGTCAAAGTCTTATACTTTAAAAATAGGAGGCAGAGTCCTAGTAAAAACACAAGCACGTAAAAACAAATTCACGCCCCTATGGGATGGGCCCTATGAAATTAATAGTTTCCCCACACCAGTAAACGTTCAAATAATGGTGAAGGGAAGACTTCGAACCCTACACCGTAATTTGGTGAAACCATTCAGCCAATAAATGATATTTAGAAAAAAAAAAACAAACTCACCCCGAAATCGACGCTGGAAGCAGTGTTGTGCTACCATGTCTCTCATGGTCTTGAGATCTTCAACAGCTGAAATAGAGAAGGGAGATACATTTTTATGCAGTACTGTAATAAGGGATAATGGAACTTCACATACCGGACAAGAGATGAGAATGGACGCAGACCTGAAGGAGGTTCCTGGGCGGAGTGCTGAACACTGATGACGGACATTGATTTCGTGACAGTGCGTATCCAATTCGATATCAGCCGCAGCAATACCATGGTTCGCCGTGGGTAGGAGGGCAACGAATCCATGTATTCGCACGTTTATACGGATTCACTCACAGAAAGAAATTGGTGAGATGGCCAAAACGAATTCATAATGCTCGTAGCAGAATTATGTCATGCAACAGGTACATGAAGGATGCTTCATCCATGAGGGTGCACATGCCCATTGACCAATAGATATTGTCCGAATGGTTCTCACGTAACCCGGAACCCAGGTCGATGTCAAAGTAGCTGAAAGAAGCAAAATAATTAGTAAAAGGGAAAAGTTAAAAAAGGGTGGAACGCTACTGACCCGGTATCGGTTTTTAGTCGGCGAACGAATACTTGTCTAAAAAAAAAAAAAGAGAAAAAGAAATAGAAGATAGATTAATGACAAAGCACTACCAACAAAGAACACAACAAATTATTGAATTAACAAGGCCGCAAGGTGTACTAACGGCCTATCTACAGTTACTCATTGTAGGGGCAATACTACTACAATCAGAAGCGGAAAAGAGCCTTTACGTGGAAAAACTGCAAACCAAAGAGGGATATGTCGAGATCAATATAGGCAGAGCCAGGGTGGTGCGCAACTATAACTATATTGTGCACGCGCTGAACACGGAAGAACTGGGCAAGCTCGTCCAAGGTGCCCGAGACACAATTGAACTCCTGGGTGACAACGAATACCTTAGACTGGTCAAAGACGAGATCCAAGAAATGGAGAAGATTCTAAGTATACTCCACCCCCACCGATGGAAGAGAGGTTTGATAAACGCCGGAGGTTCATTGCTAAAGTTCGTATGGGGCACAATGGATGACGAAGACAGGAAGCAAATTGAACAGCACCAGAAGATAATAGAGGAAAATAACCACCGCCTGGTTAATGGACTTAACCAACAAATATTGATTAACAACGCTTTTAACAAATCCATGACAACTCTGAGGGATGCAACGCTCTACGATAGAGATATAATAACTAAACAGGTGACAGAATTTGAGGCCCTGCAACGGGAGTTCGCAACCCGCCAACTGGCGGTGACGCAGCTACTCCAAATACAACACCTGCGATCCAAGTTGAGGGACATAGCTGAGAGCATAGCAACCGCAAGAGCGGGAATATTTTTGCCGTCGATACAGACACCCGCGGAGGTAGAAATATTTAATATTGACGTGGAGATTCTGGAGAATATCCGAACGGCACTGATCGAATGGGTGAACGGTGAATTAAGCATAGTGATTATGGTGCCGGCGGATATAATGGACACAACCAAGCATTTACTGCTGCCACTTCCAGACACCAACAGCATCCAAATCAAGGAGCAGCCATCCGCCATGGTCGAAATAAACAACCAAACATACAGTTATGTGGAGGGAAAAGCAATCTTCGAACTAGAACCCTCTACCAGCTGCATGGTGGTGGGGAAATGCACGGTTGTAAAAAAACACTGAGCAACAAGTAATAGAAATAAGTAGCGACATGATAGTGCTTATAAACATGTGCAACACATCGGGCCACAGCAGCTGCGATGAGAGAAAATGCAATCTGACTGGACACTATTTCCTGCACTTCAATAACTGCACTATCAACGTAGGCAGCAGACACTTCAGCAATAAAGTATATAAGAGAACATAAACGTTTGCCCTCCCATCGTACCAGGGGAAGTTCTCCACGGAACGATCCCTCACCTTCCAAGATATTAATCTACAACACGAAAACAACCTGGAAACAATAGAGGAACTAAAATTCCATGACCAGGTAAATACCGCAATAGGGGGCGTCGCGTTGCTTGCCATATTGGCATCAATAATAGTGGTGTTGATATTGTTCAGAAAACAAAACAACGTAAAGATTAAGATACAGGAAAACAGAATAACCAGGAGGGGACTGAGAAGGTCCCAAATTAAGGGCGCGTTGACAGAGGATGAAAGCGCGGTTTAGTTTAAGGAAAAAACTATGATGTCCGTCGGCGATATGCATATAAAATAGAATAGAAGATAATTTAGAAACCAATCAAAACTGTTTTAATAACCAAGGTCTTAAAAATTCTCACTGAGTTCTCTAGACACGAACGTTGGCAGAATTCGGTGTCGAAATATAAAAAAAAAAAAAAAAAAAAAAAAATATATTGTAATAAAAAAAAAAAAATAATAATAATAAATTGCAATAAGAAATTTAATACCTACCATTAACCGTTTTGGAAAAAAAAAAAAAAAAAAAGAAGAAGAAGAAAACTTTTTTTTATTAAAAAAACAGGCAGCGTACAAATATTCCCGATAGTCCTTTCAACTACATTGCGGGCGGATCAGTGCTTTTTATTAAAAACATGTTCTTTTGTGCCGTATTGGGGATTTCTAAACGGAGTCAAGAGGCAACGTTCTAGCCCATATCCCGAGTCTCCCAATAACCAACCAGATTGTTCACCATTCTCGAACTGTTCTTTAATATACCGTCTTGCATCCGACATGCGCCATATTAAGGAATCGTGAGTAGATCCCGGGCGGCATGCGTCGACAGCTCTAATTTTCATTTCAAAGTCACATATCTAAGTAAACGTAAATGAAGTTAAATTAAAGAAACATCGTTGAATATATTAATATATCGTCGCCTTAATATGTAAACCTGTTAACTCCCTTTAAGTACATTTTACAGGAGAGACAAAAAACTTTTTATATTTCATATTTGCAGCTTTAGAGGAAAAAAAATGTAGTTGGTTTAACACACACAAGACCCAAATTGAAGAAAAACTACATGCTGGTCGACGAGGCGTATCTCTACCTCACGGCATAAAAATCTCAATTTACCTTAAAAGTGGATTTAGCTGGTTTGCGTATTAAGCCGACGATATACTTACAATCATCACATTTAGACTGAAGTATCCCTTCCGATTGTAAAATATTGACTCGTTCTCTCTAGGTTTAATAAGCTTTATGTGAGTTCCATCCACACATCCTATGATACCGGGTAAGCCAAATTTCGTGTAGAAATGCAATTTAGATTTTTGTATTTCTTCAGCACTAAACTTCAGATTTATCCAGGTTGGACAAATGTTTTCTTCCATAGCATCCATAACAGTCCATAATAACTTTGAAAAAGTACTGCGTCCAATACCTATATGTGCATCGTTTGCCACAACCCGCTGAAAAGCACCGACTGCCAAAAATCTTAATGTAGCCGATAACTGAATCTTTTCAGGAATTGAGCCCTTACTTAATGAGGTAGCGATGTTTTCCAATAACATTACAAAAGCATGTTTGTTAACTCTATAAAGTTCCACAAACCTTTAAAAACAATTAAAGTTATGAACATACATTCTCCAAGTGATCAAATGCTGGCTACTTACATTTCATCTGAAACACTTAAGGGATCTGAATCATCCCTAAGCAGTCTTCTTCGGATATTTTCCTGCTAAATTTGCTGTTTTTTAACAGTATGATAACTAATAATAAAAGCTCCGGGCATTTTAAATAGCAATATATAATTTTCTTTGAAAAACAAAATTATCAATTAAATTTCCCTCCAGCAGTTAACAGCTGATACTTTTTTACTTTGACGTTTAAATGCCTTTGTTCGAAAATGACTTCGAATAAAGAAAATCATGCGATTTACAGAACACCAAATGCTTAACTATTCGGTTTTAAGAAATCACTCGTTTTCAAATCGATTCGGTTTGCAGAACAGAGGGGATATATATGTATATATATGTATAAAATAACCTGTTAAAATAACTATGTACATATATTTCAATTTTTAAAATGAAAAACAAATTGACAAATATACAACATTTTAAAAGATAAATACAAAAGCATTTTTAACATACATATAAATACATCAGAGTATATTTGTAATCATCAGTGTGCGACATTTTTTTCCACAGAGTTTACTTGTCTGGTACGTATGTATAGTGTTCTAAAAACGATGTGTGTGCATACATACATATTTATGTTTATAATGTGCTTTGGAGAAAAAAAAAATTTAAATTTTTTATGTGTGTAGAATAGTGCTTGGTATCAGAGCTGCCTTTTTTTGTTATTTCTAACCAAAATTGGTAATATTATTTTTCAATGTGAGATGCGAATATTTTTTCATTTTGGTTACTTTTTTTCGTTTGAATATTTTTTAACTATATATATAACTTGTTAAACTTTGAAAACAATTTTTAAAATTTGTAATTACCTGTTCATAGTAAGATTGGGTCCCAACACAGTCAACACCTCTCCGTACTACTAAATGTACTACTAAATTATCAAAAAATATTCAATGATTCACATTAAACTACACCTGACAACTTTCAAAACAAAAATGGGATGAACGAAAAAACTTTCGAACAATTTTTTTATTTCGTACAAAATTTATTATCATTGCCACATAGTTCTGCTGCAGCCGAAAGAATGTTTTCAGAGCTTAATTTAAACAAAACCAAATTTCGTAATAGTCTTGATTTTAAAACTATTAACAATATTATCCAATCGAAATATTTGTGCAAATATCAAAATGTTGCCCATTATTTATGGTCTGCCAAAGATATGAATTGAAAATTCGTATATAATTTCTAATCTCAATACTGTGAATTGTAAATCTATTGATTTTTTTATTTAAAAGAAAAATTTTGTAAAACAATTACATTTTTTTCTGAAGTACAAATATTGTTTATTTTAAATAAATAAACACTTTATAAAGTTTGTTTAAATTTAAAATTCTTGTTATGTTTTTCACTTATTAATAAGAATTTTATTAATATGTAAAAACAATTTATTTTTTTCCTTTCTTATTTTTTATAAATGTGCAGTACAAATTTTGTTTATTGTAATGATCCTATTCAAAAAAAAATTTAATTTATAAACTTTCAATCAAATGAATTTTGTATAAACATTTGGCAGGCTTAACTCTTATAAAAAAACTCTTTTTACGAATAAGGGCTTAAATAAACAAAAGCTGATTTCAATTTAAGTTTCTCCTTTTCATTTACTATTAGTATGATTTTTTTTTTTTTGTTTTCTTGTTTTGCAATTATTATTTAACTATGTATAAAATGCAAATAAACTGTAAGTAATGCAACTTTAAAAAAATTTTAATTTTTTTTTTTTAAAAAAATGCATTTTAAATTTGGTTATTTTTTCACATTTGGTAACTTTTTCAAAAAATTTGGTTGTAATATTTTTTTGGTCGTGGCAGCACTGCTTGGTATGTTAAAAGAAAATAACGATTTGAATGTGTTGATATATCAAAAGCAAATGCCTAGTATTTTTACACACACGCTTAGATGTGTGACAAAAAGGGGTTTGTACGAAAAAATACGTTGAGTTATTATTAAATTAATATACACAAAGAACTATCCAGCCTCAGTAGCACGATGGGTCGTGTGTTGAATTATTGTGAGTGACTCCTCAGTTCAATACTGGAGCACCTAAGTATTTATTTTAAATTTATTTCTGAAAGGGTTATAAAATTGTATATGTATGTAATCAAAAATCAGAACGCTATGGTATGATACAGGTGTAGGTACTACACGGTAAATATATGTGTATAAAGTCGAATTCGGATAAGAACGCACTGTTTATATGTAAAAATCGCTTAATTGAAAATAAAAATTGTTATTTATTATTTTTGATCAATCTCAAAGCACTTGCTTGCATTTGCTTAAAAGAAAACCTGCTGATTGAAACATATGTATTTTGTTTAGAAATAATCTAATTTATATGACACAAACATCCCATAAAAGGAAAAATGTTTAATTTCTGGTAACAAAATACTTGTCAAATACGAATAAAAATATATTAAAATAAGCGAATAGTCGACAAATCAAATACGAGTATTCGTAACATTACTAGTACGTAGGTACATACATAAAATAAAGATAATGGACATTTTTTCAACATCCATCGACAGCTTTTATTATTTATTCATGGATAGCTCAAATAAATGTATCAGATCAACATCAAGCTTAGTTAGAACTTAAAAATTCAACAAACATTAACATTTTCAACACAAATACTTACATATGTATATATGTAATTCTGCTTCTGTGTGTATAAATATTATTGTTTGCAAGTATTTTAAATACCCTGCAGTCGGCGTAGCTAGCGAATGTCTAGCTATTTCGCGAGCTACCAGTCATTTCCACTAACTACCAGCCTAACAACTAGCAATGCACTCGACTGACGATTTTAACATACTGTAATGTGTGTGTGTATATTTATTAGGTTTTTCAGGGATTTAAAATGGACCTGCCTATTAAGGTGCCGGCGCTTAAGAACGCCACTGGCCTAAATATATTTAAGGCAGTTGGATGCCTGTTTAGGTTTTAAAAAGAAGCAGTTTAATGCTCCAAGAGATAATGCCGATTTTAAGGCTAAGTAATGATTGATTTATTTTATAAAAATTTGTTCCTTATATACTAAAATAACAGTACCTTAAAACTACAAAAATTCCTTATTCAAGAACATAATTTGTGGTATACACTAACAATGTAATGTATAATAAAAGTAGCAAAAGTTGTTGTGTAAAATAACAATTAAAATAAGGTATACTAGTTGTTGTATTTTTACATTACAGGAATTTGTTTAATTTTAGCATAGCATTGTTGTTGTGTATTGTTATTAAAGGAATTTACTTAAAACTAAGGTTACGAGGGCAGTCCTAAAATTACAAATAATATAATCAAAGTAAGATTCACTACACCCTACCCCTTAAGAAAAATTTTACAATTTTGAGGATTAAAAAATTTTAAAATTTCTTACTAATATTTTAACAATTAATATTTTCTTAAATTATTATTATGTAGTTCTTTTGTTTTGCCTCTTATATCTATGACAGAGTTTACCCCTTTCGTTTCAACAATTTTATACGGGCCATGGTAAGGTGGCTGATTCTTTTTTCTATTAAAGTTTTTTACTAAGACCATGTCTCCTATATTTAAATTTAATTTATTGAACTTTACACACTGGTCGACGCGTTTGATTTTAGATATTTCTAATAACTCTTTTGCTTTTTGCAATGAAAATTTTAACCTTGCTTATAACTCTTTCGAATAATTATCAATATTATATACCGGTTCGAAAGTTAATATCTTGTCATTAGGCAAATTTGGTAATCTACCAAATATTAATTCATATGGAGTGTAATTAGTATCCATATGTGGTGTTGTGTTGTACGCGAAACAAAAATAAGGTATCCAATGGTACCATTCATTATCTTTACAGAAGCCTAAAAGAAATTCATTTAGCACTCTATGACTCCTTTCAACTGAACCAAGAGTTTCATGGTGGTATGGTGTACTAAAAACTTGTTTTATTTCTAATAATTGACATACTTCCGACATCAACTCGTTTACGAACTCAGTACCTTTGTCTGATTTGAGAACTTTGAAGTGTCCGTACCTTAAAATCAAATTTTCTACTAGAGCCTTTGCAATAGTCTTAGCTTCTTTCGTTTCAATGGGGCATGCTATAATATATTTTGTTAAATCGCACTGTATAGTTAGCACGTATCTATAGTTATTCGAAAATCTAAGCGGGCCCACCGTTTCTATTGACACTGTTTCAAAACTTGTCCCTGGCGTATCTGTTATGGTTAATTTCTCTTTAATGTGCTTTGTTTGTTTATTGATTTTGTACTCTTTACAATTAAATATATATTGTTTAATCATCCTATTCATATTCTTCCATGCATATTTTTGTTTAAGCTTTAATGTTGTTTTTCTAACACCTAAATGTCCTCCTATCGTTGAACTATGGTACTCACTAATGAGACTATTCTGTACTTCTCTATTTGTTATTCTTTCTGGTTCCTTATATATAAGAATTTTTAAAATTGATTTACTTTTACTTCTTACTTCTTTAAATATTTCTTTAAACTGTTCTTTCGATATTAATTTAAAAATTTCATCTTTAGCATTTAATGCTAGTTCTTTCACGTTCTTTAAAAGTATTTTTGATAATAGCTTCTCCAAATACATCTGTGTGTTAGTTGGATTATCACCACATCTCACTACTATTTCCAAATCGTGTATTTCTACTTGTATTAATTTACATTTTTTTATTATTTCAAATCTAAGTTTCATCATCCCTTTAATATCAGAGATTGAAGTGCATTCCCAAATATAATCTTCATCAGTCTCTTTACTGGAAGTAATAACTATGTATATGTTTTTTATCTTTTCGCGCATTTAATTTATTCTTCATGTTTCTGGTTACGACTAATATGTCTTTACGTGTATGTTCACTTTCACTTTCGGTAGGAATTAATGTTTTCAACGATTCGCTATTTATAACTATTCTAGATAATGCATCGGCATTGGTATTCATTTTACCTTTTTTATACGATATTTCGAAATCGTAGTCACATAAATCCAATCTTATTCTAGTCATCTTCGATGATGGATTTCTGTGAGAAAATAATGATACTAACTGCCTGTTTTTAGAAAATGAAAACAAAATAGTGAGTGAGAATTTATATTGAAAACAAAAACAAATTTTCGTATTTTATTGTTGTTTTCAATATTAATTCTCACTCACTATTTTTTTTTCATTTTCTAAAAATAGGCAGTAAGGGTCTATGATCAGTAATTACGTAGAACTTTCTACCGTAGAGGTATGGCCGGAAAAATTTTATTGCCCAATGTATGGCTAGCAATTCTTTTTCTATAACAGGTTTGTTTATATCGTGTTTATTTAACGATTTGCTCGCATATGATATTGGTAAATCTGACCCAATTTCACCTTGCGACAATACTGCTCCTAGTGCAAAATTGGATGCATTTGTTGTTAATATAAAAGGTTTCCTAAAATCAGGATATTGGAGTATTGGTGGTTTAATTAATTTTGATTTTAATGTCTCAAAAGACTTTTGACAATTTTCATCCCACTTAAAATTTTTATCTTTTTTTAACAAAGTATTCAAATCTTTAGCTATTTCTGCAAAATTTTTAACAAAACGTCTGTAGTAATTACAGAACGCAACAAAACGTCTGACTTCATCAACATTCTTAGGAACTGTATAGTTTTTTATTACATCATGCTTTGCAGGGTCTGTACATATTCCCTTATCAGTTATCAGGTGACCTAGATAGACTACTTCTGTCTTTAAAAAACAACATTTATTCGTATTTAATTTTAAATTATATTTTCTCAACTTTTCAAAAACTTTTACTAAATTATCATGATGGTGTTGTATACTACAACCAAACACAATAATGTCATCGACATATAAAAATGCTTCGACATCTAATCCACTCAATGCAATTGTGAGCATTCTCTGAAAACTATTGGATGATATTTTTAATCCAAAGGGTAAACGAGTAAATTGAAAATGACCATTTCTAGTAGAAAATGATGTTACTGGTCTAGAATCTTTATCTAAACTGATTTGATGGAAGGAACTAGTCATGTCTAGCGTAGAAAAATATTTAGCTCTACCTAGCTTGTCCAATACGTCTTCAATTCTAGTTAATGGAAACTTATCACTTATGATTTTTTCATTTATCTTTCGGAAATCAACTACTAATCTCCATTTCTTCGTGTCATCTGCTGATTTTTTTGGTACTACCAACAATGGAGAGTTGTACGGACTCACGGACGGTTCAATTATGCCATCTTCTAGCAATGTATTTACTTGTTTGTTTATCTCGCTCATTTGTGACTCAGCGAGCCTATATGGTTTTATATAAACCGGTGCCGAATCGGCCATCTCAATTTTTTGACTATAAAAATTATTAACAGTTAACTTGTCACCATCAAGGTGGAAGACATCGCTATATTTTGCAATTATATCTTTCAAGGATTGTCTTGCTGACGGATCTATTGATTCTATTTTTAAATCTTGCAAAACTTTATGTACTCGCTCTTTGTTTTTATCAGCTATTTTGTTGAAACTATATATCTTGTACTTCGACAACGGTTTAGTTTCTAATTTTAACTGATTCAAAACTACATCTTTGTCAGTAGTATTTAATAATTTCACGTGTTTTATTCCCACGGCTGGTATCACACTATTTCCTACGAAAATTCCAGGACTTATTTCCTGATTTAAAACGATGCTTTCCTCATCGGTACATATATTAACTGGTGCTATTAGTTCTGATCGCGCTGGTATACAGATTTCAGTTTTATAAACGCGTTTAGGGGTTATCGGTAGAATAACTTCTTCATTATATATATTGAAAGACGTTGTATAAGTTTCGAAATCAATTTTACATCCATATTTTTCTAAAATATCCCTACCAATAATTCCATTAGTATTAATTGGAAAATTATCTTCAACTATGTGAAATTTGTGTATAATACGTTTGTTATCTAATTTTAGAGTTAATCTTGCAGTACCAAGACTTTCTATTATACCTGCAGTAATACCACTCAGTGATGATATATCACGTACATCTATATTATCTATATTATCTTTTTTACAAATTGAAATATCGGCTCCAGTATCTATTAAAAATTTGAGCTCTTTATTAATTGTGTTACAATTAATTGCTATATAATTATCTGTATTGTTTGAAATTTTGAAACATTTTTGCTCTTATGGATAACAAACTTTGTTATTTCTATTATTTCTCTGTGAATTGTAGTTATTAATGCGTTCATTTTCACGCCTGTTTATTCTGAAAATGCTATTATTATTATTATTATCTGTTTGTAACGATCTCTCTATAGTTACACATTTTTCTACTGCTTCGCTAAGCGTTTTGGGACTACTTGCCACTAATACGTTTTGGTATTCTATATTAACACCTTTTGTAAATACATTTAACGCCATATTTTCGCTCATTTTATAAATCGCGTTTTTAGTCTCTATTGACGGATTTTCTATCGCTTTTATTTCAAAACTACTCAATTGCTCTGACAGTAATGCAACTTTTTCCCTGTAAGCTAAAATACTCATGTTTCCTTGTTTCATTGTGCCTAACTCATTTAAGACTTGTTGCAAAGTTCTAGGGTTTGGGTACGCATCAATTAACAACTTCTTCAACTCCGCAAACGTAGTTGGTCTGTTGGAACGCCCTAAGACACCTCGGACATGCGCAGCTAGTTTGAAGTTATAGACGTACTTAATGAATATCTCTCGGTCTTCTGTTCTCAAAATATCATTTAACAGTTCTGTTTGCACTATAAAATCTTCCAACACCTCATATGAACCCTTAAAAACATGTAGGTTTTTACCTACGACATTTATGTCAAAATGTGCCATCTTGACAATTTTTTCTTCAAGTGTATCTCTTGGTAATTCTTTAGTTTCTTTTATGATCATACAATTGATCAATTTCTCAACCTTTGTGTATAATTCTCTAAATTTTAATATAACTGACTTAGTCTCTTTTTCTTCAAAATGTTCACTAATACTCTCTACTTCTTCTTTAATATGCGACAAACGCGATAATTTTTCTAATTTATACGCAGAGGTGTAAATTCTGTCTTTACTCTTTTTGAAATTTTTCTCTAGTTTATCTAATTCAATACAATATTCGTGTACTATTTCCATTTAAAATTTAATATATATAATTTAAATTTTATTTTTATATTTTAAAAATGCTGGCAACTCTTAATTTATTTTTTTTTTTATATTTTATATTTCCCAGCTTCTATATATATTTTGTTAAAATGAGTTAATGTGGCAACTCTTAAAATTCTTTGACATTTTCTTTTCTTGGTAAAATTCTTATTTCATTTCTATTTCTTTTAGTGTTTTTTTTTTTATTTTAAATTCTCATGTTTATAAATTTTTGTTCTTTTTTCATCATAAAAGTGATAATAAATTTGTTTAATTTGTGCAAAAAAATTTTGTGCTTCTTGCATTTAAAAGAAAATTTAAAAATGATGTAAAAAAATGCTGTTTATTTGTGTTTGGGGCCTTCATTTATTGAAGTGGTCATGTATTTCGGTGCTTCTTTTTGGCTGCCAGTTGGGATGTATTCTTCCATATGCCTGGTTTATTGGTGCCATGTAAGGTTCGTGCGCATTATCTGACCTGCCTCTTCTTAGTTTGCTGGCACGTACTCCTCGACAGGTATGATATTTTTCTTTAGTTCGTTGGGCAGGATCGCCATGTAATGTGTGTGTGTATATTTATTAGGTTTTTCAGGGATTTAAAATGGACCTGCCTATTAAGGTGCCAGCGCTTAAGAACGCCACTGGCCTAAATATATTTAAGGCAGTTGGATGCCTGTTTAGGTTTTAAAAAGAAGCAGTTTAATGCTCCAAGAGATAATGCCGATTTTAAGGCTAAGTAATGATTGATTTATTTTATAAAAATTTGTTCCTTATATACTTAAATAACAGTACCTTAAAACTACAAAAATTCCTTATTCAATAACATAATTTGTGGTATACACTAACAATGTAATGTATAATAAAAGGATCAAAAGTTGTTGTGTAAAATAACAATTAAAATAAGGTATACTAGTTGTTGTATTTTTACATTACAGGAATTTGTTTAATTTTAGCATAGCATTGTTGTTGTGTATTGTTATTAAAGGAATTTACTTAAAACTAAGGTTACGAGGGCAGATCTAAAATTACAAATGTAATAATCAAAGTAAGATTCACTACAATACGGATGACATTGACGGTAATCACTTGACACGATCAGACCGATGAGATCACTGGTGAGCAACTCCCAACTATTTCTCTAGTCAAAATGTACCAGTTAGATCAACAATGATATTTCCTAAATGAAAATACTACAGAAATTTAAATTTTTTTGGATATTTGTTTATTTATCAAATTTCTTTTTCAATAGTTATAAAATATTCAATTAATTGTTCATTTTCTTTGTTTATGCAATGTTTTAGTTGACTTCTGCTCATTAGACCTTTAAAAACACTTTTATTACATGTATATGTGTGAGAGAGTCAAAGACGAACTCTGGCATTACTTGTGGCCACTGTAGTATTTAGTCGGATTTTCGTTAGGGAAATACTTAACGATTTCGATTGAAATTCTACTTTTAAAACTGCAGGGTACGCCCTTTTTATGAAAACATTCAGGTATACATACATATGTATATATATATACATATAATTACATAATATATATTTGTACGTATAGTTGGGCGCATGGGCAATAATACAAAATAATTATTTTGTTCTTCGGTAAAAGCATGTCGGTAGAAAATATGCAGAATTACGCAACTATGCTGCCTAAAATTCTGTTGGAAAGGGAAACACTACATGAATTATTTTCTTCAAGTGGCAGAAGTAAAGCGTTGTTGTTTTTATTTGGCTCATTTTTATGTTAGAGAATTTAAAATTTTAAAGTAGAAGCATTTCAAAAGAATTAATTATACCTATGTATCCGTATGTGTATGTGGTTTCGAAGTTGTTATTAAATATGACATTTTCCATTTCTGCGTACGATGTGTCAATCTTTAAGAGATCATTCTGTAAGCAGTATGTGTGCATGTATTATCATTACTTTTTTTTCTCACAGCATTAGCGAACATACATACATACATGAAGATGTTACCCTTTAAGCTGAATTCACCCATTGTTTCGGAACAAAATTTTTTGTTCTGAAACATTTTTGCAACACGATTCACTCATTTCGAACAATTTGTGCGGAAAATCAAAGCTACCGTATGAAATACATACATATGTACCTACATGTGTTTTATTAATTTTACAAGGTGGCAGTAAAGTGACAGATTAATTAAATTTGGTGTTTTATTTGTCAAACGAACTAACATATTTATTTATTGTTTAATAAGAAAATTACATGTTAAAAAAAATTAAAAAAAGTCAGTTAGTTTTTTTTTACTGGATATAAGTTACTATGTGCTTTTATTATACATACTGCTAACATTATGTGGCAGCTCATTTCAACTTTGGCTGAAAAAATAAAATAGCTGGCAGCTCATTTCAACTTTGTCCGGACAAAATTTAAAATTAAACCAATTCAACCAAAATATGTTCTGAACAAATTTTGTTCTCTTTGTTATTATATGCAAAAACAAAGAAAAGCACAATTTGTGTGGCTGTTGTTCTTGCAAAAGTACCCACCAATCCAAAGGTTTCGACTTTTTCTGAAGTCAGATTAATCGTATCAAATTCGTTAAGACATTTCTGTATTATGTCTGAAGTTATACATACCTATTTGCTGTTTACAAATTTTAAATTGAGTCTGTGAAGAGAAAATTTTTTTAAAAAAATTTAAGTATTAAGTAAGTATTGCAAAATCAGGTAAAATTTGTTAATATTATTTTTAGTTCAATAGATAAATATAATTAACAAGAAAAATTTAATAAAAGTTACAAGATAAATAGTGTTTAATCACGTCCAGATAGATCTTTAGTCAATTAAAAATGTTTACGAAAACATTAAGAATAGTCTAAACGACATTACATACATACTTATGTACATACATAAGTTTGCCTTATGTTGGCTTGTTACTTTCATTTCAGCACGGATTTAAAGTTGATATTGTTATATGTACATATTGATATAATTGCTATGTAGGTACCTACATATGTATATTGTTATTTGTTACACACATAATTACCTATTATTTTAACTGTAGGTAATAATTTCATATTTGAGTTAGCTTAAAGCTTAGTACATGATGAAAATTCAAATTACTAGGGGGTTTTTAAAAACACATACATACATAAGTATGTACATATGTACATATGTACATACATATGTAGCTATTATACATTAGGTAAGTACATATGTACTTAGATTATCCAATCAGCCTAACAGAACGTATCAGTTTATCGATTTCGAGAAGGCTAAAACAATATTCATTGTTCTAACTTAGGGCTATTTCAAATAGTAATTATGTATGTAAGTTATTTATTCTTCGTTATTGACCTATGTATTACATAGGTACTTATGTACATATGTACATATCAAAAAACACCTCATAAAAGGAAAAGTTATTTTACTGGTGACAAAATACTTTTTAGCGACGCACAGAGGGGTGAAATCGCAAAAAATGGATATTAATTGAAAAATGAAAATTTGTTTTTTGAAAAATATTTAGTAACCGATTAAAGTATATAAAATTCTACATCACTACTGAAAATTTCAATGTCATATGTTGTTTACTTGTCAAGCTGCATTATATTAAAGTTAAGTAATTTTTGAGCGATTCGCGTACGATAGTGTTAATTGAAATTCGGTATATTTCGACGCTTTATATATAGTTTTTCGCAAGTCAAAAGTAATACTTTTACTATGGAATCTTCAACCTCAGGTATTTTAGCGTTGTTCTAAAAATAATTGTGTTAACAAAAGTTGTGTAGAAATATTTTTAAAAAAATTTTTAAAATGTGTCTAAATTTTGGCTATTTTCAAAATATTCATGGATATTTAAATATGAATGGGGTAAGTTGGGGTTAGAATATTAATTTTTTAAGAGACTACAGTTTCTAGGCTTTCATATTCAGTAATAAAATTTTGCGCGTTTTTGCGCGAATTTTTTTTATTAATTTAATTGTGAAAATAGTCACTCTAGCAAAGAACACCAGTTCTTGTCTTTTGTTTGCTTTGTCTTCGTTTTCGTTGTTATAATTGTTGTTTTTGTATATCGTTTGCAACTGTGTGTTACAATGACAAGAGTGTTACAATGAAACGTGACATTGTGTTGTGTATTGAAACGTGAAACTTAATTGTAATTGTGCGTTATGTGTTGTATTTGTGCGAAACGTCAAACGTATTGAAAGTGATGTAAACCTTGTAATTGGGTAACTGGTACTATACAAATACTTTAAGCTCGACTTTTTGTTAAGAAGTATAAGTGGTTTTACATGCCTCCAACCTTGCATAAGTTTTTAATACATGGCCCAGAAATCATTTCGCAAGCGCTATTACCGATCGGTGAATTGTCTGAGGAAGCCCGAAACAAAGATTTTAAAAACTACAGAGAACATTTTTCTCGCAAATGTAGTCGGGGGATTGCAATCGAGAGATATTAAATAGGTTCCTACTAAGTTCAGATCCAATCCTATCTTGTAAAACAAAATTTCCAAAAAAAAAAATTCCACCAACTTCCAAAATCAGTCAAACATAGAAACAACTGACAAATGTTTAATGCCAAAAACATCACTCTCGGCCCACTGTGCTGCAACTGGTCATAAACCGGATTTAAATAAAGTGAAAATACAAAAGAGAAAAAAGCTACGCAAGGAGATACATGCAAGAGATGCTACTTATAATAAATATCCCAACAGAGAAAATAATTAATTGCAAGACGGACACAGACAATTGCTCCCAAGTATATCGACATACGATAAACAAACACAGAACTGAACAAAAGAATACATATGTAAACAGTAGTTGAAAAATGTTAAAAGTGTAAACAACTAAAAATTAAATGTAATTATACGTACATAATATATTTATTGTTAATAATTGTTAAAATATTATTATTTGTATTTCGAAATTGTTATTCCCTGAAGATGGCTAACAAAGTAAAAATAGGACCTCAAGCCAAATATTATCAACATATTATTTAACAAATTGTCTACACCACACACACACACATATTTTTCATACAAAATTGTACCTAATATTATAATACAAGTCTACAGGCTATGTTTATGATAATGGCAGACAAAATTTTCAAGTGTATGCGTGTTTTTAACAATTTTAACTAAAAAATTATATCGCTAAAGTGAAAACTTGCACAAATTGCAATATTTTGATAAAAAATCGATAAAAGTTTATTATATGCAAAATATTCAAAACATGTGAAAATGTCATATATTAAAAAAATTATGCTGTCGCGAAAATTCACTGCAAGATATGAACCAATGCAAATCATTAGTTAAAAATGGCTAAAATTTATCGCTTTCGGCAAAAATCGTGAAATCTATGAATGTGCAAAAACTTGCTAAAATTTTAATTTATATTTGATTAAAAGTCCCTAGAAATGTAAGAATGCCAAGAATTTTGCAAAAATAGCAAAAAAAAAAACATTAATATCGTCCAATATAAAAAACTTGCAAAAATTTAAAAGAAGAGAGCAAATGCACAAAAGTAAAAACCTTGAAATAATTATCCCTTTCGCAAAAAAAAAAAAAAAAAAACAAATATTAGAAAGAATTTTTGCAGCGGACGGAGGTTATATATACTAATATTATAAAAAGGAAAGGTTTGATTTTTTGTTTGTTTGTTTGAAATGAATAGCCTCCGAAACTACTGGACCGATTTTGATGAAATTTTCAGGGAATCTTTAGAATATTCAGGCGGATGACATAGGCTAAGGAAAACCAAACCCTTGGACCGATCTTCCTGAAATTTTCACAGCATGTTATTGTGACTCTGGAAGGAATAAAAGGCTACATGAAGTTTTGATTTGAAAAAGAGGCGTGGCACCGCCTATATAACCCAAAAATTTAAATCGCCATACTTTGGGCATTTTTTTACCTACGTGGATGATATTTGGTACATATGGTATTGGCATAATTTGGAATATGTACCAGGAGAAAAGTGGTTGGGACCACGCCCCTTTTTAGGAAAATTAAAATGCGTAATATAGTCTTAACTACTGGACCGATCGTCATTAAATTTTCACAATAGGAATTTTATTTTATAACGAGGGGGGTAGCGAAGCGCACCAGGTATATCTAGTATAAAAATATTTACGTTTCCATCACACCTAAATGTATTTGATTCGATTTAAGTCTTCGATATCATTTCAAATCGAATCGATTTCTTTCACTTGTCATATTTTGGTATGGTTTTATTTTTTGACGTTTGACTTGTAATATGACAGTGTAAACAACCCAAAACTGTGTAATATATTATTTAGTGTTTATTATATTTTTTAACCAACTTGTTCTCAATACTTAAATTTTCAAATATAAAAATATATCTTGATGTGTAGTGTTCAGCCGGAAAAAGGTTTTAATCCTGCACATAGCAAAAACTTAATTTAAAAAAAAAAAATTCTGCCCACTTCAGTATTCAGTCTATCTGTAGCAACTTATGGTCTATAATATAGCTTGGGAATTTCTATTAGAATTAGAAATCATTACGATTAGAGAAATAAAATAATCTAATCATTAGAATTGAATTTTGATAAAAATTTCAGATAACTAGTTGATTAGATTAGAAATAATCAAAAATCTAATCACAATTAGTGACGATTAGCGTTTCTAATCAAATCTAATCAAAACTAATCAAAAAATAATTGATTAGATTTCTTGATTATTTTTTATTGTTTTTGATTAGATTTGATTAGATTTGATTACAAATGCTAATCGTCACTAATTGTGATTAGATTTTTTTTGAATTATATATAAGCAGAATCAGCACACATGCACCGTATGCAATTTTATGGAATATTCAAAAACTGTTACATTATGTAAATATAGCAACAAATGTGATAAATAAATATTTTCTTTTCACAAAAATAGTTAAAAATAGTGGATCTAATCAAATCTAATCAAGAAATCTAATCAATTATTTTTTTGATTAGTTTTGATTAGATTTGATTAGAAATGCTAATCGTCACTAATTGTGATTAAATTTTTGATTATTTCTAATCTAATCAATTAGTAATCGTCTAAAATGGCTAACTAATCATAATTAATCAATTTTTCAGCACAATTAAAATTTCTTATCCAATTGCTAATCATTAGGATTACTTATCATTATTCCCAAGCTATGGTCTATATACACCCATGGTTGCACATCAACTTCTGTTCATTACCAATATCATACTTATTTTTTGTTGGTGACCATCTTTCTTAATATACATATAATATAAAAAACCTAAAATAATTGTAAACTTACCTTATAAGATTTTATTAGTTCGGGATCAACTAAGACCTCCTGATTATAATTTGGTTTCTGTGGCTTTATAAATTCTCGTGTTGAAGCTGTCAGAGCCCCTTCGTTATAATGATATTTAATTATTGTCTTTCGTTGTGATAGAAAGAATGTGCGAACGGCAATATCGTTATCAGCAGGTACAAACGAATTACGGTAAAACTTTTCAATTATTTTCTAAAATATAAGCAAACAATAACATATTTATTTACATATGTATGTATGTATGTAATAGGCATACTCTTTATAATAACACTGCTCAGCAGCAAAATCCTCCTTTAAATAAAACTATGTGGACTATATGGATTTTGATGTCTTAAACTCAAATCCGTTTTCGGTTTTTCTCCATCACGTACGGTTTTTTTTATAGGCGTGGCAATTTTTCCCCGTATATAAGTCAGGTACGAAGACAAACATATTTCAGCCTAACTCGAGAACGACTCATCCGATTTTCATAAACAAATAATGTTTTTCTTTCGCTCGGCTATCCCATTCACATAAAAAGCAACACAATTTAGTATATCCACTTTGCAATCCGGTAAACATTGCTACAACTTTGAAGTCTGCACATTTCCTGTGTGATCAAGGAAATGTTGAAAATACCTTGTTGCAGTCAGTATTGAACAAACCATGTACTTGAGAATCTGTTTTTGGAACGCAAACGGCATCTGCCAACAAACAAATCGATCTTATGCTTATCTCAGAAACTCATTTGACGTCTCGAAGTTATTTTAGAGTTAGTGGATATAATTTCTACGATACCAAGGATCCTCGAGGTAGAGCTTGTGGTGGCTCTGGAATCCTAATAAAAACTGGTATAAAACACTACCTTTTAAATAACCTTCTTCAAGCAACAAATATCTGCATTGAAAATTTTTATCAAAAGCTCATCTGTTTTTTCTCCTCCCAGATTTTCAATTTCAGAGAGTCAATACACCGCATTTTATACAACACTGGGGTCCCGTTTTCTCGCGCTGGCGACTACAATGCCAAACACACATTTTGGGGTTCACGTTTAACAGTCCTAAGGGTAGTGTTTTGTTTGACACAATTTCAAAAATGGGTTTGAATGTAGTTTCAACTGGTCAGCCAACATATTGGCCAACGGATCGACAAAAAATTCCTGATATTATCGACTTTGGAATTATGAAAGGTGTGCCCAGCGAAATGATTTGTCTTCAGATCACTCACCTACTATTTACTCACACATAACTGCAACAACAATATGTGATTTACCGCTGACATCTGCACGTATTAACTGAAATCCAAAAAATATCTGAGTGTTCATTGCACGGAAATAATGCCATTAAGAACACCTGCTGACATAGCAAATTCTTTTAGGTTGTTTGATGCACATGCTAAACAAGCTGCTCTTAATGCTTCTTCAATTCAACCAAATCAACAAGCGAGATTTAACAATATTTTTTGTGCAGATATAGAAAGGAGATTGACTGAAACACGGAGAGCTTGACGAGAATGGCAACGTTACAGATCGCCTCAGCTTAAATTAAGGGTTAAGGAGTGTACCAAAAAGCTGAAAAAAGTTTTGCAAGCACAAAAAACAGCTTCGCTGCAAGAAGTCGATGCAACACCATCAAAAGATTATTTGCTGTGGCGTTCAGCCAGAGGACTTAAAAGGCCAGTGATATGGGCAAGAACTGATGCTGAAAAAGGTGCTCTTTTCGTTAAACACCTAGAAAAAGCATTTACTCCAAATATTTCTTTTAATATTTATGAACTGCCACCAGTCGCATCTTTATCAGACACACCGCTAAAATTTAATATTGTAGATATTGAAAAGGCTATTATTAGTCTTAACACCAGAAAAGCCAAAGGTGTCGACAAAATAAGCAACAAAATGCTTCAAGAATTGCCATATATTGCAAAAAGAAAAAGAATGGAAGGTATCGATGTTTATTATGATACCAAAGCCCGGCAAGGATCATACGAAGGTTGAATCCTATCGGCCTATTAGTTTATTGCCCAACATTTCAAAAGTATTTGAAAAGCTGCATATGAGCAAGCTGATGCCTATAGTGACTAGTAATGGATGCATTCCAGATCATCAATTCAGTTTTCGCAGACAGCATAACACTATTGAACAAACTCACAGGCTTGTGAATGTTGTTAGAGACACTTTTGAAAAAAAAAGAAATATTGCTCTGTACTCTTTATTGATGTTGCACAAGCCTTCGCTTAAGTATGGCACTAAGGTGTTATCCACAAATTAACACGAAATCTACCCGCAAACATCGTCAAGCTTTTAAAAAGCTACTTAATGGAACGAAAATTTGTACTTAAGGAAGGCAATTTTTTAAGCCTTCCGAAGTCGATCGAAGCCGGAGTTCCCCAAGGCAGCATCTTCGGTCCCTTACTTTATTTAATATATGCATCTGACTTACCGTTAAGCAGTAACATTCACACGTCAACATTTGCTTTTTCTAAGCGTTCATCAAAATCCTGTTGAAGCTTCCCGGAATTTGCAAGGGTACATATCAAAACTGGAAACATGGCAAAAACAATGGCGGATAAGAGTTAATGAGCAGAAATGTGTACACGTCTCTTTTACGTTGCGCATGCAAACATGCCCGCCTATATAAATCAACACCGAGACTATACCGCAACACACTGTAGTCAAATATAAGTTGATCCAAATGAAACTAAAAGCAGCCTAAATGAATTGGCTTATTGGAAGAAACTCTATGCTAAGCCTAGACTGTAAACTTCTATTATATAATGCGATCCTAAATCCAATATGGGTGTATGGAATCGAGTTATGGGATACTGCCTCAGCATCGAATGTAGAAAAAATTCAAAGGCGTCAAAACGAAATTCTACGTACTATTACAGCAGCCCCATGGTATATCCGAAATCATCGAATTCACAAAGATCTCGATGATCCGTTGGTTAAGACAGTATTTTCTAAACACGCGAAAAAATTTATTTAAAAAATTGAGTTGCACCCAAATCCACTGCGCGCAATATTCTAGAGTATAGAGGCCATACCCGGCTTAGGAGGAGGGATGCTCTTTCTATCAGCCGTACACGAGAGATGTAAAACAACAAAAATCAACCCTTGAAAATAAAAATTTTGTTTAGCATTGGCTAAAAATATAATTAATATATTTAGATTTAAGATTTGAGCTACGAGTACGTATTGATATTGAAGATTCAATAAATAATAAAATTTATTTAAAAAAAAAAACAAAAAATTGTGAAGTAAAACAGCTTTCAAACTAGTCGTGGACAAATCGATAAAAAGCCGACATTCCTCTGACTTACCACTGAAGCTTAGTTGTCGCAAAAGTCCATCAGCATTATAACAAAATACCAAATGGTCGTCTTTAGTGCAATAGCTCAAAAAATCTTGTTCCCTATTCCGAAAGTACGAGACTTTCACGTCTTTATGGCCTAAATTCCATTGTTTAAATTTGGATGCACGAAGCTCATACTTTATTTTTTAAAGTCCTAAGTTATTCAGGTCAGTTTGATTTGGAAAATAAGGTTTTCTCGTTGGACTTTCTAATGAATGCGAAGAAGCAACCATGGTGGCGTAACTGGATTCAGTCCTTGCAGAAAGCCTATCTTCTTCGTCGTTATTTGGAGGCAATTGAGGTAAATAATTACTTGTAAGAGGAACTGGTCGTTTGACAGATGAAGTATTTCAGTATATGACTTTATTTTTGTTTTTTTTTTTCGTAAAACCGCGAGTTTTAGTCATTTAAAAGTAGCAATCAGTTTAATGATTTTGTGGTTCACTCCAAATCACTGGTTTTATAAATGGCAAAGACTTATGACTTCTTTTTAACCAACCTCTTAAATTCCTTGAACAACTATTACAACATATTTTCGGTAGCCAACTTTTATTTCTTTCATCGATAGGAAATCCCAAGTATATCTGATAAGCATCTTTAATCTGGGAAGTTATTGTTTGCCGTTGAGAACTTAAAGTTAGATTGCTACATATATAGCAAAATAAATTTGGAGAATTCTTACAAATCCTTGACATTTTGCAAACTAAAACAAAATTTGATATAAAACTCTTATTTCGATTCTTCATTAGAATATTTTAAATTACAGTACTAACCAAAAATATTTGTAGAAAATAATCACTGACCACTTTTTGGTTGATGGTTTTATATTAGATGCAATTAAAATTTTTTTTTTAAGCGGACAACACTTGAACTTTTGGTTTCACAACCAATTGTGTTATGACAATTTATGAACGAATAAACCGACTTTATAACAAAGAATTCTTTTATTACATTATTTATTGTTTAGCTGCATTTCACTTACATGTATTTTTTACCTACCATACAAAACACCATTGTCCTTTATTTCCATTACCTACATGCTAATCTAACGCAATCCTATCGCAATATGTAAGGTTGACTGCACACATATTCGTTCAAAATTGGGTATCTGCGGTAAATTGAAAATAAAATCGGCATTTGTTAATAGATTTTCATAATTTATACTCTTTTTTATTCTTGAGGTATTTAGCTTTTTCTTTTTTTTATTGCATTTTTAAACTGAAAAATAGGGGAATTTTGCAAAAAAAATTCCCCTCTTAAATGTTTGAATAGTTTCAAAACGATAAAATAAAGAAAAAAAATTGCCACGCCCATAAAAAAACCCCATCTGGTGGAGAAAAACCGAAAACGGATTTGAGTTTAGGTCATCAAAATCCATATAGTCCACATAGTTTTATTTAAAGTTAAGCCAAAAAGTGATTTTTTGCAGATCAGTATACGAAATCTGCATTATTCGTGGATTCGGTTGATGAATAGCTTGATTGAAAATAAAAATACTTTCGCTTAAAAGAAGACCCGCTTATAAATGCCATAATTGATAAATGTACAACAAACACAAATATAATGAACTATGCCCGAATCAATTTTAAATAGACTAGATATAGAAGTACAACTAAATAATGAATATAGTCAGCTAAAATCTAAAAGGTCGTAAGTGCACTACTTATCATTTTATAGGAGAATACTTTATAAGCGTAGTACGGCTACACAATTTCAAAACCTAGTACTTTACAAAAGTAAAATTGTTTAGAATCAGTTTTGACAAACATGTTGAAAAGAGATATTTACGTTTTCTTTTCTTGATTCATTCGATTATTTGCGTCCAAAAAGTTCGGTCAACATCTTTTACATTCAATTCGCAATTTTATTTATATTATAAATTTTATATTGAATAAATCTTATATATAAATTAGCTAGAAAATCAGCCGCCTATCATTTCTTTCCAATTTTTTTCTGCTTTGTACACGTGCTAGCTGGAAATAAAAGTAAATGAATCCAGAAAAATTTGCAATTTTCATGAAATCGTAACAAGACTTAGTGGTGCAATTATCCAGGATGGCAGTTGCCGCTCCTACAGGTGCAGAGAAAACCACTAATAACAACAGCATAAGAGTATAAACACAATGTTTGTGGTGCGGTGCGATTTCTCGTTGCGGGAGAGAGAAGTAAACATAATACAACGGAAGACGGCGACGGCAATAAATTTACATTTTTATTAATTTATATGTGTATACATTCAAACTAGAGATGTGCAAGTGTCGTGAATTTTTCGTGTGTCGCGTGAATCACGTGATTACAAATTTATAAAATCACGCGTGTGTGCGTGATCGTGGTTCAAAAATATAATACCGTGCGTGACCATGCGTGATTTTTTATTACAATTTTCACGAACTCAAAACAGTTCTATATGTTCCGTTACAAATGCAGACATTCATCTACATACATACATATCCATGTACGTACATACATATGTAGATATGAAAGTCCATTTTGTTTTCTGTATGTTTAACCAGATAATGAAAATATGTAATGTGATATTTTATCTCATTGGTGTTATAAAATGTATGTATGTGCATATCAATAAAACACTATCTTGAACCGTAGTATGTAGTATCTACATACATACATACACCTACACAACATACAACATACATACAACACTAGTACTCCTTGTGAATTCCTCTACATATAAGTAATAAATTTAAATAACCTGCCTTGGCAGACAGTGCTAGATTTTTCATATTAAGTTTATCCTTTGTTATAACTTTGCGAGCTTTTCATTAATTTTTTTTTATTTAATTGAGGTCTTGAAGTAAATAAAGAAATTAATTACAAAATAAAATTTTTTAGCATATGCTAAATCTTTTATTGCAATATTTGTATTTCACCGTGAGCGTGCGTGCAAAATTATTCCCGTCGTCCGTGAAAGTTCGTGATTAAACATATTGCGTTCGTGAGCGTGCGTGAAAAATATTTATGTTTCGTGGGCGTAATTTTACTCACGTGCACAACTCTAATTCAAACATACTTCAAAAACATTTTTTTGTTTACTTTATTCAAAAACTATGGCAACATCAGAAAGAGAAAGAGTATCAAAAATTGAGAGAATAAAAAAGTCCGCAATGAAAATAAAATAGATTTTAATTTTATACCGTTTCGCACTGCGGTTTTTTACTTCAAAATCGTATGAAAAACCGCACCGCAATAAAATATCTTTACATTGTGTTCAGACTCTAAACGATATGAACACGGCTTTGGTATCCAATATTGATGTTTTCGACTCCACAGCTTCAAAATCAGCGACAGATCTACAGTACGCCGAACTGTTTAAATCATTGGAAAAAAAGGAATGTTCTTGTCGTACAACCTTCTCCAGAAAGCATAGGTCGCGTCCGCATAAAATACAACAACGTTTCGATTTTTGACTATATGTATGTAGTACCCGATGGTTGCACGGCTCTCATCGGGCGTACATGGATACACTGATTGGGTATTACTCTTATTGAATTAGACCAAATCAATTTAATCTTAACCGCGACAAATTATGTATCGATTTCTAACCAACTTGAAGGTTTAATCAATAAGCTTTCATATGTCTTTGAAAAAAAAACGGATGCTTTCCTAAGTACGAGGTTTCACTAAAAATTCGTGAAAATGCGCTAAAGTGAAAACTTGCAAAATTGCAATATTGTAAATAAGATATAACCTTGATCAAAAATCGATAAAATTTTATAATATGCAAAAGATTCAAAACATGTGAAAATGGGAAAAATTAAAACAAAATTACTCTGTCGCAAAAATTCGCTTAAACTTGCAAATTTTTATACAAGCCGAAATTTTTATTTCAAATCTGCAAAATATTAGTTAAATATGGCTAAAATTTATCGCTTTCGGAAAAAATCGCGATGTTTATGAAAGTGCAAAAAAAGTCCCTGCCAAAACTTTGAGAAATGCAAAAAAAGACATTAAATTCGCCAAAATAAAAAAACTTGCTAAAATTTAAAAGAAGAGAGCGAATGCAAGAAAGCAAAAAAATTATTCCTGTCGCAAAAAAAAATATATATAAAGGTTGTTTGAATTTGAACTCAATAATTCACACTCAAGATTAATTATTGAAGAATCAATTCAAATCTAATGCAGAGTTTATAGAGAGGAAGAGATCCAGATTGACAGATATAGTCAATGTTTATAAAGTTTTATAATTTTTGTGCTAGACACTCCAGGGCTCGCACAGCATTTAACAGAATGCGCCCGGACTAGCGTTTTGACTCCGGGATGAACGTCTATTGCGGTCGGTTGACTTTTCAGTTGGTGAGCGTGATGTTTGTTATGGGGGACGGTATGGACCAAGCCTGTCATGTACTCTGCCGCGAAGAGGGCGGGAGGCACTCTGTACGGTTCCAGTTTGGCGTGAGGGTGAGGACCTCCGTTGTGGTTGATGCAGCAGAGTGTGATGTGCCCACCCACATTTCTGGCACACATCCGCAGATGTACAGTTGTCGGTTTTATGGGACCTGGCTAAACAATTCCGGCAGTAATTATGGATCCGTACTTGGTGCTGGCGGGTCTCTATACTCATGTTGAGGAAAGTTTTGCAGAATCTCAATGGATGATATCGCGAACAGACCAGGCACTGATGTACATCAGATTTCCTCGGAGCCATGTGAAGTAAAGTGAACATTAATTTAGGAAAAGTGTATGCTAAAAGGCGATTGAATTGGATTGAGATGTGGATTTTGATGTAGCTGGGTAGATAAGGGGAGGTAATCGAAACTAGTGATACATTTGGGTGTTAATTACTTTCTAACGCGTTTATGGGTAGAACACAGAGCTTATGGATTGGTCTAGTAATTATTCCATTTTGTGTTTTCGAACTAAACCATCATTACCGAGGTATGCTTTGCAAACGCAACCTAACCTCCACTCATTAGGAGGGAGCAAATCATCTTGCACCACGACAAGTTGGCCAACAGATAAATTTGCTTCGGGGTTTTGCCATTTGTACCGTTTTTGGAGTTCTTTTAGATACCTGTATTTCCACCGTTGAGCGAATTGATGGTGTAAGACCTTCAATCTCTCCCATCGATCTCGTAAAGTGATAGATCCGGTGGGACTTTCGGGGTTAGCTATTAATGGAAGCCACGGAGAAAATGGCCGGGGGTAAGTGCAACCAATTCATCAGAGTCGTCGGACATGGGGGACAGAGGTCTTGAGTTAAGGACAGACTCTATTCTGGTCAGTAGAGTTGTGAACTCTTCAAAGGTATATTTGTTGTTTTGGGCTACCTTTTTAAAGTGGATTTTAAATGATTTTACACCGGCCTCCCATAATCCTCCTATATGAGGGGCGTTTGGGGGAATGAAGTGCCATTGAAAACCATGGGATGAGTATTTTTCTAGAATATCCTGTGACAGAACACTTATGAATTGGTCATATTCCATACGAAGAGATCGCTCTGCACCTACAAAGTTGGTTCCGTTATCAGACATTACATTCTTCGGTAAGCCACGACGACTAATAAAACGACTAAATGCCGCTAGGAAGCAGTTTGTGGTGAGATCAGAGCATAGTTCGAGATGAATTGCTCGAGTGCAAAAATACACAAAAATGCACACGTATCCTTTACGATAAGGAGCATTTCTTAACATTGCGGTTTTGATGGAGAAGGGCCCTGCAAAATCTAAGCCTGTCATAGTAAAAGGCAAAGAAAAGGAGGATCGTTCTAAGGGGAGGTCCCCCATTAATTGGGACTTTACCCTCCGTTTGTGCCGGACATAGGTGACACATTTTCGGACGAAGAGTCGAATGGATGACCGCAGTCGGGGTACGAAATATTCTCCTCTCACTGCCCCACAGTGGTCCAAATGCTCAACCTAGCCGGAAGAAAGTAATTTTTTTTATTATTTCGAAACTAAATATTTTGTTTGATAATAAGTTGACAAGTGCCCACAGTGCATAACGGTACATTTTTTATTTATTTAACTTCTGTTTCAGGTTTGCTTTCTTGTTTTAAACACAAGTAATTGCTGTTTTGTTTTGCTATTAATAGCTCAGTTTATATTTAGTACCGCAATTAAAGTTGTCGTGAAAAAATAACAACAAAGTTTTTAAAATATTTTTTTGCTGAAATTAATTTAACAAAGGTACACCCAAAAAAATTCATGCAACATATGCACGAAACCTTTCGTACATTTTACGAAATATTTGTAAAATTTACAAAAATAACGAAATTCCTGTTTATATTTTATGAAATAATTTTCATGTTGTACGAAAAAAAATTTTATATAACACGAAAAAAATTTGTAAAAATACAAAAAATATTTGTATATTTTACGAAATAATTTTAAAAAATATAAGTTAATATTTCCCTTTATTGGGAAAATAAAAAAAACACACTTTTCATTTACACGCACAACGTGCGCTCTTTATTGAAGTCAGAATAAAACTTAAAAACTATTTTACATTTAGATTCTTTTATAATATATTTTTGCTTAGTGGTCTTAATTATAAAAGTGGTATGATTACTGATTTCTCAAGAAATGCTAAAATAATAATTTAAAAGAAAAGTCAATGTAAGCAAAGTTATTGCCCTCATTTCTAAATAATAAAATAATATTCTTAAAGAAAAGTTAATGTAAGCAATTGTATTTAATACTCAGGTTGCATTATTTTCAGGTGCAATGAACTTCTTTTTAACTAATTTTTTTTTTTTTTTCCTTTTATTCATTCCACTTGGGAACATAGGGCTTCTACAAGATTATTCCAACTTAATCTATCGTTACATATAGTTTTAATTTCATCAAAAGTTTAATTTAATATTTTAAGTTCTTGGTTAAGTGTTCTTTGGACGACCGGGGCGTCGGCTGCCTTGAGGATTCCATTCTAAGGCAGTCCTCGTGATGCAACCGTTTGGCTTTCTTAATGTGTGCCCTATCCATTTCCACTTTCTTTTTGTTATTTGGCGATTTATAGGTACCTCGTTCGTCAATCTCCAAAGATCGACATTGGTTATTGTGTTCGGCCAAAAGATGCGACAAATTATTCGCAGGCATTTATTTATAAAGACCTGTAGTCTCTGTGCTATGACGCTTGTCATCAGCCAGGTTTCACTACCGTACAGAAGAGTAGATTTCACACATGCGTTAAACATTCGAATCTTTGTCTTCTTCGAGATTTGGGGTGACCGCCAAGTTCTATTCAAGCGGCCAAAGGGTGATCTTGCCTGTTTCAGCCTGTTTGTCACATCTTCTTCCACGCCGCCATCTATCGACATTATACATCCTAAGTAGCAGTATGAGTTAACATATTGTATGCGTTGGTTTTGTATTAGAATGTGGTTGTTGATTGTGTTGTTGATTCGCAATGCATGTGTTTTTGAAATGTTTATCTCTAATCCAACTTCTTTTGCCAGTGTTCCCAGATCATTCACTTTGCTCTGCATGTCGGTAAAATTGTGTGACATGAGGCAAATATCGTCAGCGAAATCCAAATCTTCTAGATGTCTTTGGAAGTCCCATACGATACCCCTTTTTCTGCTGCAGAGTTTTAACATGACTTCATCTAATACAACAGCAAATAGTAGAGGAGATAGATCCTTGTTTCACTCCAGCGTTTGTCTGAAAGGATTCACTGGTCATGCCATTATGTCGAACTTGTAGAGTTGTGTTGTTGTACATGGCTTTAATTATGTTTATCAACTTCACTGGTACCCCTTTTGCTGTTAATGCAGCCCATATTGCACTTCGTCTTATGGAATCAAAAGCTTTTTTGAAGTCAATAAAAACTAAATACAATGGTGTGCGCCATTCAACCGATTGCTTTATTATAACACGAAGAGTGTTGGTTTGGTCTACACTATTACGATGAGGACGAAAACCAGCTTGTTCGTCTCGTATTACCCTTTCAACATGCTGTAGTCGGTTGTTTATTATTATCGCAATGACCTTATATATTGTGTTAAGCAGAGTGATACCTCGCCAATTATCACACACAGTTAGATCGTTCTTTTTCGGTAGTTTAATTATTGTGCCTTTAGTCCAAGTACTAGGAAGTTCTTCATTGATCTAAGCACCACGTATATATGGGTATATCATTTCTGCAGCTATAGTTGGGTTCGTTTGCAGTATCTCTGGAGGGATACCATCTTCGCCCGGAGTCTTGTTCTTTTTTATTTTTGAGATAGCACACGTAATTTCTTCGATGCTTGGGTGTTCTGTGGTTATTGCGTTGTTGATTAATGTATGTGAATCGATATTCTGAGAACTTTCCGGAATTTCTTCATAAGTAATGTTACTTATTTCCTCAAAGTGTTGCTTCCATCTTCGGGTTTGTTCTTCGGTGTTTGTAAGAAGCTGACCATCAGAGTCCTTTATAGCATGGTTACGATTCATATTATGATTTGATAGGCGATTTATTATCTGATGTAGCTCTTTCATGTTGTTTAACCCTGCAGCTGTTTCTGCATCATTGGCGATGGATTCTAAATACTTTCTTTTATCGTTTCGGGCTGATCTCTTTACGGCTTTTGCCACTGCGCTGTATTGTGGTTTATAGTAGGGATTTTCAAGTTTTTGTTGTTTCAACTGCTTTCTTTCTTGAATAAGTTTCCAGGTGTTATCGGATATCCATGATTTTCTTTCTGTCTTCTGTTTATAGCCTATTTTATCTTTGGCAATATCCCTAATTTTGTTACACGCTGCTTCCCAGGAAATGTTTTCAGATTGAATACATTCCCTTAGTGCTTCTCCAGCTTCGTCCCTTTTCTCTTTAACTCTCAATTTGTTGACATCAAAACGTTTGTATGTTGTCTGCGGGTTTCTTTTATACATTTTTTTAAGTTTTATTCTTATTGTAGCTACCACTAGCTCGTGGTCGCAGTACAGGTCGGTCTTTTGATGCGTACATCTATTAGAGACCCTCTCCATTTGCGGCGAATAAAAATGTGATCTATTTGATTACGTGTCTGTCCGTCTGGGGATTCCCATGTGTATTTGTGTATATTTTTGAGGGGAAAAATCGAACCACCGATCACGATTTGGAATGTCTGACAAAACTCTATAAGACGTTCACCATTCTTGTTTCTAGTTCCCATGCCATGTGTTCCCATGATATGGGTTAGGCCATGGTTGTCATTGCCAATCTGGGCATTAAAGTCACCGCTTAGGATAAGTATATCACGGTTTGCTATTTTGTTGACAGTAGCTGTTAGTTGATTGTAAAATTCATATTTTGTTAGATCGTCGGCATCCTCTGTGGGTGCATAGCATTGAACGATGCTAATGTATTTTCCAACTTTACTAAAAAACCGGGCTGTAATAATACGATCTGATATAGGATTCCATGAACTTAGAGTTGTCCTTAGCTCTTTGGATATTACAAATCCTACCCCGCTTTCTCTCCTGCTTTCTTTACCGCTATATAACACAACGTTTCCATTTGCCGATGTTATTTGACCATTTCCGCACCATCGCATTTCACTAATACCTAAAATCGCAACATTAAACTTCAACACTTCTGCCTCTACTTGTGCCAGCCTTGACGCTTCGCTAAGCGTTCTTACGTTCCATTGTCCAATTCTTATCCGTTTTCGTGTGCCAAATGTTGTCATCGATGTGTGGGGTATTGCTATTATTTCTCTTGTAGTAGTTTCATTAATCGTTTGAGTTTCGGACAAGTGGATGATTGGTCCACTGTGTCCTATGATGGTGCTGGGGCTGCCAGCTTGAAGCCGCCATCCCGACTATGTTGGAAGAATACTGAGCTTCAGCGACTGTTACTATTACGATTGCCGCCTAATTGCCTGAGACGCATTGGTGATAACATGCCATTCAGGTTACCCAGCATTACGCGCCTTCTCACTTTGGCTGCCAACAGACGGGTGTCTGTATGACATTACCAGGGAACACTTGGTATAATACCGGAAGAAGTGAGCTGCTTGGGAATTTCAAGCAGAGGAATCGCTTTTTGCTATCCCCAAGTGGATAGCAGACAGAGAGCTTTGAACCTCTGTGAAAGACCCCGTACCTACTCTGTGCAAATTATCCGAGAAATATTTGTTAATGAAATAAGTATGTAGAAATATGTAGCTATTATACATATTAGGTACATATGTATGTACTTAGATTATCCAATCAGCCTAACAGAACGTATCAGTTTATCGATTTCGAGAAGGCTAAAACAATATTCATTGTTCTAACGTAGGGCTAGTTCAAATAGTAATTATGTAAGTTATTTATTCTTCGTTATTGACCTATTGCATAGGTACTTATGTATGTATGTATGTACATATCAAAAAACACCTCATAAAAGGAAAAGTTATTTTTCTGGTGACAAAATACTTTTTAGCGACGGCTCATTTCAATTATGTATGTATATATATTTATATATATATATATATATGTATAAAATAACCTGTTTATTATTTTCAAGCCTATGTACATATATTTCAATTTTTAAAATGAAAAACAAATTGACAAATATACAACATTTTAAAAGATAAATACAAAAGCATTTTTAACATACATATAAATACATCAGAGTATATTTGTAATCATCAGTGTGCGACATTTTTTTCCACAGAGTTTACTTGTCTGGTACGTATAGTGTTCTAAAAACGATGTGTGTGCATACATACATATTTATGTTTATAACGTGCTTTGGTGAAAAAAAATTTAAATTTTTTATGTGTGTAGAATAGTGCTTGGTATCAGAGCTGCCGTTTTTTGTTATTTCTAACCAAAATTGGCAATTTTATTTTTCAATGTGAGATGCGAATATTTTTTCATTTTGGTTACTTTTTTTCGTTTGAATATTTTTTAACTATATATATAACTTTTTAAAATTTGAAACAATTTTTAAAATTTTTAATTACCTGTTCATAGTACGATTGGTTCCCAACCATGTCAACACCTCTCCGTAATACTAAATGATCTGCTCTGTGTTATCAAAAAATGTTCAATGATTCACATCTAACTAGACCTGACAACTTTCAAAACAAAAATGGGATGAACGAAAAAACTTTCGAACAACTTTATTATTTCGCACAAAATTTATTATCATTGCCACATAGTTCTGCTGCAGTCGAAAGAATGTTTTAACAGCTTAATTTAAACAAAACCAAATTTCGTAATAGTCTTGATTTTAAAACTATTAACAATATTATCCAATCGAAACAGTTGTGCAAAAATCAAAATGTTGGCCATTATTTATGGTCTGCCAAAGATATGAATTGAAAATTCGTATATAATTTCTAATCTCAATACTGTAAATTGTAAATCTATTGATTTTTTGATTTAAAAGAAAAATTTTGTAAAACAATTACATTTTTTTCTGAAGTACAAATATTGTTTATTTTAAATAAATAAACACTTTAAAAGGTTTGTTTAAATTTGAGTTTCTTGTTATGTTTTTTACTTATTAATAAGAATTTTATTAATATGTAAAAACTATTTCTTTTTTTCCTTTCTTATTTTTTATAAATGTGCAGTACAAATTTTGTTTATTGTAATGATCCTATTCAAAAAAAATTTTAATTTATAAACTTTCAATCAAATGAATTTTGTATAAACATTTGGCAGGTTTAACTCCTATAAAAAAACTATTTTTACGAATAAGGGCTCAAATAAACAAAAACTGATTTCAATTTAAATTTCTCCTTTTCATTTACTATTAGTATGAAATTTTTTTTTTTTTTTGTTTTCTTGTTTTGCAATTATTATTTAACTATGTATAAAATGCAAATAAACTGTATGTAATGCAACTTTAAATAAATTAAATTTTTTTTTAATAAAAAATGCATTTTAAATTTGGTTATTTTTTCACATTTGGTAACTTTTTCAAAAAATTTGGTTGTAATATTTTTTTGGTCGTGGCAGCACTGCTTGGTATGTTAAAAGCAAATAACGATTTGAATGTGTTGATCTTTCAAAAGCAAATGCCTTGTATTTTTATTCACACATGCTTAGATGTGTGACAAAAAGGGGTTTGTACGAAAAAATACTTAAAGTTATAATTAAGTTAATATGCATTCAACACTAACAAGCCTCTGTAGCACAATGGTTAGTGGATAGAATTATAGTGAGCGACTCCTCATTTCAATACTGGAGCAAATAAGTATTTATTTTAAATTTATTTCTGAAAGGGTTATAAAATTGTATATATGTAATCAAAAATCAGAACCGAAATTTTATTTTTGCTAAAGTAAATTAAAACGCTATGGTATGATACAGGTGTAGGTACTACACGGTAAATATATGTGTATAAAGTCGAATTCGGATAAGAACGCACTGTTTATATGTAAAAATCGCTTAATTGAAAATAAAAATTGTTATTTATTATATTTGATCAATCTCAAAGCACTTGCTTGCATTTGCTTAAAAGAAAACCTGCTGATTGAAACATATTTTGTTTAGAAATAATCTAATTTATATGAAACAAACATCCCATAAAAAGAAAAATGTTTAATTTCTGGTAACAAAATACTTACTTGTCGAATACCTACGAATAAAAATATATTAAAATAAGCGAATAGTCGAAAAATCGAATACGAGTATTCGTAACATTACTAGTACGTAGGTACATACATAAAATAAAGATAATGGACATTTTTTCAACATCCATCGACAGCTTTTATTATTTATTCATGGATAGCTCAAATAAATGTATCAGATCAACATCAAGCTTAGTTAGAACTTAAAAATTCAACAAACATTAACATTTTCAACACAAATACTTACATATGTATATATGTAATTCTGCTTCTGTGTGTATAAATGTTATTGTTTGCAAGTATTTTAAATACCCTGCAGTCGGCGTAGCTAGCGAATGTCTAGCTATTTCGCGAGCTACCAGTCATTTCCACTAACTACCAGCCTAACAACTAGCAATGCACTCGACTGAAGATTTTAACATACGGATGACATTGACGGTAATCACTTGACACGATCAGACCGATGAGATCACTGGTGAGCAACTCCCAACTATTTCTCTAGTCAAAATGTACCAGTTAGATCAACAATGATATTTCCTAAATGAAAATACTACAGAAATTTAAATTTTTTTTTGGATATTTGTTGATTTATCAAATTTCTTTTTCAATAGTTATAAAATATTCAATTAATTGTTCTTTTTCTTTATTTATGCAACGTTTTAGTTGACTTCTGCTCATTTTACCTTTAAAAACACTTTTTTTACATGCATATGTGTGAGAGAGTCAAAGGCGAACTCTTGCATTACTTGTGGCCACTGTAGTATTTAGTCGGATTTTCGTTAGGGAAATACTTAACGATTTTGATTAAAATTCTACTTTTAAAACTGCAGGGTATGCCCTTTTTATGAAAACATTCAGGCATACATACATATATATATACATACATATAATTATATAATATATATTTGTACGTATGGTTGAACGCATGGGCAATAATACAAAATATTTATTTTGTTTTTCTACCGTAAGACATTTCTGTATTATGTCTGAAGTTATACCTATTTGATGTTTACAAGTTTTAAATTGAGTTTGTTAAGAGAAACTTTTTTTTTTTAAATTTAATTATTAAGTAAGTATTGCAAAATCAGGTAAAATTTGTTAATACAGTATTTTTCGGTTAATTGCACATCAAAATTTGCACAACTTTTTGTTCAATTAACCGGGGAACCAATTAGCCGATACCCGCTTAATTGAACAATTCCTTCAATTACAAGAATCCCGTTTAATTGAACAATTTGTTCAATTACAGAAATCACGCATAATTGGAACTACATACTAATGAATTAAAAGAAATCGCATATGTGCACTTTAAGTTTTTCAAAATAATTTTTTTTTACCTTAAACAAAAAAAAAGGCAAGTAACAGAAAAAAATGTACATACATATATGTGTATCGCAGGTATTTATTATTGTAGGTACATATGTACTATTAAATGCACTATTTGCGTGCACATGAGTTTTACAAAAAAACAAAATTTATAAACTAAATAAAAAACAATTCATATATTGGTTTTACAAAAAAAATATAAACTTAAACACAAATTTTTTCACAAATGATGTCAAATATGTATGTGCAAAAATGCCAGCTTATTTTTCAATAATAATGCAATTAACCGGGTAAAACTAAGAGGAAATTTATTTTTGATGACATGAATTTTGAACCAATTAAGCGGGAAAATCAATTAACCGAGTTCAATTATCCGAGGAAATTTACATGTGTTTTCGTATGCAATATTTTTTTGCCCGATCATGTGGTTCAATTAAGCGTGGAAACCAATTAACCGTAGGGTCAATTAACCGAAAAATACTGTATTATTTTTAGTTCAATAGATAAATATAATTAACAAGAAAAATTTAATAAAATTTACAAGATAAATAGTGTTCTATCACGTGCAGATCTTTAGACAATTAAAAATTATTACGAAAACATTAAGGCCCAAATTCACAGTCATTAGTTAGCTAATAGCAATAGTTTAACTAATAATATTTGATTCACAGCTTCTAGTTTAACATTAGTTAAACCATCAATCGTCATTGGTTAACTAACAGTTAGACAACAGCTGATTCGTTGGAATTTATTATTAGTATTTGTGTTTTGTGAAAAATTTTAGATATAGCATGTGAAATTGAAAACACGGAGTCCGATATTGAAAGAGACACTGGTACTGATAATACGCGGTATATTGTTGCTGAGCGTCGCCAACGTAATGTAAAAAGATTTTATGGATATATTCCGTCTTAGCAAGTAGGTGGCGTGGCAAGTTCTTGAATGTATACGCCATTTTTTAAGAAATAATATATCAAATATAAACAAAAGCCATATGCTATAACAGAATTGCCAGTACTGAAAGTTAATAGTTTGATAGGGTTACCATTTTTTGTTCATATTAAGAGTGTTGGTTAAATAATACACTGTGAATATGAAGTATTAGTTAAACAATAGTTATCATTTTAGTTTACTAATAGCTAACTAATTACTGTAAATTTGGCCCTAAGAACGTTACAAAATCGAAGTTTTTGGTTTGATGGGTAACTTTGTTTTATATTTATACTCACATTTTTACATACATATGTACATACATATGTTTGCCTTATGTTGGCTTTTTATTTTCATTTCAGCACGGATTTAAAGTTGATATTGTTATACATATTGATATAATTGCTATGTAGGTACCTACATATGTATATTGTTATTTGTTACACACATAATTACCTATTATTTTAACTGTAGGTAATAATTTGATATTTGAAAAGTCAACACTATTTTGAGTTAGCTTAAAGCTTACTACATACTAAAGGTGAGCACAAGTCGCGTAAAAGTGTACAGTATTGCATTTTTTTCAACTGCGAATATTGATTGTAGTTGTTATTATAATTGAGTGTAAAGCAAATGTAGAGAACAATGAAACAACAACACACAAAACTGTTGTACAACATTTGAATAGACAGTTGTTGGACGTGTACAATAAAACTACTGTACACTTCAAAGTACACATTATTTCACAAGCATTTTATATAAAGAGAAAAACAATTTAATTTTTTGTAACGAAATTTTATTTCCATTGTTTTATCTACCATTTCTGCTTGTAAAAATTAACTGCAGTTTTCCCCTTTTATTACAAATTTTGCCTTCAACATAAAATCAAAAAGATTTTTGCTTTCACATTTTAAATTTTGTATTTATACACTATTGTTCAAAAGGGCAATAGGTACATACATACATATGTATGTATATTAATTTCAAAATATAACAATTTATAATTATAATTAAACTCCTTACATCTATGTATATCCATGATATTATTTTAATTCTATGTTTAGTAAATTGTTAAATTAATTATAAATGATAAAGCTTAGAACAGCATCACACACGAAATAAAATACAAAAGGCACGCTCAAAGTACGTGTCGTTCTTTGGTTTTCTTCACACATGCACATATTGTCACACTATAATATTTCTGTTGACAATATTGTCAATGGCATTGCAATAGTGAAATTTGCTTTCCACACTACAATAAATAATGCCGTTGCTTGGCAGATACATAAATGTTGTTGTATACTTTTGATTAAAGGGAATAACAATTTTAGTGTTCTCATAAAATCAAGAGCAATAAAACAAAGAGAACAACTCAATACTGTACATCTTGTGTCTTAAGCAAGCATATGTTTTGTGCTCACGTTTACTACATACCTACTTGCTTAGATGAAAATTCAAATTACTAGGGGGTTTTTAAAAACACATACATATGTACAAACATATGTAGCTATTATACATATTAGGTACATAAGTATGTACTTAGATTATCCAATCAGCCTAACAGAACGTATCAGTTTATCGATTTCGAGAAGGCTAAAACAATATTCACGTAGGGCTAGTTCAAATAGTAATTATGTAAGTTATTTATTCTTCGTTATTGACCTATTGCATAGGTACTTATGTATGTATGTATGTATGTACATATCAAAAACACCTCATAAAAGGAAAAGTTATTTTTCTGGTGACAAAATACTTTTTAGCGACGGCTCATTTCAATTAAGTATATATATATATATATGTATATATATATGTATAAAATAACCTGTTTATTATTTTCAAATATAGTTACAAGCCTATGTACATACATATATTTCAATTTTTAAAATGAAAAACAAATTGACAAATATACAACATTTTAAAAGATAAATACAAAAGCATTTTTAACATACATATAAATACATCAGAGTATATTTGTAATCATCAGTGTGCGACATTTTTTCCCACAGAGTTTACTTGTCTGGTACGTATGTATAGTGTTTGTGTGCATACATACATATTAATGTTTATAATGTGCTTTGGTGAAAAAAAAATTGAAATTTTTTATGTGTGTAGAATATTGCTTGGTATGTAAAAGCAAATATCGATTTGAGTCTGCTGATCTTTCAAAAGCAAATGCCTTGTATTTTTATACACACATGCTTAGATGTGTGACAAAAAGGGGTTTGTACGAAAAAATACGTTGAGTTATTATTAAGTTAATATACACAAAGAACTAACAAGCCTCAGTAGCACGATGGGTCGTGTGTTGAATTATTGTCTCTGACAAATATTCAATGCGCTTGACCCCGTATTCAATACTACTGAGGCACCTAGTGTATTTATAAATTTATTTCTGCAATGAATATATATATATATATATCTTCATTTATTTGTATATATATCCATTTCAGAATCGATACTTTTATTTTTGCTGATTTTCAATACGAAGCATCCTTAAAAAAATCCCTACATTTTACTTTAAGAAGCAATTCTCTAGCTCTTCTAGTGTCTTCAGAAAATGGATTTCACGTACAGACAGACGGATAGACGGACAGACGGACAGGGCTCAGTTAACTTTTTTATCTATAAGGATCCAGAATATATATACTATATGGACCTCATATAAATATTGTGGAAATTACACACGTAATGACAAACCTATAAATACCCTTACCATTTTTGGTGAAGGGTATACAAACTTTAGAAACATTATAACAAGTAATTTTCTTCTTCAGCAAACATTTTTACCATTCAAATGCAAAACAAACAATTATTTGTGTTACTTATACATATATTCAATCAATAGCATTCATATACCCTCGAGTATAAAAATCAAACAAACAAAAATTGTACGTATGTATGTGTGACAAAAACCACAAAACTCTTCATCTTAAAAATATAACTCTGGTAGCACTGGGATTTAGTGTAATAAAATAAGAGTCTTTTATCAAGATAGTACTGAAATAATTACGTACTAAATTTATATTACAAACTTATATTTTAGAATTGCAATAACGTTCAACGGAACTATCTTACATGTAAGAACATGATACACTATATTACTGACGCACCCAACCATCTTCGTATCAAGCGACTCCCGAAAGCAATTTTGTTCTGTTTTGCCGTGAATTTTGAAGTCTATGTTTTTCTAAATTCTAAATATATCATTACGAACTTTGGCTTATAAATATTACCACAGATTAATTAGAAAATTAGTTTGAAATCTTAATATTGATATAGCAAATTAGAAAGTTTTCTTTTAAATTCTTACATTAAAACAGTAGAAACAGAACAGATGAATTTAAGCAATTAGCAGAGAGAGAGCATTCGCTTAATATGTTATAAATATCGGCAGAAACAATAAACTGGCTGTTTGCTGTTGTATGTTTAATCTTTATACCTATTTTTAGTTAGTGGACCAAAAGTGCGTACCGTCATTTTTCCGTTGTTAGCATTCCTTACAATGACTGATTCTTTTCTTCTATTAATTATATACATTTTCAGTTTAAACTCTAGCGCCGAAAAATATTTTTAGCTTTTTCCGACAAATTTCTGTAGCAGTAACTAACTAGGGTACGGAATTCGTAATCCTTCTCTAATTTATACAAATTTTAGATGTATGCACTAGGGATGCCAATCCCGAAATCCCAATCCTAAAAATTCCGGAATATTCGGGATCCGTCAATCCCGAAATTGCTTAAGGTACGTTCAGATTGATGAAATATTTTACTGAAAGTAACACAAAATTTTTTGAGTATCAAATAAAATAACAGCTGATTTTGAGCAAATAAAATTATTCGCCAGCAAACAAATATTTGTCCAATGTGAACAAAGTGTGAACACTAAAGATCAAATATTTTACTAATTTTTGAGCAAACATTTATTTGATATTACAAACAAAATGTAAGATCAAACAGCGACAAATAACAGCTGCGGCATGCAATGTTGTCAACTTTTAAAACTTAAATTATTAAATTCCTTGCGGAATCATCTAATAAATATTTAAATGTGACAATAAAACAGTAAAACAATATAATTTGAGTTCGATTTTAGAATTCTAAAATTATAAACTAGTGGGTTCTTAAATTCAAACACTATAATTTAAAAATATACTTATGTACATAAGTACATATGTAAACTATGTATTTTAACAACTGGCTATATTTCAACACAAGATAAATTTTTCAACACAGTTTTGGGAAACATAATAGCTTGAATGCAGTATAGTTGCATTTAAAGCAGAGTTTTTCCCGGAAACTTGTAAACGCACGAAAATCGTAACCACCAAAAATAAAACTTTTCAGGAGAAGCTTTTTTTAATGACTTTGCTTCAAATTAAATATATCAGATATTTTTAGTCCAATAATACGTAACATAATAAGTTTTAATAGTTTATTTCTAATATAATGGTATTTTATGTGGCTTACATTACAATATATTTATTTTTCTGTCATTATGCTGTTTATGTAATTATCATTTTTTTGAGGAAATCACATATGGTGCCAAGCATGAACAGATCTATATAAAATTTAAATTTCATTAAAATTGATAACATAGTTTCGGAGACGCATAAATTGCCCCCTATCTCCCCACATGATCCTAGTTTTTAAAAAATCTATAGCCTATCTGTCCTTTCAGACTTAATTATATCTACGTTTTGAATTTTATAAAAATCGGCTGGATAGTCTCGAAGTCAGAAATTTCCCCATACCCCCCTCGTTGGCGTATTTTTGAAAAGATGTACAGTCTATGTGTCCTTTTAGACTCAGATCCATTTATGTTTTAAATTTCATTAAAATCGGTTAAGCCTTTTAGCCGGTAGAGCGCAACAAACAAACTTACTTTCGCATTTATAATATTAGTAAGGATAATAATTCGGGCCCCTCCCATTTTGAGAAAAAATTATGCTAAATTATGCTTCAGCTAATTTTTGCCCCCAGCAAGGACACTATATGTTTAATAAGGTTATAAACAGTATGTACAAATAAATCTTCAAAAATATAAAATATACCATCTTACTCTTAACTTTTGTGTTCTAAAATCGCTGAAGGATGTAACACTCATATAAAAATAAACAGCTGTGAATGATAAGTAATTTATTTTTTTTAATTCATTCGCAAAATTCAACAGAAAAAACTAGTAAGTGTAATTAGTTATTAATCTTAATGAAAGTTATAACATATTTTGATATTTTATTGTTTTAAGGAAATGGATGATTGCACTAATGAACCTGAAAATAAGAAATTACGAAAATCGAAGGTGTTAAAAGATTGGGAAGAAGCAGACATCTTTAAATTGATTTCTCTGGTTGAAGGTGAGTCGTGCATATGGAATGCTAGTGTAGATGGATACCATAACAAAACAATGCGTGACAATGGATGGAGGAACATCAGCGAACATTTTGGTGCAAGATATGACCAAGGAGAACTTAACACTAAATGGACCAATTTACGCATTCAATTTCGAAGCTATGCTGCCAGAGCCAAAACAAAGTCTGGTCAGGGCATAGTGGACACAGTGAAGTGGAGTTTTATAATGCCATGTCCTTTATAGGTCGAGCTGAGGATCGACAAACTCAGGAAACCATATCAAATTTACTTTTTGAAATAGAGTCAGACAATAGTCGTAAGTATATATATACATACATATGTATGTATATCAAATGCTGGAGAATAATAATCCATGTATTCTTTTGCAGTTCATGATTACACTTCAGCAACAACACTGCCGCTGTCATCGCCACAAGAAAGTGCAGTTACAAAAACTCATCGATCAAAACAACATGAGACACAATCAGCTTCAACACAAATTGCAGAATCAATGCGCCAGGCAGTTGAAGCTATGAAAGAAAGGAATCAAAACGTATTGGATCCAAACATTTCATTCGCTAATTATTTGGTAAGCGAGTTAAGAACCCTGAATGAAGCTGGAGCAGCAATCGTGCGTAAAAGAGTTACGAAATTCTTTTTACAGTGCTTGGAAGATCAGAATAAATAAATATTTTTGAGATGCTAAAATATGTATTAATCTAATTTTCTTTTGTTTTTTTGTATTTTATACACACATCATACATACATACGTATACAAATTGAAATATTGAAGTACAAATGTTTTTTTTATTAATTATATTTAGAATATAAATTCATACATAGTATACTATAGTATATATATAGTGTAGTATATAAACATATTTATGTATATACCTGCATGTATTACATACATATATAGTTTTAAAGAATCAATTTTATTGAATAAAGAAGTTATGTTTTTGTTAAATTCTTTTTGTTTGGAATAATGATTACAAATAAATATATATATATACATATATATATATATATATATATACATATATTAATTTTGTTGCATAGTGTTATTACCATTACATCTTAAGCTTAGATAAGACCAAAGCAAATTTTTAAGGGAAATTTCAATGAATATGTGCATATATTTTGTTTATATATGTTTGTATTGAAAAGAAAGTTCACCTTGTTCTACAAAATATTTTGAAAATTCTTCTCTAATTGCTGCAGTGTTTTCAGCCACGTTAGAACGATATGGCTGCAAGTTGGGTAAGCTAGTGCCAGTGTTTTCAACGCGCCATTCGCCAGGAATGAGAGTTCCATCTTCCGCATAGTGATCCACAAAATTTGCATAAAAATAAACGGAACTTTTGCGAGTCATTAAAAAATTATGCAATGCGCAGCATGCCAGGGTTACTTGTCGTGTTTTTGTTGGTTCCAGTTTTATTGGGCTACGCATTACCCGAAAACGTGCAGACATAATACCGTATGCATTTTCAATTACTCTTCTTGCTCTAGACAAACGGTAATTAAAAACCCTTTGGATTCCGTTCAAATTGCGCACATTAAATGGTTTCAATAAATTTGGACTCAGAGCAAAAGCGTCGTCAGCAACAAGCACATACGGAACAGGCTCAATTCTTGATGGAAGTGGTTCTGGTGATGGCAAATTAAGCTTTTTTTTATTAAGAGCTTGATAGAATGAGCTCTTGCGAAACACTCCACCGTCAGATATTCGGCCATTTGACCCAACATCGATGTATAAAAACTTGTACGTCGCATCAGAAATAGCCATTAGCACAATACTATGTGTACCTGCAAAAAACATGGAAATGGAATAAAAATAGCTTAAATTTAGGAGCTAAAGCTACCTTTGTAGTTATAATATATGCTACCGGAATGAGAAGGAGCGTTCATTACGACATGTTTCCCATCTAATGCCCCGACACAGTTCGGAAAATTCCATGTTTCCAAAAACTTCTGAGAAACTGCTTTCCACTCCTCTTCAGTCGATGGTACCTAAATTTAAACCATTAAAAACAAACAATATACATACATTACTTTTTTGATTTACCTTTAAATACTCTGCTTTCAAAACATTATAAATTGCATCACAAACTTCAGGAACAATCACTGAAATGGTATTAAAAGGAATACGAAATATGTACTGAAGTGATCTGTAGCTTTCACCTGTTGCCAAGTAACGAAGAGTAACAGCTAAACGTTCTGAGGCAGAAATTGGCTCACGAAGAACTGTTGTTCTCTTCGTTATAATAGGTGAAACTAATTTAAGCTGCAGATAAAACAAAATAAATATGTATAAAATTCCCTTAAATCAAAAGTTTCACTTACTAAAAATTCGAAATCAGCAGCATTCATGCGAAGAAAGTTTTTATAGAGCACAGGTGTTTCTGACCGCAGTTCTTTTAACAATTTTGCGCAACATCCTTCTTTATTCCGATTCCGAATCCAATTCCGTACCCACATTCTCCTAGTTTTTTTTTCTTTTATATTTTCCTCCTCTAACACGATAAGAGATGCTGCTCCACAGCATAAAACAAATAAATTATCTTCTTCGTTCATTATTTTTATTTTTTGTTAAATAAATTATATTTTTGAACACTTTCATTAAATAATTATTTAATGCAAATATTTGTTTCAGTCTGAACGCATGGCAAATATGATTTCATTTATTTTATTTCACACTATTTGCTAGCTGTTTCAACAAATATAAATGATCAAATATTTGAGCGTAGTTTGAACATAAATCAAAATGTTTTTTGTTACTCACAGTTTGAAGCAAATATCAGAGCAATTATTTTCATCAAATATTTCATCAATCTGAACGTACCTTTAGTAATCTCTATCTACTTATATATTATTAAAACAAAGTCATCATAACTTTTCCCTATAAGCAAATAAACAAGTTCATTGTCGATGCCATTCCTCTTGCGAGAGTCAATGAAAATATAATAGCCTTTTAATAATCCAGCAACAAAATGCACAGTTGTGCTGTGTATTGCTTTCTGGATTGTGTTTATAGCACGGACTAATGAACAGATAACAGCCTCAACAGACATTGAATTTGTATGCACACATAATAGCATTAATGTTTCTCAACTGGATGTTTTCAATCATAATTTTTTTGGACACGTACATATCTAATTTCTAGACCGAATATAGTTCAAAAAGAATGCTCATGGTTAATAACACAATATTGATATTTCTTATATTTTTGTTTCACCCTGTTAAAACTGTCAATGAAACTAAAAGAAACAAATTTAACTTTATTATTCTTTTTAAACCCGTTTAGCAATTATAAAACAATAGGCGGTTAAATACCTTTATTTAAATAATTCTCTTTATTTACTTTGCTTTTTGATGAATACTTTATAATTTTGTTATATGTTGGAATAATATAAAAAACATATACAAACAATATAAAATTAATTATAAAATATATATAATATTATATTCGAATTTATGTTTTGAAAATTTTTATACATTTGTTGTGGGTTAACTAATCTATATGCAGGATTCGGGATTAAAAAAAAAATTAACTAAAATTTGATAAGTTTAACTTAATTTGAAATTAAAATGGTTGTCGTATGGCGCCATGCCCTTTTTTGCCGAAACTCTATAAAATTTTTCTTGATATTAGAAAATACAAATTTCGTCTTTCCCAGGAAAATTTTACTAAAAACTAGAAATTATTTACTAAAACTAGTTTAGTGATTATCCATAAATTATTAAAAGTTTCGTTCTGGGCGTCAATTATCTGCCATGGCTAGGAACAATGTTTTCATTATTTTGTAGTGGTTGTTTCCTTGCTATGTATGTGGCTCTTTATCTTGCGTCGAAATTTTCATTAACGTGCTTTATCTACTTCTGGATCGTCGTGGAACGTCGGGAATGCCAATTTCAACAGGTAGCTGTTTTATCTGGAATAAGGGGTGCTGAAAACTTTTGGGACTCCAACCGAGGAATTTCAACTAAGGAGATAGACAACACTCTAACCGCTATTGCAAATAAGCACTAAATTCGTAATTTTTAAGAATAACAAAATAAATTTGAATTGAATGAATTAAAATAAAAAATAAATATAAGAGAAAAAAATAATGAACTTAAATTGACACACACAGGTTTTAGGTATTAAAATTTTTATGAGCTATTAAGAAGTAAACTATTTCCTAAATTATTATTTTGCAGCTAAAATAAAATAATAGCCGTATTCACAATCTTTTGCATTTTATATTGCAAATTTATGCATTTGCACATTTATTCTATGAATGATATCTTTGGGTTAGGTTGCAATGCTTGATGCAAAACAAAAAATTCACAACTGATTGATAAATAAAAAAAAATTTTTCCACTGAAGTTTTGGCCTAAAAATACATATCAGATATTACTCAAGTATCAAAACATTCAAATAATTCTAATTTTTATTATAAAAATAAGGGTTAATTTGTTAGTTAGTCAGGATTTTAAATAATATGTAAATTTAAATAATTGAATAATTTGATTTGATATTTGATTTTGTTATTAAAACTTTTTATTTCAATAATTAAGTTATGCATTTTTTTTATTTCATTAATTTTTGTTTGTCTGGTTAATTTCCTTATGCTTGAAATATTTTTGTTTTATAATTTTGAATAAAATTATTACTATTTTTTTTTTTTTGATAATTTTATTATTTATTGAATCTTTAATTATTTAAATTAAATTAGCAATAAGTTTTTCAAATCTTAAATCTAAAAAATATTAAATGTAACTTTAGCCAATGCTAAGCAAAATTTTTAATTTCAACGGTTAATTTTTGTTGTTTTACATCTCTCGTGAACGGCTGAGAAAAAGAGTATCCCTTCTTTTCAGCCGGGTGTGGCCTCTATAATGAAGAATATTGCGCGCAAGTGGATTTGGGTGCAACTCAAGTTTTTTTATATATTTTTTCGCGTGTTTTGAAAATACTGTCTTCACAAACGGAACGTCTAGGTCTTTATGAATTCGATGGTTTCTGTCGCCTTTGAATTTTTTCTACATTCGATGCTGAGGCAGTGCCCCATATCTGGATTCCATAGCACCATATTGGTTTCAGGATCGCGTTGTATAGTAGAAGTTTACAGTCTAGGCTCAGTATTGAATTTCTACCCATAAGCCAATTCATTTGGGCTGCTTTTAATTTCATTTGCATCAACTTTGCGTCTATATGCGATTTCCATGTTAAACAGCGATCAAGGTGAACGCCTAGATATTTGACTACAGTATGTTGCGGAATAGTCTCGGTGTTGATTTGTATAGGCGGGCATGTTTCCCTTCGCAACGTAAAAGTGACGTGTACACATTTCTCCTCATTAACTTTTATACACCATTGTTTGAGCCATTTTTCCAATTTTGATATATATTCTTGTAAGTTGTATATATTCTTGGAAGCTTCTACAGGATTTTCGTGAACGCTTAGAAAGGCTGTATCATCCGCAAATGTTGATGTATGAATGTTACTGCTTAACGGTAAGTCAGAGGCATATATTAAATAAAGTAAAGGTCCGAAGATACTGCCTTGAGGGACTCCGGCTTCAATCGACTGCGGAGGGCTTAAAAAATTGCCTTCCCTAACTACAAATTTACGTTCCATTAAATAGCTTCTTAAAAGCTTTACGATGTTTGCTGGTAGATTTTGTGTTAATTTGTTGAAAAGACCTTCGTGCCATACTTTATCGAAAGCTTGTGAGACATCAATAAAGAGCGCAGAGCAGTATTTCTTTTTTTCAAAACTGTCTCTAACTACATTCACAAGTCTGTGAGTTTGTTCAATTGTGTTATGTTGTCTGCGGAAACCGAATTGATGTTCTGGGATACATCCAATACTAGTCACTATAGGCATCAGCTTGGTCATATACAGCTTTTCAAATAGTTTTGAAATGTTAGACAGTAAACTAATAGGCCGATAGGATTCAACCTTTGTATGATCCTTGCCGGGCTTTGGTATAATAGTAATTAGCGAAAGCTTCCATTCTTTAGGAAAGTGTTCTAGGCGTAGAATACTGTTAAAAATGAATAGTATTATTCTTTTTGCAGTGTAAGGCAATTCTTGAAGCATTTTGTTGCTTATTTTGTCGACACCTGGGGCTTTTCTGGTGTTAAGACTAGTAATAGTATTTTCTATCTCCGTCATGTTAAATCTCATCGGTATTTCTGGTAAAGAGACGACTGGTGGCAGTTCAACAATATCAGCAGAAATATTCGGAGTGAAAACTTTTTCTAAGTGTTTAACAAAAAGTGCACCTTTTCAGCATCAGTTTTTGCCCAGTCACCATTTAGGGCTCGTAATGGGGGTTTGCATATCACCGGCCTTTTTAGTCCTCTGGCTGCACGCCACAGTGAATAATCTGTTTGTGGTGTTGCATCTAGCTCTTGAAGGAATTTTTGAAGGGAAGCTGTTTTTTGAGTTTGCAAAACTTTCCTAAGCTGCTTGCTACACTCCTTAAGCCTTAATTTTAGCTGGGGCGATCTGTAGCGCTGCCATTCTCGTCGAGCTTTCCGTTTTTCAGTCAATAGCTTTTCTATATCCGCGCAAAAAATATTGTTAAATCTCGCTTGTTGATTTGGTTGAATTGAAGAAGCATTAATATTTGAATAAGGAAAATCTGCTTAGCTCACTGCGTATTAGCTGTCGTTTTGCAATTAAGTGTTGCATAAGTAGAGAGTAAATATATGCTATTAGTTTTTAGTGTTGCTTATTTGCAAATATATAACGTGTGCATTTCTCTGTATTTTGTTAGTGTAGAGTAAAAATATCCTACACCATTTTGCAAATGCAATGATGCAAGACCATTTGCACAAGTTTGTGAATAGGGCTAATGTCATTCGTATACCTAAATTCTCTAAAATTTACTAAAAACATTCTTACCTTAAAAAAAGCGCACTCCAATAATATAAAAATTTCCTTGAAAGTAATTTTTTTTTGGCGTGAAATTATGAACATTTGAATATATCTTTTTTACTAAATATTAGGAAATTTGGGTTGAGTTTGTACATATGAATTTTTCATTCATTAATAATTTTTATTAATATTACAGTTCTGCGCTCCAATATAAATCCATACACACCAAAGGAGTTTTACTTTTATTCAGAAACCCGTCCAGATGCGCTAAAGTACCTAATATTGAAGATTGATCGTATTGAGCTTCACTATAGCGAGAGAAGAGACTTTTGCTACTACAGCGAATTTGAATTCAAGCCTGCTGGTCAAATTTTGACGGTAAGATTTAATTATAGTTTCGTAAGTATCAATATATCTTTTTTATATCACTGCTGAGCATATCCAAACAATACTTTTTTATTTGCTCTTAATTTGCTTAATATTAATATTTAAAAAGAGTATTGTTGGTGGACATTTGATTTTATCTTTAACATACTGAAGGTGAAGAGAAATACCTCTGCCTGAAGTTTATTCTCTCTATAATGTGCAGTGCGGTTCACTAGCATATCGACCAAAAAGGCATGTGCTCTTAATGAAGAGCATGTTGTATGTGAAAAGTGAGGGGTTTCCGAAACAAGTTCGCTGATTTCATTAGAAAAAATTCCGTTACAGTAGAGATACAACAATGAAACACACCAAACATTGCATCGATGCTCCAGTGAGTTAATAGAGTTGGCTACGCTACTGTCACCGATATGCTTTTTCGCCTTATCATATACGCGATCTAGTCACTTCAAAATAGATTTTGAAGCACCGGCCCATACATGAGCGCTGTATTCCTTTTTAGGTCGGATAAAGTTGGTATAAATATTACACCGTCTTAAAAATTGAAGTAATGAATGCTTCTTTTAAGACATGAAAAATGTGATCATTCCATCTAACATCACAATGGATTTTCATGCCAAGAACATCAAGAGCTTCTGATTCCTCAATATATCTACCATCAATATTTACAGATGGATCAGCATGTCCGGTCACACGTCTGTGCGTGAGCATGGTACATTGGGTCTTTCGTGCATTAAAATTTACCCATTAGCATGACCCAAATTTGAAATTAACTGAAGAACGCGATTTAGTGTATTATTCAAAATTTGCCGCCTTGCCCAGATCTTCGACGGGCATGGCTTTTTACTGAATGAATACGAATGAACTAAGTTGCTGTCATAATTTTGAAGCACCGGCCCATACATAAGAGCTGTATTCAATTTTCAGTCGGGTAAAGTTGGTATAAATATTAAGGAGATCAGATGGAGTGAAGTATGGCCTTAAAAAGCCGAGGCACATGAATGCTTCTTTTGAGACATGAAAAATGTGATCATTCCATCAAACATCACAATGTATTTTCATGCCAAGAATATCAAGAGCTTCTGATTCCTTAATATCTATACCATCCATATTTACAGATGGAGCAGCATGTCCGGTCATACGTCTGTGTGTGAGCATAGCACTTTGGGTCTTTCGTGCGTCAAAATTGACCCTATTAGCATGACCAAAATTTGAAATTGATAGGAGATCGCGATTTAGCGTATCATTCATAATTTGCCGCATTGCCCGGATATCCGACGGGTTTGGCCTGTTGCTGAACGAATATGAATGAACTAAGCTGCTGTCATCTGCAACAGAGTAGATAGGGTTGGAAATTTGACGTAGAAGGTCACTAAGAAAAATAAGAAAAAGGGTAGGAGAAAGAACGGAGCCTTGCCGTACCCCTGAAATTATCTTGAACTCGTTTGATGAGACCCCATATACAACAACTCGTAAAGTGCGATATCTGAGAAAGCCCGATACAAATCGGGTGAAGCAAACACCGACACCAAAAGCAATCAGTTTTGACAAAAGTGCTTCATGCCACACTCTATCAAATGCCTTGGAAATATTTAGAGGCACCACTTTACTTTCGTCAAAGTGATGTATACTATTACACCACTTTTTCGAAAGGAAAGCTAGTAGGTCCCACGTAGGGTGACCCCCCTACGGAAACCATACTGCCGGTCACTAAGTTTACTGTTAAGCTCCAAATACCTCACAAGATGGAAATTCAACATTCTTTCCATTACTTCGGAACGCGCAGAACAAATTTCAATTGGGCAGTAATTTTCAGGGTTGTTGGCCTTCCCCTTTTTAGGGATCGGCGTTACATTGGCAATTTTCCAACACTTTTGAAATTCACCAGCATGGTACAAACTGCTGAACAGGCGTGCAAAAAGACGTGCTAACGTCAAAAAGCACTGTTTAAATACCAGTGCTGGAACACCATCCGGCCCAGGCAACTTGTTTACGTTAACCTTCGCTAAAACGTTTTTAACTGCACGCGCTCGAAAGAATATTTTTGGCATAGTTACAGATACTCCCTCGAGAACGGGTAGTGGTGGACTGCTTTCCGGCAAGTGAGAATTTCTTCCGAACGTTTTAGCCAGAAGGTTAGCTTTATCAACCGGGTCAGTGAATACATGGTCGTCCTTTAAAAGAGGTGGAATTTAAGAACTAGCGTTATCCTTAACAGTTTTAACGAATGACCATAAGCTCTTGCTAACCCGTGGAGCATTAATAACTTCAGTGCGAAGGCGCTGCTTGTACAAAGCTTTTTCGCGCCCTAGTACTCTGGCACATTAAGATCTCGCTTTTTTGCGCAGCGAATTAGTATCGGCGTTTTTATTCTTACGCCAAATACAAAATGCTTCCTCTCTGGATGTGATTGCATTTCTGCACGTCTGATTGAACCAAGACTTAACTTTCGGTTTAATCAAAATATGCTTAGATGGAATGAAAGTTTTCATTCCCAGCAAAATGATATTTTCTACCATTTTCGCCATGGCATCGACGATATTGTCTAGAAAGCATAACTTTCAATTAAAATGCCGCAAAAATTCGTTGAGCTCAGCCCAACGCGCCTTTTCATACATATATTTTAAGCATCTCGTAGCTGATTGGGAGACGTTGCGAAGATTAGAGAACGAAAAGATGGCGGAAATGGTAAAATGATCCGAGTTACCAAGAGGTGCATTAACACTCACTTCGTACTTTTCAGGGTCCGGAGAGCTTTTACATAAAAGAGCTGGAGAATTTGGGCACACGAAAACTTATTGCAATATGCGTTGTATGTGGTGAGTTACGCAGTACCGCTAACTGTGATAAAATAAAGGGCGATCCTTAGGCGAAAAAATGTGACAATTGCGGCGGAAATCACACTGCCAACTTTAGAGGCTGCCCCCTTATTCGTTTTTTAAGAATTCATCAAACAAAAAAACTAATGCTACTCCCGCTCAGCCTTAAGCCCCTATTAACTACCCACAGTTACCTTAACTCCAACAGCCAGAATCAATATTCAAACGTTTTCAAGTCTAACGCGACTAGTGCTCAACAACAAGCTAATAATAAATTTTCATACTCTAGTATTTTAAAAAGCAACCAGAGGACGGCGCAAACAATCGTTAATGTAAATGAAGACTTGGGGTCTAATTTTAGTCGTATTGAATTCAAACGCGACTATTGCTCAGCAAAAACCTAATAGTCAACTTTCATACGCTAACATTTTAAAAAGTAACCAGAATACAGCGCAAAAAATGGTACCAGCAAACGAAGTTCCAGGTCTAATTTTAGTTGAATTGAGGCCTAAATTGAAGCCTTAATACAAGCAGTAAACACATTTACTTTCAACATGTCCTGTATGATGCAGGAAATGTTGAAAATGCAGTATACATTGTTGCAGTCTGTACTAAACAGGCCATGAACTTAAAAATCTGTTTTTGGAACGCAAACGGTATCTGCCAACATAAAAATGAAATAGAATATTTTCTTCTGGATAATCAAATCGATGTAATGCTTATCTCAGAAACTCATTTGACGTCTCGAAACTATTTCAGAATTAGTGGATATAATTTTTACGACACCAAGGGTCCTCGAAGTAGAGCTTGTAGGTGGTTCGGGAATCCTAGTAAAAATGCGTATAAAACACCACCTGTTGAATAAATTTTGTGAAGATTAAATTTAAGCAACGAACATCTGCATCGAAAATTAATATCAAAAACTTGTAATATAATCTGTCTATTTGCTCCCCAGATTTTCAATTACCGAGAGTTAATATACGGCTTTTTATAAATTACTGGGCCCCCGTTTTCTTGCAGCAGGCAACTAAAATGCTAAACACACATTCTGGGGTTCACGTTTAATCAGTCCTATGGGACGAGTTTTGTTTGACGTCGTTATTAAAATGGGTTTGAACATAGTGTCAATTGGTCAGCCAACATATTGGCCAACAGATCGACAAAAAATTGCTGATGTTATTGACTTTGGAATAGCAAAAGGTGTACCCAGCGAGATGGTTGAAGTTGGAGCATCTCTGGATTTATTTTCGGATCACTCACCTATAATTGTCACTATTTACTCACTCACAACTGTAACACCAACATGTGATTTACCGATGGCATCTGCACGTGGCTGGCTTAAATACAGAAAATTATCTGAGTGCTCATTTCTCGGAAAGAATGCCGCTAAGAACACATAGACGATTCCCTCAGGTTGTTTTAAGCGCACGTTAACAAGCTGCTCTTAATGCTTCTTCAAATAAAACAAAGCAATAATTGAGATTTAACAATATATTTTCTGTAGATATAGGAAGGCTATTGACTGAAAAACGGAGAGCTTGACGAGAATGGCAACGTTACAGATCGCCTCAGATAAAATTAAGGCTTAAGGAGTGTACCAAGCAGCTTAGAAAACATTTGCAAACACAAAAAACAGCTTCGATGCAAAAATTTCTTCAAGAACTCGATGCAACACAACAAACCGACTATTCGCTGTCTCGTGCAGCAAGAGGACTTGCAAGACCAGTGATTTGCAAACCTCCGTTACGAGATTTGAATGGTGACTGGGCAAGAACTGATGCTGAAAAAGGTGATCTATTTTTTAAGCACCTAGAAAAAGTATTTACCCCGAATATCTCTGCTGATATTGCTGAACTGCCACCAATCACCTCTTTACCAGAAATACCGCTGAGATTTAACATGGTGGAGATTGAAAATACTATTACTAGTCTTAACACCAGAAAAGCCCCCGCTGTCGACAAAATAAGCAACAAAATGCTTCAAGAATTGCCTTTCATTGCAAAAAGAATAATACTATTAATTTTTAATGGTATTTTACGGTATTTTTATATTATTTTATACTATCCGGCAGAATGGAAGGTTTCGATGATTACTATGATACCAAAGCCCGGCAAGGATCATACGAAGGTTGAATCCTATCGGCCTATTAGTTTATTGCCCAATAGTTCTAAACTATTCGAAAAGCTGTATATGAGCAAGCTGATGCCTATAGTGACTAGAAGTGGATGCATTCCAAATCATCAATTCGGTTTTCGCAGACAGCATAACACTATTGAACAAACTCACAGACTTGTGAATGTTGTTAGAGACACTTTTGAAAAAAAGAAATATTGCTCTGCGCTCTTTATTGATGTTTTTCAAGCCTTCGATAAAATATGGCACGAAGGTCTTATGAACAAACTAATAAAAAATCTATCAGCAAACATCGTTAAGCTTTTAAAAAGCTATCTAATGCAACGTAAATTTGTAGTAAGGAAAGGCAATTTTTTAAGCCCTCCGCAGTCGATTGAAGCCGGAGTCGCTCAAGGCAGTACCTTCGGTCCTTTACTTTATTTAATATATGCCTCTGACTAACCGTTAAGCACTTACATTCACACGTCAAAATTTGCTGATGATACAGCTTTTCTAAGCGTTCATGAAAGCCCTGTAGAAGCTTCCCGCAACTTACAAGGATATATATCCAAACTGGAAAAATGGCTCAAACAATGGCGTATAAAATTAACGAGCAGAAATGTGTATACGTCACTTTTACGTTGCGCAGGGAAACATGCCCGCCTATAAAAATTAACACCGAGACTATACCTCGACTTACTGTAGTAAAATATCTGGGCGTTCATCTAGATCGTCGTTTAACATGGAAATCGCATATAGGCGCAAACTTAACACAAATAAAATTAAAAGCAGCCCAAATGAGTTGGCTTATTGGAAGAAATTCTATACTAAGCCTTGACTGTAAACTTTTATTATACAACGCGATCCTGAAACCAATATGGTCGTATGGAATCCAGTTATGGGGCACTGCCTCAGCATCGAATGTAGAAAAAATTCAAAGGCGACAAAACAAAATTCTACGTACTATAACAGCAGCCCCCTGGTATGTCAAAAACCATCGAATTCATAAAGATCTAGACGTTCCATTAATTAATTAATTATTATCAAAAACTTGTGATATCATTTGTTTATTCTCCTCAGAGATTTTCAATTTCAGAGAGTCAATATACAGATTTTTATAAAGAAAAAGGGGGCCCTTTCTAGCAGCTGGCGACTACAATGCTAAACACACATTCTGGGTTTCACGTTTAATCGCTCCTAAGTGTCGTGTTTTGTTCGACACAATATCTAAAATGGGTTTGAATGTAGTTGCAAACCTTCATTATGATCCTCTAATAGTGGCTGGGCAAGAACTGATGCTGAAAAAGGTACTCTTTTCGTTAAACACTTAGAAAAAGTATTTACTCCAAATATTTCTGTTAATATTGCTGAACTGCCACCAGCCGTCTCTTTACCAGCAACACCGCTAAAATTTAATATTGTGGAGATTGAAAGGGCTATTGCTAGTCTTAATACCAAAAAAGCCCCAGGTGTCGTCAAAATAAGCAACAAAATGCTTCAAGAATTGAAATATACTGCAAAAAGAATAATACTATTAATTTTTAATGGTATTTTACGGCTGCAGTACTATCCAAAGGAATGGAAGGTTTCGATGATTATTATGACACCAAAGCCCGGCAAGGATCATACGAAGGTTAAATCCTATCGGCCTATTAGTTTAATGCCCAATATTTCTAAACTATTTTAAAGTTGTATATGAGCAAGCTGATGCCTATAGTGACTAGTAATGCATTCCAGATCATCAATTCGGTTTTCGCAGACAACGTAGCACAATTGAACAAACTCACAGACTTGTGAATGTTGTTAGAGACACTTTAAAAAAAAAAGAAATATTGCTCAGCGCTCTTTATTGATGTCGCACAGGCTTTTGATAAAGTATTACACGAAGGTTTAATACACAAGTTAACGCAAAATCTGCCCGCAAACATCGTCAAACTTTTAAAAAGCTATTTAAGTGAACGAAAATTTATAGTTCGAGAAGGCAATTTTTTAGGCCCTCCGCAGTCGACCGAAGCCGGAGTTCCCCAAGGCAGCATCTTTGGCCCTTTACTTTATTTAATATATGCCTCTGACTTACCGTTAAGCAGTTACCTTCACACGTCAATATTTGCTGATGATACAGCTTTTCTAAGCGTTCATGGAAATCCTGTAGAAGCTTCCCGGATTTTGCAAGGGTACAAAACTGGAAACATGGTCAAAACAATGCGGATAAAAGTTAATGAGCAGAAATGTGCACACGTCACTTTTACGTTGCGCAGGGAATCATGCCCATCTATACAGAGACTATAACACAACACACTGCAGTAAAATATCTAGGCGTTCATCTTGATCGTCGTTTAACATGGAAATCGCACATAGACGCAAAGTTAACACAAATGAAATTAAAAGTAGCCAAAATTAATTAGCGTATTGGAAGAAATTCTATATTTAGCCTATTATACAACGCGTTCCTAAAACCAAAATGGTCCTATTTAGTTATGGGGCACTGCCTCAGCATCGAATGTAAAAAAAATTCAAAGTCGACAAAACAAAATTCTACGTACTAATACAGACGCGTTTTTATAATCGTCGCAACTGAATATTAAAAATTATCAAAAATTTCAAGTCACAAAAAATATACAAAAACAAAACAATTATTTTACTGGTTTTATTTTATTTTTTGTTTTTGTGTGTAAATACATAAATATTTGCATACACAAACTCTTATAAGTGAAAACAGAAAAAAAAAGAGAAGTCTAAATGAGTTCATCTTCTGGCAACAACAACAGCTATAAACCATTTTTATTTAGCTTTGGTTGCTGATGACGACAACAAAAAGAATCAAATACTCAAACCATTCTTCCGTTATGTGGAAAGCGCACTTAAATTAATGAAATATGTATTACTGATAAAAATAAGATATTTGGTGATATTTGTGTAAATCAATCAATTATAGATTTTCAAAAATATTATTTAAACTAAAGAAATTTTAATAAAATTATCATTTATGCATGATCACGCTTGAGTTAATAACACTGTGATAGTCGAAAAAATGAAGTTCGATGAATCCTTTTCGAACTATTAGGGGGGAGTCCCCTGAGTGCGAAAGTACATTTGGAAGTGTCAGATTGAGAAATCAGTATCCATGAAAAATGAATACATACCGATTGTCAACAAATCGCAGAAAAAAATTTTAAATCAAATAAATATAAAAAAATAAATTACGAACATATTTAGTAATCAAAAATATAATGTTCAGCGAGAATATTAGCGCAGTAACGAAGGAACACCGACATGAGATAATATTTTAAATATATGTAACTCCATGAAATAGAGAAATACAAATTATATAACAATGTTATTCAGAAAAAAAATAGTTTCCGTATCATCTGAAAATTAGTAAATTTGAGATTTACGATTAATAAATTGTTATTAAAATTTCTTATTAAAATAAAGCTTATGAACTAATAAGTAATTTAAAAACTTTTTCATTTAAGACTGGCAACATTATTTCATTTACATGTCACTTAAGTTCTAATGATGAAACAAGATTGAAACTTTTTTTTTATACGTAACCACAACTGGCCAGTTGTTTTATTTATAAAATAATATGAAATGTTTTTTTTTTAATAAGAAAATATTTTGAAAAAGTGTCTTAGCAAAAGATTTTCAAATAAAAAATATTTTTTTTTCAAATACGCGTACGCTCTAAGAAAAACTAAACAAAAGAAAAGAACTCGGTAACCTTTTTTTTTGCTTACTTTTTTTACATATCACTTACTTGATGCATAACATTTCAACATAATTGCTTTTTAGTTTATGGCTTCTTACTAAAAAAATTACAAATAAAGGAAGAAAAAAATTTAATGTGTACATGTAAGGAAATGAATAACCAGCGCAATTTTCCTTTAATTTTGGTTTAAAGTAGAGGTCCACGTACGCTAAAATATCAATACTTAATACGGAGTTTAAGTCTGCAAATTAAGCTAATAATCATTTTTGAATGATACCTTAAGGAATTTTGCTTAATAGTGATAGTAAACGTACTTACCTTTTTCTAAATAACACTGTAAATCAATAAAACTAAAATAGAAAAAAAATCATTAGGGAGACCTTACACTAACGACATAATAAATGCAGAAGAAGAAACGAATTTAGAAATTACTTTAGTATCACAAGAAAGAACAAAAGTAATTAATAGATTTGCGTTATTAAAAAAAGAAAAGAAACATTGTCAAAATAAGAGCTCCACAATAGCGAATTTAAGTATTAATCAGTTATATACTATCACAAAATTAAACTCAAGTTTAGCGGTAAACCTAATAAACTTAATGATTTCACCACGTATTTGAAAACAGTAACTTTGACTATTCCAGAAAAAAATGCATCTTTCTTCAATTTCATATTCAAACCAAGTTTAGAATTGCGAGTTCAAAACAGCAATAAAACAAATCGTATTAACCATATGACAAACTATACACCTCGAAATAATAATAGAACATGGACCGATAGCCAGATAAGACACAATGGACACAGAAATCATAACGTACACCAAGTTCATAACCAGAGAAATTATCAAGTCCTAATTAAAAAAAAAAAAAAAACACAAAAAAAAAGTAGATCCCAAGAAAGTGGTAATAGAGATCCTAAAGAGTCTGATCAACTCAAAGTTTGAGAATGTACAACCATAAATGAAATAAAACTTAAAAAAAAGTTGGAATTCATATTAGCAAATTCGACAGAAGGAATAAAAATAAAAAAACAATTCTATTCTAAATGAGAAAGATGTAGCGATAACCCCTATTATTTAGATAATATGTTGTGTTGTGTCAAGTTTGCACTAGAAAAAAGTTTCGAAATATCTTAAAAGATATATATAGAAAAGTTTTAAGAGAAAATAAATAAAAATAAAGAAAATGACGTCATAATAAAAAAAAATTAAAATACAAAGTACGATAAATTAATTAGTACACCCTGCGGAGAACATTTTGGAATAAAAAATCTCTGATAAAAAATATGTTTAAGATGGTCAAAAAGTATGTTTTGAACTGTGATCGGTGTCAAAGAAACAAAGAATTAAGACACACAAAATAACTGTTGTGTGTCACATACACACCAACTAACGGTTTTGAAGCTGTTGTTATCGAGACAGTCGCAATGTAGACCATTTTACATGAAGGCGGCCAAATACATTTTTTATGGTCACCGATTGAAAAATATTAAAGTTCATTCAAAAGTAGACACTAGTGTACCTCGGGAACCAAAAAATTAAAACTTCATTTCAACTATATCACAGTGAGTAGGGTGATTCAAAAATGAATATTCTCAGTATTTTGATAAATGAGAAATTTCTTAGAAAGCTTTTGATTTTTAGACATCTATAACTTTTTTGTTTTAAAAGATTTTCAAACGAAATAAATTTTGTGTAATTGCCTCATTTTTAGATATTAGTAGTAGAAAAATAAAGTGTTTATAACTTTTACAAATATTTTTTTAAGGGTCCAAATTTTCCTAAGCTCTCCTACATAATAGAGCGTAACATCTAGAGGTGAAAATGCGCAAAAAAAATTAGCACTCTTTTGTAGTCTAAAGTCTCTTCTTTGAGTAAAAGAGTTGAGCAAATGTTTTTTCTGTAATGCTATTTTTTAAAGTATTTTAGTTTTTTATCAAATCGCTTTTATGAGAGATGGCTCTTAGATTCATATGCGTATATTTTTATAAATAATTGTTAGTCAATTTCATTTAGAGTTGGTCACAAAAATATGTTACCTTCTTAAAATAAAGTAAATTTTTACAATTAATATCGCAAAATTACTTTGCATTTAAAATTGATTTTACCTCATAATAAAGGTATAAATTTTTTTTTTCGGAATTGTTAAATTGTGTAGCTTAACATATACGAGTATATTCGCAGCTACGCACAATAAGAAACAGACCTCCACTAATTATGCTAAAAACTATCAATTTTTAGTATTCACGAATACGAATACGAATATTTCAAACAATATTCGTCGAATACGAATACAAATATTACTTTTAAGGTTTAGAGCCACATAGTATTTCAAATTTAATTGGAAAAAATCACTCGCTTTGCGTCAGTAACAATAAATTGAAAAAAACTGTCAAACTACTTTAGATATTTAACATTATTATGAAATTGCGACGCCGAATTTGATGACCACTACTGAACATTTTTGAATTATTTTACTTTCAGATTTCGTTTTTCTTACTATGTTTGCGCTTTTAATTAGTAATTCATTGCTGTTTTGAAGAACATATTTTCGCAGAAGGCGCAGCCACTTGTGTCGGTGGACTTTCGCATATTAAATTCTCTTTCTTCCATTTTTTAAGTGCAACATTCCTCTATTGAGAATTGATTAATAACTTAATATGATGAGAATTTACATATAAGACTTTACTTTTTATTTGATAGTTACGAAATATAATTTTCGTTTTTTTTAAGAAGATTATTATCTTGCGTCAAAGCTTTTTTTCTTTAAATAAAAATTATTATAAATTAATATATTTTTGTACATTTTATGCACTTTTTTAACTTTTTGTATGATTTGTTTTCTTTTTTTGGAAATATGTATGTGCAAATTATTCGAGATATATTCGCTTGAATACAAATATCTTAAAATAGGCGAATAGTCGAAGTACGAGTATTTACAGTATGTATGTATGTACATCACTACTAAAAACCATCGATATGGAAAAAGAACTCTTACAGGTAGTAGTACAAAATCAAAAAAGATACGGCAATTAGCGGAAAAACTATAGACTTCTGAATAAGCAAAATACCTTTGTGATAATAAAATTTATGTGTTATTGAAAAAATACAAAATCAAAACCAATGTATGTAAAATATTTTTGTGACTAACTTTATGGTTGCACGTCTATTGATTCTGCTGTGGTTTTCTCATCCATCGTATATACTAGAGTTGTCAACCGATTAAGAATAATTCGATTAATCGATCAAACAAAACTAATTCTTGTTCGAATAATTTTAAAATGCCGAATTTCGAATAACGAATAAATCGATTAATTTATGTCAATTAATCGAACATAGTTTTGCATACGTAAAAAAATGTGTTAAATTTGTTTGTATGATTTGAAACAAAGCGAGTACTTTATATCAAGCAATACATGTTATTTTGGAAGTTGTCGAACTGCGCATACCTAGTAGTCGTGGTATGTTTTAATTGAAACGTTAAACAATTTTCAAGAATGGGGTTTTTTTTACTGTCAGGTGAATAAGTTAGATATACACGAAAAGCTAAAAAAGAAACAATTGCTTTATATAAATCTTATCATATAAGTAGAAAATGTTGGTATTGTATTCTATTTTTTTTAAATATATAATTATCTTTCAGAATGAGCTCGGTTTGAAAGTATTTTACCAAGAACAAAAATGATGAAAAAAAAAAAACAAAGTCACATGGAACAAGTGTATATAAATATACAAAATTGTTGGCTCAACAACAAAAAAAAAATTAATAATTATTTTGCAACAGATTTACTACAACGCATTACAATAAGAGTAAATAAGAGACGTATAAAAGTTTAAAATACGTTAATAATATATTTTAAATTCTGGAAATTTTCCGTGCAATGAAAGTTTTTCAAATATTCTTCAAAAATTAAACTAAAGAATATGCTAATTAATTATACTCTAGATTATTTTATGGTGAAAGTAACCACAATAATATAATAATAAAGTAATGATATAGAAGAAGTTATTATTAATGAAAATAACAATCTTTTATGCGAATTAAATAATTCTATTCAAAGTATTAAAAATTCAGATAAAAAAAAGAACTCAGTTAGACGATATAGTAGGTATATTTGGAAAAATTTAAAAAAGAGCAAAAAAATTAGATATTTAAACTATTATATGCTTTTCTCACTATATCACCTACCTCGGCAATTAGCAGAGTTTTTTCAAAATCAAATTTAATAAAAACAAAAACCAAAAATCGTTTGAAAGCAAAAAAATTGTTTTTAAAAGATTATTTTTTAAGAACATCCTAAATTGTCTATTTTAACAAAAAAAAAAATCATTTGAGATATTTTGACTGAATAAAACATGTATGTTTGAAGTATTAAAATCGAAGTAATCTCAGTTATCATATTTTTAAGTTTTTTTTATGTATTATTAATTTTATGTATATTTTTTTGTTGATAAAAATAAAATTTTACATTTATTTGAGCATGGACTCAAGTATTTATGGATAAAACATGTACTGATGAGTTGGTATGGCTACCAACGAAATATATATTTAGATAGTGCTAACCCCCAACAATTAAATAAAAGTTGATAAAAATATTAACTATTTAATTTTTAATTTATTTTGATAATATACTTATGCATTTTTGTGTTAATGGCAAACATTTATTTTTTTTTTTCAATAAATTATTTTTAAGCATTTTTTTATTCGTTGTTCTCATCGATTAATCGAATAAATTTTTAGCTTTAATCGTTTGATCGAACGCACAAAAACTATTATTTGAATTATTCGAACAAAGTTGAAAGGCGAATAATTGACAACTCTAGTATATACTAGGGTGGACCTTGTGTCGATATTTTGGTAGATGAGGGCTCTATTCCGTGCCTTTTTGAAAAAAAATGACAATGCCGAAAAAAAAAATTAAAAAAAAAAAAAATTAGGGGTTGCGCACGAGCCGAGAAAAAGGTCCACTTTGCCAAAATTAGGGGGGAAATTGCCATAGGTCATCAGGGGTCACCCGTAGGGGGGAAGAATGTATGGCCGACCCCCATTAACTTTTTACCGCCAACATTTTCCCCCAAGACACCCACCCCCTAGCTCCTCCCCTTAGGGGGGTCACCATACATAAATGGAGGTTGCTCAGTATTTTCGAAAAACACTATAGGTCATCAGGGGTCACCCCTAGGGGGGCAAAATATATGACCGACCCCCATTAACTTTTCATCCCCAACATCTTTTCCGAACAAACTTACCCTCTATCTCTACTCCTTGAGGGACTCCCCATACAAAAATAAAAGAAGCTGTAATTGAGTAGTACTACTAAGCACTTTTAATATAATATAGTCAAATTAACATATTTTTGTTCGCTGATGGGTATTTCTTGCGGTAAGAATCGATAACATGTAGTAAATACTGTTTCTCTTCTTCGCCTTGACACAGTATTCTATTATAATCTTGTATCATTTTTACTCCTCTTTCGGCAGTGTCGTTCACAACGCGCAAGTTATTTACAATTCTACGACCTTCTTGATAGTCTGCGCGAGATTTCCAGGTTGCTGGATTTGCTAGAATGAAATCTTGCGATATTCCAAATCGTACAAATAAATTTTTGGTATTATGAGAGACGAAGTTGCTCAAGTCTTTAGCCAAGAATTCCTCATTCACATCTTTGAATTTAACCTCGATTTTTTTAACGCTGGTGCTTTTGATTACGACGCGAGGAGCTGGGGGAACCGGGTCGTCTTCTTCATCTTCTTCACCTTCTTCGTCTTCTTCATCTTCTTCACCTTCGTCATTCTCATTTTCTAGCAATGCTTGGGCCATTTTGGCCTTCAACTCATTTGAAACCTTGTCATCGAAAAAGGCAAGGGCTATGTGCTCATCGGCGAGATACCATAGGTGACCGATAAATTTCTTTATCATTACCCGAGATAAATCCTGGTCAACGGACTTGTACTCGACGATGTCCTTCAAAAACCTCCAATCTTGATTCGGCGCCTCAGCTGCTCGAGAAGAACCAAACCATGCCTTGACGTAAAGTCGCACCACAAAAATACAAACGTGTCGAATACCATTCAATTCACATACAGATAAGTGAAAAGTTCTCCGAAACAAAAACATCTTGAGGCTGTAAATGGCTTTTGCCATCCATCGAGCATGGGAAACGGGTCCTGGAGCTCGGAAATGGTAATTCTCAAGTTTTTCACCCAGAAACAAAAGAATTAATTGTAGCATTTCTTTGTAGTCATCGCGAGGGTGTTTCTCCTTCAATTGATCTAAGCAAAACTCCTTTATGCCGACTTGCATTGCCACAGGAATTTTTCTGACGACTTGATCGTCTATCAAGCCAGAATGGAATGGTTTAACCTTTACAGCGTCCCATTCCTGTTTGAAACGGTCAAAGCAAGGAACGCCTGGTGCACTGGTCTTTCCCATTTTTGTCTCAAAAACTTCCCTTAGCACCAGTTCGTATACGTGGTGTCTGCAAGGTAAATATAAGATTTCTCTCTCCAACAGCCGCTCAAGAGCAACTGCGGCTCCGGAGAATGGGCCACTGTTCGTTGATGTCGTGTCGAAAGAAAGTCCTTGTATTCGATGTGTCATATGCCAAGATGCCAACAGTTGATAAACGGCATGTGCTATTCTGCGGCCTTTTCCTTTCCCATCTTCTACTTTGGGAACTCCAAGAAGTTGTTCTTTTTCTCCGTACGAGACAATTACCGGTAGACGGTCCACCTTCTTTGTACCCACAAAATCCAAAAGCATTTTGCCATCCCAATGGACTACGAAGGATTTAGCTGCGACAAGCTGGAGATAAATGAAACGCGTTGAAGAATAAGAATTCTGAATGAGAGCAAATAAATCTATGCGATCTTACTTCTGGATTGTCTTTCACATAACTCAGCATGTTCTCTCGATTTGAACGCCGACATCTCCGAAGCGACGTACGGTTTATTGTGTATTGTTGAGGATCGCGTCCAAATGCTTCTGCCGCCGCTATCATAATGCCGACCGCGTCTCGGTCAGTCACTTTGCACTTGTCCAAAGCTGATAGGACTCGTTCAGTAAAACATTGTTTGTAACCTCTTATGTCACCAACATTTGATGGACCAGCTTCTGCCGGGAAGTTTTCGTCCTGTCTCCCATTATCATCGCTTGAATCACTGCTTGAAAATTTAACCACTGCAATTGAAAGAATTTCATTTGAATATAAACATTGGACGAACACACAAAGCGCGAAATAACTTACCGCCTTTAGCGAACTGATCTCTAGTAGATTCCGTTGCACGTTTGCGTCGCAACTCTTCTTGTTCTTCGCGCTCAGCTTTTCTTTTCCTCGTTCGAGTATCAGTAGCGTCCACACCTCCCATAGTTCCTGGCCGGCCATCTTCTCTTTGCTTTAGCAGAAACTCAATGTCTTCGGTATTTGTCATTTTCTCAAGGGCGTTGGCGTGTGCGATGTCGAAAAGATTATCCAAGCTATCAGAAAACTTATTCTCTTTTTCTCTAGTGGACACAGTCTTTCTGTGAGATGACTTTCTTAAAGCATCCCACTCATCGTGCAGTGCAGCTATTTTTCTTGTAACATCTCCTCTGGCTTTCGTCGGAATAGCTGCTTGGCGCCAAAAAATCATCACTGCGTCCGCGACTATAACCGCACTATTTTTCTTCGACATGTTTCGTTTGCGAATGTTGAAGAAATGCATTCTTAGCACTTGCTTCTTCGACGGTAATTTGTTCCCCGTAATATTCATGCTTGGATAACCAATCAAAAAAATATCGTCGCGCGATCTAAGTTGTGTTGTCATCTTAACTTTGGTGGAATATTGGTGGAATTTCTGTAAAAAAATCAAAAAAATCTCGATATTGTGCAACTGTAAATACATAGATTTTCAGTATTTTTGTATGGGGAGTCCCTCAAGGAGTAGAGATAGAGGGTAAGTTTGTTCGAAAAGATGTTGGGGATGAAAAGTTAATGGGGGTCGGTCATATATTTTGCCCCCCTAGGGGTGACCCCTGATGACCTATGGTGTTTTTCGAAAATACTGAGCAACCTCCATTTTTGTATGGTGACCCCCCTAAGGGGAGGAGCTAGGGGGTGGGTGTCTTGGGGGAAAATGTTGGCGGTAATAAGTTAATGGGGGTCGGCCATACATTCTTTCCCCCTACGGGTGACCCCTGATGACCTATGGCAATTTCCCCCCTAGTTTTGGCAAAGTGGACCTTTTTCTCGGCTCGTGCGCAACCCCTAATTTTTTTTTTTTTAATTTTTTTTTTTCGGCATTGTCATTTTTTTTCAAAAAGGCACGGAATAGAGCCCTCATCTACCAAAATATCGCAAAAATTTCATTTCAAGGTCCACCTTAGTATATACGTATGTGTGTGTGATCGCTTCTTGATTTTGATGTTGCCAAGGCGTATCCAACAGGTGAGCTTACTAGCACAGCTGACTGAGCCCGCTTCATAGCAAATTTTCATACAAACTTATACAGTTTTAAAAGTAGGCATGGTTACAGTTTGATATGCATACGTAAGAAAATGTTTTAAATTTGTTTGTGTATTTTGATATGAAGCGAGTGCTTTATACCAACAAAATACATGTTGTTTTTGGATTGTTCTACTTGTTGTCGAACTGCGCATACCTGTTAGTTTTGCAATGGAGGTTGCCTGTCTACCTGAATTTGTCGTTGTTTATTTGCTAGCAAGACCCAGTTGGCGATGTCTTTGAGACATCTTGCAAGACAGATGCACGACAATGTTAAAGCGTGGAAGACCTGTTGGCGATAGCTCAAACATATCAGTGAGGACATTTTCGAACAAATGGCCACTAGGTTAAAATATGACAACAAGAGCGACACTTTCGCTCATCTTTTCCTCGTCGCTGTAGAACTGGAAATTTCTATAATATTTTCATTAATGACGTTGTAAATGACCACATCGGCAGAAATGTTGTTGCCAATAAGTGATATTTTCTTTAACAATTTCGTCAATGAGTATATACATAAGTGACAAAGTCGCTATATTTTCCTTGACGATACCATAAAAGCCAATGAGATCTACATTGTCGTAAGCCACCCTTCATTGTAAATGAATATTTATCTTTATTGTCACTAACGTTTTAAAAAATATAAAACATAAAAAATATTTTTATTTTCTCATAATTTTTTATTCAAAATTAAATTTTCTATAAAAAAAAACATAAACAACAGTATACATACACATATGTATAATGAATTAAAAATATCAAAAAACAAAACTAATTAGCAATTTCTTCTCCTATTTTTTACAAAAAACATAACTTAAAATTGTTGGGAATTCATACAAAAACTTCTGCATTTTAATTTTTGGCTATTATTGTTATTTGTTCTTAAATACATATGTGTATTTAGATTCTTTATTTAAAATTAATTATCAAACATATAATTGCTAATTTTCTTTGTGTTCAGTCCTCGCGTTCTTCTTGTGTGTTCTTTTCTTTACTTTTTTGAAAATAATTCTAAGGCCTTAAGTCTTCATATGAATAACCTTCGCCCTTAGTGGCGAATACAGATGTTAAAGATCTTTTGAAGAAAATTTTTATACAGGTTACTTACCATACAAAGCTTGGAAAATATTTCCATATTTTTTAAAGATTTCTTTTCTTTAATTCCATCATAATTAAAATTCATTATGATTTTTTTTACCAAATATTCGTGTAATATTATTAATATTTCCTTGCGATAATACGCTACATTGTGGAAACCTGACATAAGATTGAAATATATTTTTATAAACTGATTTGAAGTTAAATAATAATAAAAAAAATTAAACGCAATTGCGCAACATTGGCATCAAAATAAAATTTGTTTTATAAGGAAGACAAACCATTTTACATTTTACGAAGTTGATATTGATTTCGAATTCTGTGTTGCCTTCTATGTTTTCGATCAACACAATATCTAACTGCTTGGTTGCAATAGGTAAATCGTAAAAATTTTTATGATTTGAAAGCGCTATTCTGTATAAAATATCATCTTTCATCCTTGTTATTTTCACAATTGTACCTATTTCACCGTTTGCTTCATTCTTTAACAAACAGAAGTTATATGGAAATTTATAGCTTAAAAAGCACTTTTAAGAGTTTATACTCAAAAGTTTGCTTTTTTTCTTGTTACAACTTATTTATCTTTTTTCAATAATTATTGAACGCGTATCAATTTTTTTTTATTTGTTGTAATATTTGATTGGGCTTCTTAACACATTTTTTTTATTGATTGCATGTAATTTTCAAAATCGTATGCCGTGAAATTTTTAAGTGTACCCATTTCTCTAACACAATCGCACAAATGTAACAAGTTGTGTACAATATAAGTTAAATTTTTTTCTCCATAAATAATAGAAAAATTAGCAACCAAATCGTTCAAAAGGACTTCTGCTGGTTCTAAATTATTTTGGAAAGAATATGGTGAACTTAGAAGGTGGTAAGCACAGTGAAGAATAAAAAAATGATAGATTGTGTCATCATTAACTATGTCTTTAAGAAGTACTATACCCGTGTACAGTAAAAATTGGCGAAACTCAGTTGCTTTCCACCTCCAACTCATATAATGTCCACGGAGCGCGGCCAAATTCTTTCGGAATGTAGCCGACTATAGACAACAAGTTCTTTGTCATGGAAATTTTTTCAATGGAACTTATTTTCTTAACCAATAAATTTAAGACTTTTCTTGTGACACCTAAATCTATTAAATGCATTGGTTCGATGGGAAATTATGTTACCATTTTAATGTTAGCCCCTTTCAACTTTGTGGGATTATTCCGAAACATCATAGAGTGAGTTTCTGGATGAACCCTTCTTTTAAACATTTCATTCAAAAACTCAGGTTGATTTTCGATGGCATCAGCGAAAACCTCGCCAGGCTACTAAACGACCTAATGTATACAGGGCCAAGTGTCCAAAGTGAACTCTTCTCAATTTTACTGCGTTTTCGATTACCAAGATTTGTCTTCACCACTGACATCGAGAAAATGTATAGATATATTCTGATTCATCAGTACCAATTAATTATTTGGAGGGAAGATCCAGCACTTCTTATTAATTACTACCAACTAAATAGAGTAACATATGGGACACGAGCAGCACCTTGGGATGAGCCATTGTCCGAGGACCGTCTAGTACTCTGAACCAATTTCAGAAAGGATTTAGGCCGGTTGAATAACTTAAAAAAAACCTCGGCACATTTTTAAGGGTGAAATCCTAACAGACGCGGAACTGCATGTTTTCTCAGACAATTCTGAAAGAGCTTAGGGACTCTTAGGGATAGAAGAGTTATAGTGCAATTACTATGTGCCAAGACAAGGTTTGCTCTATCTAGACAGCAGACCAGACCAGGTAGTGGGGCTATGTGCCGCTGTTATGGCTGCTCAACTTATGCATAGAATCAATATGAACCTTCAAACCAAAAATCAACGGGTGTTCATCTGGACGGACTCAGAAATAGTACTTTCATGGGTAAACTTCCAATCCTCTTTTTACCATACATCTGTGGCAAACCGAGTTTCGAAAATTCAATCGTTGACATTGCCCACTCAATGGCGCTACGTCAAATCAAAGGACAATCACGATGAAATACTATCCAGAGGTCTTCCCGCACATATACTACCCGAATGTAATTTATGGCTTTCTTTCTGCACGGACAAGATGACATGTGGCCAGCCCAACTGTCAACTTCCATCGACCTCCAGAAAAGGAAGACGACATCGCTAATTGCAGCATTTACCCTTTCCAACAATGACACTGTTTAAGAAGTTGTGAACACACTTAATAATTGTTAATGATAATATAAACGTTAGTGAACTCCCTTAATGTTGTTTAACAAAAGGATATCATATAACTCAATGAATTAACTGCAAACATTGCTACTTCAATTTGATTGGTCAATTAAACGTAAATTTTAGTTTTAAGTATTTTGTTGACTCAATAATTGTTAATATTTTTAGTATAAATACCACAATAAAATTATATTTCTTTGTCAATAGTAAAAACTCGCTACTTATTCATTGATCACATTACGTTCAAGTTACAAGTGCTTGAAAGTAAAACCACACAAACAAAAATTAGTACAGTTCAAATTCAAATGTTTGAGCTGAGTCATACTAATAAAATTATTTACACGTTTAATTCTAAACATTTTGGTGACCCCGACCACCATTGATTTTAAAGCTTCCCCACACCAGTGGTAAGGGGTTTAAAAGTTAAACTGGTGACTTACAACAGCGCGCAGCCTACCCTTTAACACTGGTGTTCAAGTGGAAGATTTGCAACATAAAATATGCCCAGCGAATCCTTGTCTTCAGCAGAGGGTATAAAAAACATCATACCAGCGGTGCAACAAAAGCGGTTGAAACGTTAAAAACAGAGCATGAATATTTTACGAAGGACTATTACTCAAGAATTAGTGAGCTAAATAATGTGTATCAAAATCTGTTTACAACAGAGGCTAATCGGCTTAGAACATTATCCCTACAAAAGCTACCATCAACTAAAACTACTGGTGCATCAGTGCCTCTTCAGGAGTCTAATGAAAACCAAGGCTTGATTTGGAAGGCAAAAGCTGGAATGACAGCCTTAAGTAGGCTTTTAAAGGTATTAAACATTAGCGACGAAATACAACCACGTCCATTATATGACATCAAACTGTCAGCTATCAACAAGTTTGGGATCAGATTCAAGACTTATACGACAGTATATGCGAGCGCTTTGATGATCCATTAAATTCTGGCTTTGAGGTTACAACATTTTATGAATTGAATGACAAAGTTCAAGAACAGTTGGTCAGACTCTCCATATTGGCTAACAAGGCACAAATCAGCCAACTCAATCAAATCAGTCATCCTCATCGTTACATCTGCCAAAAGTTACAATACCGAAATTTTGATGGCTACTATTTAAAATGGCGGCAGCTGTATGATTTATTCTCTGAAATGGTGGATAATAAGCCGATCCCGCTATTCAAAAATTTTGGTATTTAAAAAGTAATTTGACGGGAGAAGCTGAACATCTGATAAGTCAATTTTCTCTATTAGAGACAAACTATAGCACTGCCTGGGGAACCTTACAAGATCGCTACAATAACAAGAGAATTTTAGTAGCGAAATTTAGCAGTCCGTGACGTCATCCGCACAATCCATCAAAGCTATGCATGACACCACCAAAGAATGCTTACTGGCATTAAATAACTTATGAATTGAAACAGATTCTTGGGATGCAATTATTATTCAGTTATTGATGAAAAAACTTGATAAAAGCACACACATCAGGTACATGCAATCACTAACTAATCCAAGGGATATGCCAACTATAGCTGACTTCGTATCGTTCTTTGAGCTTCAATTTAAATCTATGGAAGCAATTGTTCCTAGGGAAAAATCGACGTATAAAGCGGTGTCAACAAAAGTAACATCTAACGCACATAACATTAGCATATGCAAATTATGTAATAACAGTGGTCATAAACTGTATCACTGCAACAAATTCCGGCAATTATCAGAAGCAGAACGACTACGCTGGGTACAGCGACAGAATTTATGCGTCAACTACTTCAAAGATGACCACACTGCGAAAACCTGCAAATCAAGTAGCTGCAGAAAATGCGACAAAAGCACGCGTTAGTCCATTGGCAAAAGAAAGACAACACGCCAACAAATACAGCCGAAAAGACGTCTGCTTCCAATGTCGTAGCAGTTACATCAGCAAAAACTGAAGTTGCTGCGGCCGCCAGGGCTATGTTGTGCTAGCAACAGCAAAAGTTATAATTACAGCCTCAAATGGTGAATCAGGTAAATTTAGAGCGGTATTGGATTTAGGATCACAGGTCAACATTGTATCTAAACGCCTTTGCCAAAAAATTGTATATCTCACCATCATGAGCTACCCTGTGTCTTGACGGCGTAGGCTAAACCAAAAACCATTCCAAGTATCGCACAAACGTTCAAATGAAGTCCAGAGATATCAGTTTTTCAGCAAATGTGGAAGCATACATATTACCAAGTATAATTCCCGCACAACCAAGTCAACACATTAACACTTCTTCTTGGAATATTCCCAATAACATTCACCTAGCAGATCCTCATTTTGATTAGCAGGAGAAAAAAGATTTGCTACTGGGAGCAGAATTTTATAACAAATTAACAAAAAGTGGGACGATACACCTTGCTGATAATCTACCAACTCTACAAAACACAGAACTAGGCTGGATTGTAGGAGGTGCAATAGAAAGAAATCCAATTCGTAACCCACTATGTTCATCCACATGTGCCATATTTGGAGAAACCACTTCATTGGAAAAAGCGATAGAGCATCTTTGGAAACTTGACGAAATTGAGGTTATTGAAAAGGAACTTTCGCCATCGGAAAAACAATGTGAATCACACTTCACTCATCGTGTGCACACCAATCTAGATGGCCGCTTCACTGTCAGTCTTCCGTTTCGAGAAAACCCAACAGCATTAGGGGAATCCCATAAGATGGCCTGCAACAGGTTTCTCAGCTTAGAGCGTCGGCTTCTAAAAAATGAAGACATTCGGACGCAATATATAAAGTTCATGCAAGAATATGAGCATCTACACACACATGCAAATGGTCAACATTGATACAATGATAGATCCTAAATATTTCGTACCGCACGACTGCGTGATGAAACCCGATAGCACTAAAACGTCTTTGACGCATCAGCGAAAACATCAACAGGCCTCTCGTTGAACGATCTTATGTATATGGGGCCAACGGTACAGAGTGAATTGTTCTCGATCCTACTACGTTTTCGAGTACCGAAGTTTGTATTCACCACCGACATTGAGAAAATGTACCGACAAATACTGCTTCATCCCGATAATCATCAATATCAACTGATAATATGGAGAGAAGACCCCGGATTGCCAATTAGCTACAACAAACTTAACACGGTAACTTACGGAACTCGTGCAGCACGTTATCTCGCCACAAGATGTTTAAAGAAAATTGCTGATGAAAATACTACCAATTATCCGTATGGTGCGAACATGCTTAAGAGTAATTTTTATGTTGATGACGGCCTTGGAGGCTCCGATAGTCTCAACGTCGCACTTGAGACTCAACACGAACTTATAACGATTCTCAAAAAGCATGGGTTCGATCTAAAAAAATGGTGTGCAAATCATCCACAGTTATTAATGAATATTCTACCGGGCGATCAAGAGGTAGATTTAGACTTCAACAGTAACAACGCTAACACTATAAAAACATTAGGGTTGTTATCGTTGGTAAAAACAGATAAATTTTGCGTCAAGGTAAAAATAAATAACCTAGAGATTGTCTCCAAACGTACGGCAACTTCAAATTCAAGTGTTTGAACTGAATCATACTAATAAAATCATTTACACGTTTAATTCTAAACAGATATCATGTAAAAAATTCCACTTAGAAATTCCTTCAAAACCCTGCAGAGAATACTGCGGTATGTTTTGATTTTAACAAAAAATTCACGAATGAAAAAACAACTGCGCCCTATACACAAATCGTTATCTCTAGCTGAGTAAGACGATGCACTACATATAATTATTAGAACCATTCAGGCGTCCGATTTTTCACCAGAAATCAACCAGCTTCGAATAAAGAAAAAAGTCGACATAAAAGCTCCATCATCAGTCTTGCTTCCTTTCTAGATAGAACAAACATTTTACGGTTTGGAGGACGATTAGAGGCATCACCATTGTCATACGAAGCAAAACTCCCAATGTTGATCCCATATAATGACCCCAACATTAGGCTCTTGCGGACCACAATCACTAGTAAACATAATACGACAGCGATTCTGGCCAATAAAGGGCAAAATAACCGCGTGCTCAACTGTACAAAGGTGCGTTAGATGTACCAGTGCATGACCTCAACTATGCCAACAAAAAAATGGGTATTTAACCTCAGACTACCTTCCGTTAAGACGCAATCCCCCCAGTCGCACGCATTCACTCGCAGTAATATTTTACTTTTTAAAACTCGACAACCGGAATTCAGGACAGATTTTTCGCAGACAACCTTATACCACTGTATTTGTAATGAAATAAACTTTATATTAATTAAACATAAATTTATTAACCACACCGGTGAAAGTTACTTTACCTGTTTATACCTGCCTACCGAAGAGCAGTGACGGGAAAAAAATAGCCAACCTAACGTTTGCATATTCTATGCGATTCATACTTTCGATTGGTATGGAATTTGTCTATTAACCAAACCAGTGAATTGTTTAAATAAAAATTTTTTTTAATTGTTAATTAATCTTATTCTGCACTGAAATTTTTTAGACAACCCATTTGCAATATTTTTATTGACATATTTAATTGGATATAAAATACTTTTCATTCATTAACCAGCTCGGTGAAGGTCTTTTATAGTGCGATCTTCGACTAAAAACTATGTTCACTTTATGTGGTACTTCAAGAATTTTTCATGCAATGCTGAAAATTAAAAATTTTAAATTTTAGCCTCTACATCCACATTGGCTAGTACGGCGGCGTTTTAAGTCTTCAAAATAAATAATGAAAAAATTATTCATACATATGTATGCCTTTTTTCATAAATTCAATTAACAATTTTTGAAAAGGAAAAGAAGCCCTATTAAAAATGTAACCTTTAAACATAAGTAATTAGTAACTAAGTAACAAAAATCTAAATAAATAATATTATGTATAAACTTGCCTCTCTTAATTCTATTTTTTTACTACACTCAACAGAAGGATTTTTTGAAGTGAAAACTTCTATTGGCGCGGTACGGAGGTTTTGGGTGGGCTAAAATCTCAGAATTCGCGACACCGTCACAGTTTTTGACACTTGTAGCATCTCTGTTTCTGCGAATCCCTACCAAACAAATTACAGGTGTAGTAACGCCCGGACATTTGACACTTAACAGCCAATAACATACCAGACATGGTAAGACTAACAGGTATGTGCAGTTCGACAACAAGTACAATAATCCAAAAACAACATATATTTTGCTTCATATCAAAATACACAAACAAATTTAAAACCATTATTTATGTCTACTTTTAGAACTGTTTCAGTTCGTATGATAATTTGCTATGAAGCGAGCTCAGTCAGCTGTGCTAGTAAGCTCACCTGTTTGATGCGCCTTGATAGCAGACGAACGCACGTTACAGAGACTCTAGACCAAGGCGAATTCATTACCAGGTGGTTGCAGTGGCGAATTCGGGCGAATGTATCAATTGCCCACACAGTCAAATTTTGTACATATTGCCATTTTTATGCATGGAGAATTTTGACAGCGTAGAATATGAATTCGCCGGTAAAACACTAAATGCCTGTTGTTTTGTTGGTGAATTGTTGTAGTCGTGCATACGCCTGGTAATGAATTTGCCTTCATATATACCCCGTTTATACGCATTTCTTATTTGCAAATAAAACTATTTGAAAAAACTTAACTCACTGTTTTTGCATTCAGAAATATTGTTATATATTTTGTAATGACACGCAGTAAATATATAGTCATCTGGTAGCATCATACATCTTATTTGCAAATAGCTTGTTATTTGCAAATAGTTTTCGAAACATTTTAAGTTAAAATAAAGTAATACGCCAACGCTTTCCACTCTTATTTTCAAATAAGAAATGCGTATAAACGGGGTAATAGACAGCCTTAGTTTTACCAAGACAATTTTCCAATAACAACTTTTTGATGATAACCAAGCCAGATACAAATCGAACATAATAGCATCGGTCAATATAAAGACTAAATAAAATAAAAGAAAATTTGCAAACGCAAATAAAACAAAGAAACATAACCAACAACCTACGTCCATACATATATATGTATGAATTATGGGAATACTAAAACAAAAGAAAATCACACACCAAAAAAATAGAAAAACAAACTACAGAATAAAAAAATAAAAATAAAACTAGACATCATAAAAAAACTATTCAAAAACAATAAACAAACAAAACTAGAATAAAATACAACAATTCGCCAACAAAACAAACAACAGGCATTTTCTTGTGTAAAAGGCGAATTCATATCCTACGCTGTCAAAATTTACATAAAAATGGCGTCGGGAAATATGTTCTAAATTTGTCAGTGTGGGAACATTACAAATTCGCCCGAATTCGCCACTACATCCACCTGGTAATATATTCGCCTTGATATTTAACTTAAACTTTTGTAGCATCTCTGTTTGTGCCAAAGCATTGCAAACAAATTACAGGTGTAGTAACGCCCGGCCATTTGACACTTAACAGATAAGATGCTGCCATTTCTATTCAAGTTGCATTTGCGTTTACAATAAGTGGCATGGCAAAACTAGGTATGCGCAGTTCGACAACAAGTACAACAATCCAAAAACAACATGTATTATGTTGGTATAAAGCATTCGCTTCATATCAAAACACACAAACAAATTTAAAGCATTTTAATACGTATGAGTACCAAACTGTAATCATTTTTTATGTACTCTTTTCAAACTATGTCAGTTTGTATGATAATTTGCTATGAAGCGAGCTCAGTCAGCTGTGCTAGTAAGCTCACCTGTTGGTTACGCCTTGATAGCAGACGAACGCACGTTACATAGACTCTAGAATAAGGCGAATTCATTACCAGGTGGATGCAGTGGCGAATGTATCGATTGCCCACACTGTCAAATTTTGTACATATATTCCGGCGCCATTTTTATGCATGGAGAATTTTGACAGCGTAGGATATGAATTCGCCGGTAAAAAACTAAATGCCTGTTGTTTTGTTGGTGAATTGTTGTAGTCGTGCATATGCCTGGTAACGAATTTGCCTTCATATAGACCGCCTTAATTTTACCAAGACAATTTTCCAATAACAACTTTTTGATGATAGCAAAGACAGATACAAATCGAACATAATTGCATCGGTCAATATAAAGACTAAATAAAATAAAAGAAAATTTGCAAACGCAAATAAAACAAAGAAACATAACCAACAACCTACGTCCATACATATATATGTATGAATTATGAAAATACCAAAACAAAAGAAAATCAAACACCAAAAAAATAGAAAAACAAACTACAGAATAAAAAAATAAAAATAAAACTAGACATCATTAAAAAACTATTCAAACACAATAAACAAAACTAGAATAAAATACAACAATTCGCCAACAAAACAAACAACAGGCTTTTTCTTGTGTAAAAGGCGAATTTATATCCTACGCTGTCAAAATTTACATAAAAATGGCGTCGGGAAATATGTACTAAATTTGACAGTGTAGGAAAATTACAAATTCGCCCGAATACACCACTACATCCACCTGGTATTAAATTCGCCTTGATATTTAACTTAAACTTTTGTAGCATCTCTGTTTATGGCAAAGCATTGCAAACAAATTACAGGTGTAGTAACGCCCGGACATTTGACAAGCATAATTTTGTTGGCAATAGCACGTGTACTGTTGTAATCACAAAATATATTACCTAAAGTGTATACAAAATATATTTCCGAAAGTGTAGTCGGTAGGTTAAGACTTTTGCTTTTTTTAAATCTAGCGCCTTTGCACGTGTGAATAAGCTGTTGGATTGGTAACTATTTAATACAAATCATTAATTTGTATTGTTTTAGATCAATTATGTTAAATTTAAATATTTGTATTAAAATTGAGAAATTTACAGATTTTGTAAAAAAGAGCACATTTGCCTATAGTCGGCACCAATTTTCCACTTTTCGGCATGTTATGTTCCTATTGTCAGCATATCATATTTTAGTGAAGAAAACAATACATTGAGACAGAAATCATACTGTTATTGATATAAAATAAATTAGCAACGCTTCTACATTTGTTATGAGATCATGCAGAAACAAGGGATTAATTCATATTCGACCAAAAATTAAAAATATTAATACTAAATAATATTTTTGTACATTTCAGTCCTTGGAATTCATTGCTTGTACTTAACTGATATATTTAAGGTAAAAGCTAGGTATTTTATACCTATATATTTGTGCACGCGAGGAGTCTCATTCTATTAAAAAATATAGGAAGGTACTTTCTAATTCCATAACGTAATCATATTGTATATTTTTGAATTCGGTACATTTAAGGTGAGTCAGGTAACACACCCAACATTTCTTAACTGATCATCTTCAGTATCCGAATCCAACACTTCAGAACAAGTGCTACATTTTTGCTTCTGTATTTTATATTTGACTGGCATGATTCCTTTATGAAGTGAAAACTTCTGTTGGCGCGGTACGAAGGTTTTGGATGAGACAAAACCTCAGAACTCGCGACACCGTGATGCTTGTAGCATCTCTGTTTGTGCGAATGCCTAGTCGGAGTGAAGTTAAAACCTACAGATAATGGTGTTTAATACGGTTTTCGATTCAACTTCCACTACTGTACTAGATTAAAAAAAAAAATGTGTTGTGTTTCTTTAATCTAGTACAACAGTCGAAGTCGATTCTCTTCATTTTGAGCGAAAAAAATTTAGGTTGTTAACTTTTCGGGCGCAGTTGCATTTGCGTTTACAATAAGTGGCATGGCAAAAAATGGCATTAAACACATTCGCCACAGCAGACTACCGACTACCACCTGTCAAAATTAGAATACATGTGTGCATATGAGAATGATTATATTGAAGACAGCAAGGCAACACGGCAACAGGTTTTTGTCCATGCTACTTTTGTCGTGTAGTCGAATTAAACTAATTTCTATTTCTGATGGCCACAAAACCAAAACAGTGTTGACAATATAACAAAATATGTAAAGCAAATTAGTGATTAGAAATATTTTTTATTGTAAAAGAAAATTACAAAATGTATATGTTATAATATATATGCATACTCGTAAATAATTTTTATTAGCTTTATTGTTATATAGAATATTGACTTGAGTCAAAAATACTAACATTGTTAAAGATTAAAAAAAACTCACAGGGTAATAGCACTTTTTTACCTAAAAATTTTTGTGTAATTTTTTCGGCGCTCTCTCTTGATTCCGCAGTTACGGGTTTCAAAATTTTAATATATTATCCTTATGTATATATCAAAATGACATGTTAGTTTGTTCGTTTGTTTGTGTCGGCTTCAGAAGAAAACTACTGAACCGATTGTAATGAAATTTGGCATGTAGATAGAGAATTTTCTGGAATGAAAAATGCGACCAATGGCATCTCGATTGGATGCCCCGCCCCCTTTTACGCCCAATTTTTGTGAATTTCAGATTTTTCAATATATTTGGTTGTTTGTTACTGTATTTGGATGTTTGTTACTATATTTGAATGTTTCTTACCGATTACCATAAAATTTGCCATCCGCATCTTGATTGGAAGCCACGCCACTTTTACGCCCACTTTTGTAAATTCAATGTTCTTCAATATATTTGCCTGTTTGTTACAATATTTGGTTGATTGTTACCATTTCACATGGGATACATATAGCAACTTTTGTGGAAGTGAATATAGGCCTTACCGCATTCGGATTTGATGCCCCGCCTTTTTTACGCCCACTTTTGTTAGTTTGTGTCGTTTTCACGCCAAAACGATGTAACCGATTCAAAAGGAATTTGGCACACAGTGAGTTTTCTGGAAGGCAATATAAGCCATACCGCATCTTGATTGAATAGTGGCTTTACGCCCACCTTTTTTATCAATTCGACATCCTTATCCTTATCCTTATATATATATATAAAAATGACATGTTAGTTTGTTTGTTTGTTTGTTTGTTTGTGTCTTAAGGCACCAAAACTTTGCAACGGCACACGATTACGGGTAACTCATCTCAGCCCTAATCTCATCCGAGCAACGATATTAACCGGCTCTGCAAAAGGAGAAGATGTTTTCATTCCACGCATACCCCTCATACCAACGGATTTACCGTTTCAGTTCAAACGACTTCAATTTCCAATTAAATTAGCGTTTGTAATTACAGTGAATAAGTCCCAAGGACAAACATTAAAAATTGCCGGTTTACATTTGGAGACACCATGCTTTTCACATGGCCAACTGTATGTGGCATGCTCAAGAGTTTCAAGTGGGAGAAATTTATACATCTTTGCTCCAAACGGAAAATCTTTTAACGTTGTTCATAGAAGCGTCCTATCATCAAGCTGATTTTCAAATAGTTTTAAACTTAAATTTTCAATAAAACACTTACTTGGCTATTGAAAAAAAGCACTCAATGACTCTTTTTTATGCTTCTTTTTGGGGAAACCCGGGCAACGCCGGGTACAAACAGCTAGTTGATCATAAGTCCTACAATATAGAAAGAATATAAACGACATATGTAGGTATCATTTCAAAATACTCTATATAACTCATTTAATTCTTAAAATCATCATTAAAGAAGCATATCTTACGTATTTCATCGGTGACAGCTTTCAAATATACACCAAATAAAAGCATGATAAGTTCTCTGTAAAGTGAAAAGTCAGATAACAAATTTTAAAATTGAATTTCACTCACAATGGGTAAATTGTTTTAAAAAATTTGTATACCAGTATAGAGGTATGTTGGAGAAGATTGATATCCGTATCGCTCATATCCGTTACATATTCTATGATTTATGACCAATAAAAAATAAGTTTTGAATCCCGTAACTCCGGAGACAAAAGAGATCCATGAGATGAATTTTTTCGGTTTATGTCAAAGCGAATCCATACAAAGTGATGTGAGTGGCGAAATAAATCCGCCGTATTCAATTCGCCCCAGCGAACTTTAAAAAAGTAAAAGCGCTGAATATGCACCACTGTAATATACATAAATGAATCGTTGCAACAATTCAGGATCAGCTGTTTACTGTGTATCTGTCGTTTCCAAAATAATTAAGTAGCTGGCTAAACGGCTACAACGGTTGCTAGCAGCATTTGTGTTCGTGTGTTCGTGTAGTCTGCTGTGGCGAATGTGTTTATAGCTTAAAAAGAAAAGTTCTAAAAACTGAAAACTCTGTTGTTGCTGGTAGTGTTCAAATCAGTAGTGTACCCCACTATGAAAATGAAAATTTGTATAACATTGTTAATAATATTTGTGGCTCTTCAAATGTTACCACACCACAAGTTGAGAATATATATAGATTAAAAAAAATATATAAAAACAATAAACCATATACGCCAAAGGAATAGGTTATAGTAGTTAAATTTAAATCCCCATATGAAAAAAACTTTCTTCTGAATATATGTATATATTCCCGTCGTTCCTATAAGGAGCATAGGGCCTCAACAAATGTTCTACATTCGGATCTATCCATCGCAATAGTTTTTACTTCATTCCACGTTCTTTGTATTTTTCTGGCTTCGTTTTGGATTTGCCTCCGCTATGTGTGAGCTGGTCGACCCTGTCTGCGGCTTCCCTGCAGGTTCCATTCAATAGCATTTCTAGCGATGTTTGATGGTTCTGTGCGGATGGTGTGCCCAATCGAATTCAACTTTCTTTTTCTAATCTCTGTAGATATTGGTGTTTGGCGTGTTTCGTTCCATAGGTTTTGATTTGAAATGGTCTGTGGCCAAAAAAATTCTTAGTATTCTGCGAAGACACCTATTTACGAACACTTGAAGTGATTGGATGTCCTTAACACTTGCATTCCAGGACTCACAGCCATGTAGCAGTGTGGATTTCACGTTAGAATTGAAAATGTTTATTTTAACACGGCGGGAAATCGCAGACGATTTCCATACTCTGCTGAGCAGTCCAAATGATTGTGTAGCTTTTTTTATTCGGCTAGAGATGTCTGCACTGGTGCCGCCGGTATTGGTTAAGTAGGCGCTAAGATAGCAGAATGAATCTACCTCCTCCATAACTTCATTATTTATCAGAAAGGGATTTGTGTTTTCAGAACGAATTCTCATAACCTTTGTTTTATTGATGTTAATTTTTAGTGCGGCTTTCGCTGAAATTTCTAATAACTTTTGTAACTTAATAGACATGTCGGTGTAACTGTGGGAAAGAAGGCATATGTCATCTGCATACTCGAGGTCCTCCAATCGTTCTTGTAGTCCCCATAAAATTCCGCGATTTTCCACCATGGCGTGACTCATGACAATATCTAGCATGATATTGAAGAGTAATGGTGACATAACGCACCCTTTGCGAACTCCTGTACCAATCTCGATTTTTCGGGAGAATGTACCATCATGTAAAATGCGGCAGCTTGACCCAGCGTATAGACTCCTTATTAGTTGAATCAATTTCCCTGGTACACCTTTACATTCAAGTGCCTTCCAGATAACGTTATGAGCAAGAGTGTCGAATGCCTTCTCAAAGTCAATAAACACTAGATACAGGGGAGACCTAAATTCAACAGATTGTTCCACGATTATCCTTAGTGCATTTATGTGGTCAATACATGACATATTCGGACGAAAGCCAGCTTGTTGTTTTCTTAGTGTTGGCATTAAATTATCTGAAATTCTCTTAGTTATAATGTGAGCTAACACTTTGTTGACCATGCTGAGTAATGTGATACTGAGTAGTGGTACTGATATCTAATTGTGTATCGTGGGATGGGCAATAACATATTGTTAGATCATTTTGTGGCCGTGATGAAAGCATATCAGAGTAATGTTCAGCCCAGAGTTCAAGCTGTTCATCCTTAGAAGTAATAAGTATACCTGAGTTGTTCTTAATAGGATTTTTTGAGAGTGAAGTAGATGTGTGTGTCAGTTTTTTGACAAGTCTATATAAGTCGCTGCTACGGTTGGTTTCAGCAGCAGCTTGAGCTTCTGTAGCAATACTATCTGTCCAAGCGCGTTTGTCCCTACGAGCACTGCGCTTTACTTCACGATCTAAGGCAGTATGCTGCATTCGTAGGGTTGCTTTGGCGCTGCGCGTTTTTGCGTTATTAAGTTATGCTTTGAGTTTTTTTCTTTCTTTGACTACTTCCCATGTTTCATCAGATATCTAATCCTTACGTTTCTGCTCTTTAAAACCAAAATGTTTCGATGCAGCATCTGTGATTATGTTTTTTACATTTTTCCAATCTTTACGTTGATTAGACACTGATGTCAGTGATTCGTTTAGCGCTTGTATATAATTCGATGCGACCGAGGGGATTTTCAGTCTCTTAACATCGTATTTTCTTTCCAACGATAAAGTTTTCTGTCTAATTGCTGCTATCTTAATGCGCACAGTCGCTACAAGTAAATGACGATCACTAGCTATGTCTGCGCCTCTTTTTTTTCGGACGTCTAATAATGAGCCACTCCATTTTCTGGAGATGGTGATGTGGTCTATTTGGTTCTCCATTGTGTGATCCGAGGATACCCACGTTACCCTGTGTATGGGTTTGTGGGGAAAAAGGGTACCACCAATAACTAAATTGTTAGCTGCACACATATTTACGAATAGCTCTCAGTTTTCAGTTTTACGGCCTAGCCCATGTTTACCCATGGTGCTTTCTAAACCAGTGTTGATAGAGCCAGTTTGTGCATTAAAATCACCCATCACGATGAGAATATCACCACGATTGGAGGATGTAATTGCTCGATCAAGGAGACTGTAGAATTCTTTTTTAACGGCGAAATCTCTGACTTCAGTGGGGGCATAGCATTGGATGCATGTGAGGTTTCGAGCACGTGTACGAAATCTGGCAGTGATAATCCTGTCGGAGTAGGGCTTCCAACAAATTAGAGCTTTACGTGCCTCTTTAGAGAGCAAAAATCCCACGCCTGATGATCTACTTTCGGTTGCAGATTTTCCAGAGTAAAGAATATGCAGGCCCTGCGTCGTCATTTGCTCACCCGAATCTGGCCACCTTAATTCGCTTAGACCCAAAAATAATAAATTGTAGCTCAAAAACTCCTTGCACAGCTGAGCCAGGCGCGATGGTTCCGATAACGTTCTTACATTCCATGTTCCAAATCTTGTCCGTGTTTTCATGCTAAACGTCGTCATCATTGGATCAGATCGTTTTATTGTATGTTCATTTGCTTCGGTTTCTGTAATCTTTTCATTTTAAGATGAGGTAGCTGATTGGGCTGCCGCATCCGGTCGTGGTAGCTGCCTCCAGGCAGGCTGTGGGTGGAGTTTTTTTCAAAGGGATCTTTTTTCTTCATCCTCCTACTTCCTGAGACGCTGACTTTTGTCAAGCCATTCAGGGTTCTCCGTAGTATACTAAATTTCCCAAGACGTCGACTTTATAGTTGACCATTAAGGTTATTTAGCCGCCTTCTCACTCTAGCTAGCTATGAACGGATGTCCAAAACCCATTGCCCGGGGAATACCTGGCCGAGGCCGGAGATAGTCACCCCTATCGCGAACAAACATTCCCATGAAAAAACTCCCAAATTTTTTGTTTTACTATCGTGAATGATTCCCATAAATTTTTTTTGGGAATGAATTCCTATACCTTACAAATATGGCATCGCAAATGTTTACTCCCGCGAATAATTTGACTAAAATTATTCAGAACAATTGAAAGTGGGAACAAGAAGTAGCAATTTGTTTTTTAATCCAGAACTTCATGTAATCATTTTTTTCTCTTATTTATTAACACAGGAGTGTTAATAAAGAACAAATTAATTGTCTGGTTGATGCAATGTGTGCGAATCAAGACTATGGCAAAGGTTTCCAAAAGGATAGAAAAAGAGGACGTGGGTAAATTTTTAAACGAGTTAAGCTTTTGTAAATGGTGTTAATTATTAGTTTAATAAGCGTAACTTAAATTTTTCATGCATAGGTGAGCATCGACCAAAACAAAAAAACCGCAACAAAACAAAGCGGATCAGATTCATCACGTATTTGTCTTCGCTGCAGTCGTTCTATGGATTGATTTTCCTTTTCCAGCAACAGAAAACGCAAATAAACGCTATTCATAATTTTTACCTTATTAGCTTTAATTTCTTTTATTCATACAGCACAAAATAAATCCCGCAAAAATTATTTGTTAAATCAAAACAAACAATTCAAAATAAAAACTTTTATTCCCAAGTAATTCACAATAGAGACTTAAACTCCCAAAATATTCGCGATAGCAATTTGTTGGGGATGGGAATACAATTTTTCTCCCAAACAACTCTCCCATAATATTCGCGATAGGGGTGAGTGAGCTGCTTTACAGTACAACAAAGGAATCATTCCTGGCCATTCCCAAGTGAATGGCAGTAAAGAACTTTCGACCTTTTCTCATAGCTGAACATCCCCTCCTAAATAACATAGGGATAACAAAACAACGTTATGTTTAAGAAATGCAGGGTTCGAAAGCAATTTACGTTTGTGAAAACTTAACGCCTCACAATTACCAAATGTTTAAGGAGGCACTTAGTATGAAGAAAAATAAAAATATAAAATAAACTTTCACAATGCAAGGTCTCGTATACGTAAAGAAGTTTGAGACAGACGAACCGTTTTTAATTGAATTCTTCGAGGAGCTTACACAACTTTTTTGTGAATAACATCAGTCGCCCAACAAATAAACTTATTTATATTTTTATTGACTTTTTTATAATTAACCTTTTTTTATTTTTGCCTGTCTACTTAAAATTATTTTGTTAAATTTTTAAATTGGTAAATTTTTTTCTATTTTTCATAAATACAACAAATTATAGTATGTCAAATATCTGGGTTGAATGGTTATTTAATTGCGTTGCGTTAATATATGTATACTTGTGACAAAGATCTTGAATTAGCAAAATGGTTCTAGGGATAGTAACTTCAATATGATTCGCATCTTGGCAAAACAAAAACCAGGCTTTAGTATTTGGCTTAAAATGGATGAATTTCGTTTCTTATTTGAGAACTCAGGTGTTGATGCGATATGTGTTTCTGAAACTTGGTTTAGAAATGAAATAAATGATGGCTTATATAGTCTTAATGGGTACCGTGTTTTTCGATCCGATAGGTATAAGCATGCTGGTGGCGTAGCAATATATGTTAACTACAATATTTCATGCAAGTTTAATTGTAGTTTTAATGAAACGAGTGATGTTTAATACATATTTGTTGACTTAAAATCTAATGGTACCATTATGTTACTTGGATGTGTATATAGGCCGAATAGAACTATAAAATTCGAAAAACTAGTTGGTCAATTAGAGCTGTTAGCTGTATACTACTCAGAAGTTATTATTGCTGGAGACTTTAATTGTAATTTACTCGTAGATACTAGTAAGGTAACCATGATGTCGGCATTTAATTTGTTTCCCATAAATAGCTCGAGGCCTACACACTTTACAAACACGAATTGCACTCTGCTTGATCTATTTTTTGTCTGTAATAGTAGGAAAGTATTACACTATGATTAACTAGCAGCTCCTGCCTTCTCGAAACATGACATTATTTTTAACTTATATGAATTTGGCTCAGAAATTTCTATTCAAAATTTTACTTATCGTGAGAGAATCAACAGCATTATCACAACATATACTCAATACGGGACATACATTAGATTTTGATAATGTCAAAATATTTGATAAAGAAAACAAGGTGAGGAAAAGATACACTATAGAAAGTCTACGAATACAACAAAACATAAACAGAACCATGAACCTACAAGAAGACACAAATAACATAAATACAAGCTACAATGGAGAGTCGGAGTTTTGTAAAAGGTTTGAAGAAGTTTTAGATGAAATAAGTGATTATAATTGTGATATTTTAATAACAGGAGATTTTAATATTGATTGGTCTAAAAATTCGACACATAAAAATCAACTTGAATGTATACTCGTACTAAATGATAATGGTCTAAGACAATTATTTAGTGAATATACTAGAGTAGCAAAAAATTCTAGAACAATAATTGACTTTGTTATAACAAATAATTGTAATATATCAGTAATATATTGGTATTGTTGGCAACCCTATTTAAGTAAAGTGCTTTTTTTTTGGCCTCTCCACATTGATTTTAACAAAAATACAATTTATAGCGTCTTATTAAACAAAAAATCTTATAAATTGTCTACGGACAAAGCTGAAAAGAATTAACATCGATTTAAAAAAAAATATGAAGAGAGTAACTCGTAAAAGTGAAAAAATCAATAAATTATATTGTGCACAATGCAAATTAATAGTAAATGAAGAAACAGAAAATAATATTGCATGCGATACATGCAATAAAATATATCATGCTCAGTGTACTAAATTGGATAAGCGCCAATATGATCGCTTAATTGAAAATGAGAATGAAGAGTTCATATGTTATTTGTGCGATGGAGGAGCGAAAGAAACAATAAAAGAAGAATTAACAATTATTAAAACTAAATTAAATCAGCTGGATCAACTTACATCTATACGTGATTCAATTAATTTTTTATCGAAGCAGTATGAGGACGTTTTGAGAACTTTGGTCGAAAACAAGAGAAGATTGGATGAAATTGAAAAGGAAAATGTTTATTTAAAAGAAGAAGTTAAGAACTTAAAAACTTCTATGAAATATTTAAATGACGAAAGAGTTAGGAGTCATTGCATTATAATGGGATTGAAGTCAGGTGAAAAGTTGTCTGCCGCCGAAGCTGTTATAAATCTGTCAAAAGATATTGGTGCTGATGTAACTGCAGAAAGTATTGAAGAAGCTTACTTCTTAAAAAAGCAAGATAAAACGGCGGAGGAGAGAAATATAATTGTAAAATTTAATGGAAAAACTTCAAAAGATAAATTAATGGCTGTAAAATCTAAATTAAAAGACAAAGAAGAAACTAAGAAAGTAATTGTAAACGACTTGCTTGGTAAGGAGACCCTGTCATTGCTTAATTATGCAAAAACTTTGAAAAAGGTTGGGTATAATTTCGTTTATCACAACCATGGCCGAATTTTCGTAAAAAAAGAGTGAGACATCTCGACCTCGTTCATTACGAGATGAGGATGATGTTGATAAGCTTTTGCTTGAAGCTAGTTCTAGTAAACCTAAAATTCGTAGATCAGTCAATAGTGCACAAATCAGTGATCAAGTATTGTGCAGCGAAGAGGAAGAATAACCTAATTTCTGAATTTTAAATTTAATTTTTTCTACTCTATTTTATTATTCCACATTTTTTTTTCTTTGATATTTCTACATTTATACTATATATTATTTTATTTGTTTTTTCCTTTATTATTATTCCAATATGAATCAAAATCAATATTTCAAAAATATTTTTCCTTTTGAAACATTTTTGTGTAATATAGATTATAATTACCTGAATATTTTTTCAATTAATGTAAGAAGCATTTCTTCGCTCAAGAAATTTAATAATTTTAGAACCTTTATAGCAAAGCTATCAAAATTACCTGATATTATTGCGATTCAGGAGACTTGGTTTGATGTGAATTGTTCGCAAATGTATGCATTACCATATTACAATTGTGTACACTGTTGCAGAAGTGATAAATACGGAGGAACATCAATTTATATAAATAAAAAGTATCAGTATTCAGTAATTTGTTGTGAAAGAGATCGCTACGTAGAAATTATTCAGCTAAGACTCAATAATTTTAAAATAAAAGGGAAGCCATTTGAAATTATGTCATTTTATCGTTCTCAGAAATGTAATATAACCGATTTTCTGCAAATTTTAGAAAATAAAGTAAGTAATTTGGCAAATAATCCATCAGTTATTGTAGGTGATGCAAACATTGACTTGCTGAATTCTGTACAAGCTAGCGATATCGTTAACTTATTCCAGTGCTATGGGATGAAAAGTTGTCACAATATGGTTACAAAACCAAGTAGTGGAACTTGTATTGACCATGTGTTCAGTAACGTGGATGAAAAAGTTGTTATAGATTCAGTAGAATGTGAATTAACTGACCACAACCTTATTTGCTGTAAATTGAAAAGTGAAATAAATATGAATACGAATATGTTTAGTGAAAAAACAAAATATAATTGCAATTATGAAAAAGTCAAACAATGTTTGAATCGGAACATAGAACGTATTTATGAAGTTGATTTATCATCGGATGTAACTTCAACCTTAATTAACACTATAAATAGAGCTGTTAGTGCTAGCACTTCTGTAGTAAGCATAAAGAAACCTATTAATCATGACCTAGCGCCGTGGATTAATGATAACTTATGGACTTTAATGGAAATTGAAAAGAAACTATTAAAAGTAAGAAGAAGAAAAAAGAATGATGCTGCAGTTGCTGATGGATTAAAGAGAATTAGCAAATTAATAAGAAGAGCTACAAGGGAATCTGTGAATTTTTATTATGAAAATAATCTAGAAAAATTTGGGAGCGATGTTAAGAGTTGTTGGAAATTTTTAAATAGTGCGATGGGTCGATCTCATGAAAAAGTAGTCAACATAGTTGATAGCGAAGGATTAAATGTATATGACAACCAATTAAAATCTACTCTTTTAAATGAGTATTTCATAAATGCTGTTGATAGGCTTAAACAGAGTATTACAATATATTCTAATGACACTTTCAATTCGTTGAGAACACTCAGTTATAGTAACAAACGTTTTTATTTTAGGAGTTTAACCATAGATGAGATGCGAAATGTAATTATGGATTTGAAAATTTCTAAAAGTCCAGGTCACGACAATATTGCTTCTAAGGTAATCATAAACTGTTGTGATATACTATTACCGCACCTATTAAACATGTTTAACACCATGTTAAGCAATTGTATCTATCCAGAGGTTTTGAAATTACATAAAATCGTGCCAATACCAAAGACACATAATGCTAAACATATAGAGCACTATAGACCTATAGCTTTGTTATCTATTATAGATAAGATATATGAAAAAATAATTCATGCCCAGCTTCTGGAATATCTAGAAAAAGAGTCTGTGTTGTACACAAATCAATTTGGGTATGTCAAAGGAAGTGGAACGGACGAAGCTGTGATAAATGTGTTGAATACAATATGTGATGGTTTGGATAAAGGTTTTAGTGGGGTGGCTGGTGCATTTTACGATTTTAGCAAGGCTTTTGATCTAGTGGATCATAAAATTCTTATTGATAAGCTTAAGTATTATGGTGTTTTTGGTGATGCACTGGAACTTATTAGAAGCTTTTTGTCCAATAGAAGACAATACGTTGAAATTGATGGTGGAAAAAGTTCAATTCTTCCTATAAGATACGGTGTTCCGCAAGGTAGTGTTCTTGGGCCCCTTATTTTTATGATATATATAAACGATATTAACAACCTAGGGCTTTCTGGAAAAATTATAATGTTTGCGGATGATATTTCACTATTTTATCCTTATAAGTATGATTTAGCCTTAAAAACGCATATGGAGAGAGATGCAGCCTTAATATTTGAATTCGCCCGAATAAACGGCCTGGTCTTAAATGCAGCTAAAACAAAATTAATACGTTTTAGACCGCACTCACATATTATAAATAATGATTTTAGTATTTATGTTGATGGAAATTTTATAGTAGAGGAACATGAAGTCAAATATTTAGGCATAATTTTAAAAAGTAATTTATCATGGGACTCTCATATCACATCGTTGAAACCTAAGATTACATCTGCTGTCGGAGTTCTATATAAGTTAAAAAGAAAATTAAATAACAAAACAAAAATGATGATTTATAATGCCTTAATACACAGTCGACTAGAATACCTTGCCATAGCTTATGCCTATAAGAAAACGACGGAATTGAAATCTCTCCAGTCAGTGCAAAATAAAGCTTTAAAATGTGTGTTCAATTTGAACATAAGATTCAGTACATTTTCTCTGTACAAGGATTATTGCGAAACAACTCTTCCTATACACGGTTTGTATTTAAAGCAGTTATTATTTTATACATATAAATCCGTTAACAACATTGGGAACAGAACCATAAAATTTAGTAGAAACCAGAACTTTTTCAACACGAGATATTCAAACAACCTCAGAATAGCTAGGTGTAGATTGGAAACCACAAAACAAAGATTAGAATATGCAGGCAGTTTAAACTTTAACAACTTGCCAAGTAACTTGAAAGTTTGCAATCGTTTATCAATATTCAAAACAAATATAAAAAACTATCTCTTCCAGAACTTAGAAATGCTCCTTTGAGAAAAAATATACACATATATATTTTATAGTAATGTAGTATTTTCAATTTTTTTTTAACTAGAAATTATTATACATTTGTATAACATTAAAATATATTTACTAAATATAGTTTTGCCAACTTGTCTCTTCAAGCCATACGTGGCGCGAGGCACCTTATTTGTTAGAAAAGTATGTTATATAAATTTCAATAATAAAAAAAAAAAAAAAAAAAAAAACAACAGCACTACAAATAAAATAGCAGATCATGATAAATATTTTAATTAAAACTGAAAAAAATGATTATACCAACATGCTCTGCGCTCTTTATTGATGTCTCACAAGCTTTCGATAAAGTATGGCACGAAGGTCTTTTCAATAAATTAACACAAAATCTACCAGCAAACATCGTAAAGCTTTTAAAAAGCTATTTAATGGAACGTAAATTTGTAGTTAGGGAAGGCAATTTTTTAAGCCCTCCGCAGTCGATTGAAGCCGGAGTCCCTCAAGGCAGTATCTTCGGACCCTTACTTTATTTAATATATGCCTCTGACTTACCGTTAAGCAGTAACATTCATACATCAACATTTGCGGATGATACAGCCTTTCTAAGCGTTCACGAAAATCCTGTAGAAGCTTCCCGCAACTTACAAGAATATATATCCAAACTGGAAAAATGGCTCAAACAATGGCGTATAAAAGTTAACGAGCAGAAATGTGCACACGTCACTTTTACGTTGCGCAGGGAAACATGCCCGCCTATAAAAATTAACACCGAGACTATACCACAACACACTGTAGTCAAATATCTAGGCGTTCATCTTGATCGTCGTTTAACATGGAAATCGCATATAGACGCAAAGTTGACACAAATGAAATTAAAAGCAGCTCAAATGTATTGGCTTATTGGAAGAAATTCTATATTAAGTCTTGACTGTAAACTTTTGTAATACAACGCGATCCTGAAATATGATCCTATGGAATCCAGTTATGGGGCACTGCCTCAGCATCGAATGTCGAAAGAATTCAAAGGCGACAGAATAAAATCCTACGTACAATAACAGCAGCCCCCTGGTATGTCAGAAACCATCGAATTCATAAAGACCTAGACGTTCCGTTGGTGAAGACAGTATTTTCAAAACACGCGAAAAAATATATAAAAAAACTTCAGCTGCACCCAAATCCAATATTCTTCATTATAGAGGCCACACCCGGCTGAAAAGAAGAGATACTCTTTTTCTCAGCCGTTCACGAGAGATGTAAAACAATAAAAATTAACCGTTGAAATTAAAAATTTTGTTTAGCATTGGGTAAACTTATATTTAATATTTTTTAGGTTTAAGATTTGAAAAACTTATTGATAATTCAATTTAAATAATTAAAGATTCAATAAATAATAAAATTATCAACAAAAAAAAAAAAAAATACCAACATAGACAACCAAGAATTAGAAATTTTTAAGTACAACAAAGAGACATTTAACACAGAGTTAAGCAAAAATATGATATACAATGAAAATGAAAACATTAATGAAAATGTAACCTTATTTGATAATTGCTTTAAAGAAACAATACAAAAATTTAGTAATAAGAGAATTATATGGGAAAAAAGCAATATAAATCGGTGGTTTAATAGTGAATTAAGTTTAATGAAAAATGATGATATAATGATAAAATAATTAAATACCAGACAGCAAAATTGGAAAATACAAATCAGGCATGGACCAATTACAAAACAATAAGAAATTTATATAAAGTGAAAATCGAAAAAGAAAAAAATAAATACATTAATAATAAAATTAACAATGAGGGAGATCAAAAACAAATGTGGGGAGAGATCAAAGATCTAGTAATTAAAAAAAAAACATAATGTGATAAAAACTGTGATATTTAACCAAGTAGAATATAAGGATAATATAGAAATTGCTAGTCAATTCAATAATTATTTCGTAGATAGTATTAAAGTAATAAGAGACTCCATAGAATATGAGCAATATGAAAACCAAATAACTGTGATAAACCAACAATTCAAATTCCGTGCAATAAACATTTTAGAACTTAAGAATATAATTAAACATATGAAAAATAAAACTGACTGTGATAAAATCATTCTTGATAACTGGAACGTAACAGGAGAATCAATATTAAAAATTTTAAATAAATCGTTAGAGACAGGTGAATTCCCTGAAAATTGGAAAGTAACTATGATAACATCAATTGAAGAAGTGACAAAAACAAATAAATGCGAAGAATACCGGCCAATAAACACATTAAAAACCTGTGAAAAAATTTTAGAAAAAATTGTCAAGGAGCAATTAGAAAAATATATTGAAGAAAACTCTATATTGTCAAAGTACCAATCAGGATTTCGTAAAAAATACTCATGTGAAACGACTGTAAATTATGTAATAAGTAAATGGAAAATTATAGAAAAAACAAAAAAAAAAAAAAATGATGGCAATTTTTTAAGATTTACACCAACAAGGCGGATAGTCCAGGAGCCATCCACTCAGGAACAGGTAGATGTATGGCCGCCACACAACTACTCCCAGCAACAAAAACGACAGCTCGATGAGCCATCTTTGTTATCGTCTTCAAAAAAAAGAAAAACCGTTGCTGAGGAGCAAATAAATATCATCCGTCGACAGCTTAAGGTGGGTGAGCAGTCTGCAGCTTTATCCAAAGACCAAGTGGATGTGACGAAAACTTTAGTGGAAGCCACAAAAACCCTAGCTAATGCTGCCCAGAGAATGGCAGATGCTGCTGAAGAGCAGGCAAAAACGTCAGCTAAGATTGCCGAAACTTTTGAACTATTGGTTCAACATTTAATGAAAAAATAAACAAATGCAGAAATAACAAAAAACCCAGTATTTTTAATAAATCAGTAATATACATATTTATAGTTCTATAATAATGTACATATTTATATACATATATTACCTAGAAATAAAAAAAATCACCTGAAATTAAAAACGGTTTTAATTAATTTACATTTTATAACGTTTATTTATAAGACAAATAGAATAAAATAAAATATGAAATACGAAAACAACTACATATATATAACTATAAATTCGTTAATATAACTATAAATTCGTTATTATTTAATTTCATTCTAATAAAAGGAAATTAATAAAAAGAAACCACTATAAAAATAATTAGAAAAATTTAATTAAAAAACCTTAAATTAATAGTAATAATAAAATAAATAAAAATGAATTCATGAAAAGTAAGAACAATAACTTATTAATAACAATATATGTACATACATATGTAAGTACACACAAAAACTAAAAATTAAGAGCAACATTACGTCGAATTGCTGATGCAACAACTTCTTCTTCGGTAATTTCTTCTTCTATATCGGAAGTATAGATGCCACTTTCGACCGTTACGTCCTCAACGTTTTCAGCAACTTGAAATTTTATGCACATATTATGCAACGCGCAACATGCATTTATGATTTTTGTTGCCTGTTCGGGCCTATAGTGCAAACCGCGTGAGCAAATTATACTACGGAATCGATTTTTCAAAACTCCGAAGCAACGCTCTACTACATTACGTGCGCTTATGTTTTTTGTTATAACGCCTTTCGTGGTTGTCCCTCATATTTCTAAAAGGCGTCATAACATAAGGCATTAACTTATACCCTCCGTCTCTTGTAATATTAAAGATATACATATATACATATGTATATAAATACGAACTTAGCATGTTTTTTTTTTAATATAAAAACAAATGTTACCTAAAATCCACGCATTTCTCTTGCCAGCTTCAAATTGGTCCCGTAGTCTATGGTTGGCTTCACTGTGTTCCCATACAAAGGCATCATGGTTGGAGCCGGGATGCCGTGCGTCGACAAACCTGATAACCATTCTATGGTCGCAAATCTAAGAACAAACAAAATGCATTCACATACATACATACATATGAAAATATTTAAAACAAATAAAGTATGAGTGTAGAATTGTATTTACCACCATTGCATTTAAACTGTGGTATCCTTTCCTGTTAAAGTATAGAGGACTTGGTTCGGCGCCAGGGGACTTAATCCGTATGTGTGTCCCGTCCACACAGCCAATTATACCCGGAAAACCAGTTCGGTCAAAAAAACTTGCCATTATTTCCCGCTCTTCCTCTGCAGTAGGCATTGCTATCCATTTGGGACAAATCCATTTCTCAAATAATGGCAAATACTCAGCAATGATCCGGCCGACGGACGCTCTTGCTGTTGACGAAACGAATTCGTTTCCCAACGTTCGTTGGTAACTACCAGTAGCCAAAAACCGTAAAAACGTTGCCAGTTTGATATCTGGCCTGATTTGTGTGCTTCGGAAGCCAGACTTCAACTTCGGCTCCAGTGTTTCCAACAGCATTACAAATAAATCCTTGGATACGCGAAAGTTTGCCAAAAACCTAAAAAAAACATTTTATTAACGCATGTTTATTAATATGAATGTATGTATTTGTTATTTTCACTGCGTGTCTTACTTACAGGTTTGTTGGCATATGGAGAACATTACTATTGTCCCTCAATTGCCTAAGAGGTATGTATTCCTCATTCTCCTCCATAAAATGTACAGCCATGGATATTCCAAGCATATTCAACAACTATAATGTATAATATACTTATATATTTTTAGACGTTTGAATATCACATAGAACTTTAAAACAATTCACTGCTTTACTTACCCTTTGTGCACTTTAAATATCAACTTTTTTTTATATTTTACAAATAATCAAAAAATTCGCCTTACAAAAATATTTGTTTATATACATATGTATATTTTTTCTGTCATTTCTTTCTTTTTAATAAAGAACAGGGTCGCATTTTTATTGAACAATTTTGAGCATTTAGCCGATTTATATTTTAAGTTAGCGATTAATATTCAATTTAGTAGATGTGGCAATATACAAATTTAATAATTGCTAAATTTGTTACGTCAATAACGTAAACACCATGCGAACGACAACGAAAATATTATTGAGTCTCAAAATCGAGTAAAAGTGAGTGACTTGTTTTCTTTCGTGTTCGTTTGCGTTCGACATCGTGAGCCAGGCAGTTAAAGTACTTGTTGCACAGAAGAGTTACAGTTGAGATGCCAAATAAAAAACTGGATCTATCCAATGCATGAACTGTCAAGAATTTGGCCATACCAAAACTTATTGCAAGTCGCCTACCGTTTGCGTTGTATGTGGTGAGTTGCACAGTACCGCTAACTGTGACAAAATAAAAGGTGATACCAAGGCAAAAAATGCGGCAATTGCGGTGGAAACCACACTGCTAACTATAAAGGTTGCCCTCTTTACTCTTTTTTTAAAAATTCGTCGAACAGAAAAATAAATGCTACTCCCGATCAGCCCAAAACCCCTTTAAACTACCCTCAGTTACCTCAACCATCGTCTAGCCATAATCAATACTCAAATGTTTTAAAGTCTAACACGACTCTTACTCAACAAAAACCTAATAGTCAATTTTCATACGCTAATATTTTAAAAAGTTAACAGACTACGGCGCAAAAAACTGTACCAGCAAATGAAGAATCAGGGCCTAATTTTAGTCGTATTGAAGTCTCGATAGAGAGCCTTATCCAAACAGTAAATACTTTTACTCTCAACATGTCCTGGATGATACAGAAATTGTTGAAAATGCAGTCTACCTTGTTGCAGGCTGTATTGAAAAAACCATGAACTTAAGCATCTGAAATAGAATTTTTTCTTCTGGATCAACAAATCGATGTTATGCTTATCTCAGAAACTCATTTGACGTCTCGAAGCTATTTTAAAATTAGTGGATATAATTTCTACGACACCAAGGATCCTCGAGGTAGAGCTTGTGGTGGCTCTGGAATCCTAATAAAAACTCGAATAAAACACTACCTGCTAAATGACCTTCGTGAAGAATATATTCAAGCAACAAATATCTGCATTGAAAATTTTTATCAAAAGCTTGTGATATCATCAGTTTATTCTCCTCCCAGGTTTTCAATTTCAGAGAGTCAATACACTGCATTTTATACAACACTGGGGTCCCGTTTTCTAGCAGCTGGCGACTACAATGCTAAACACACTTTTTGGGGTTCACGTTTAATCAGTCCTAAGGGTCGTGTTTTGTTTGATACAATTTCAAAAATGGGTTTGAATGTAGTTTAAAGTGGTCAGCCAACATATTGGTCAACGGATCGACAAAAAATTCATGATGTTATCGACTTTGGAATTATGAAAGGTGTGCCCAGCGAAATGATTGAAGTAGAAGCATCTTCGGATTTGTCTTCAGACAAAAATTTCTGCAAGAACTCGGTGCAACAACATCAACAGATTATTCGCTGTGGCGTGCAGTCAGAGGACTTAAAAGGCCAGTGATATGCAAACCTTCATTACGATCCTCTAATAGTGGCTGGGCAAGAACTGATGCTGAAAAAGGTGCTCTTTTCGTTAAACACTTAGAAAAAGTATTTACTCCAAATATTTCTGTTAATATTGCTGAACTGCCACCAGCCGTCTCTCTACCAGCAACACCGCTAAAATTTAATATTGTGGAGATTGAAAAGGCTATTGCTAGTCTTAACACCAAAAAAGCCCCAGGTGTCGTCAAAATAAGCAACAAAATGCTTCAATAATTGAAATATACTGCAAAAAGAATAATACTATTCATTTTTAATGGTATTTTACTGCTGCAATACTATCCAAAAGAATGAAAGGTTTCGATGATTATTATGAAACCAAAGCCCGGCAAGGATCATACCAAGGTTGAATCCTATCGGCCTATTAGTTTATTGCCCAACATTTCAAAACTAATTGAAAAGCTATGTGTGAGCAAGCTGATGCCTAAAGTGACTAGTAATGGAAGCATTCCAAATCATCAATTCGGTTTTCGCAGATAGCATGACACTATTGAACAAACTCACAGGCTTGTGAATGTTGTTAGATACACTTTTGAAAAAAAGAAATATTGCTCTGCACTCTTTATTGATGTTGCACAAGCTTTCGATAATGTATGGCACGAAGGTCTTATCCACCACTTAACACGAAATCTAAACGTAAACATCGTCAATCTTTGAAAAATCTATTTAATGGAACGAAAATTTTTAGATAGGGAAGGCAATTTTTTCAGCCCTCCGCAGTCGATCGAAACCGGAAATATATGCCTCTGACTTACCGTTAAGCAGTAACATTCACAGGTCAACATTTGATGATGATACATCTTTTCTAAGCGTTCATGAAAACCCTGTTGAAGCTTCCCGGAATTTGCAAGGGTACATATCAAAACTGAAAACATGGCTAAAACAATGGCGGATAAGAGTTAACGAGCAGAAATGTGTACACGTTACTTTTACTTTACGCAGGGAAACATGCCCGCCTATACAAATCAACACCGAGACTATACCGTAACATACTGTAGTCAAATATCTAGGCGTTCATCTTGATCGTCGTTTAACATGGAAATCGCACATAGACGAAAATTCGGTCCAAATGAAACTAAAAGCAGCCCAAATCAATTGGTTTATTGGAAGAAACTCTATACTAAGCCTAGACTGTAAACTTCTTTTATACAACGCGATCCTAGATCAAATGCGGGCCTATGGAATCCAGTTATGGGGCACTGTATCAGCATCAAATGTATTCCTAACATCACTAGTACATTGGAACAATCTCACTTATTCAAGTTCAAGTTTTTGGCGTGCTTCAAAATATTGACAAATGACCAGGCAAAGCAAAGCATCAAATCCACAAGATCAACCCGTGTACGTACATAAGTACATACAGCCAGTGATACATACATACGTATATATGTATATACATAAGTACATTCCTACATACTTAGATATTTAGAATTTGAAAAACTTTGACAGCAGAAACTAAAAAACCGTGAGTTTTATAAATCCACATACATGTACATATGTAAACACAAACATTTGTACATATACATACTTACATACTTATGTATTTACGTAGTTACATTCCTACACTCATACTTACATATCTACATCAACACTCAACCTACATACTTACTTACATACATATGTATGTAAGTATGTATATCCATGCATACGTTCATCCATACAAATTTAACGGCATAACAACCATGTTCATGAAAATAAAATAGCTTAAAAATTGAAAAATTCAAGAAAATACACTAACAAAATGCATTATGAAAAAACCAGTTTTTTCATAAATAGATAAGAGAATATAACACATTAGATTCTCTCTGTATTTTTCTCTCTGAAAGTTTTGTGTACCAACATTAAATATTTCGGTGAGAAGGATGCCAAATCACCTCATACAGTCAAAAATGTCTAAACATCCAAGTAAAACAAAGTCGCCTGAATAAGAAAACTTAATAATATCCTCAAGACGATAAAAGAAAACAACCGGATATTATAAAGGTACATTGAGCAGCAAACATACATATATTTTTTAAAGGGAAACTTTCATCATTCAATTTTAAAGTGAATTTTTAATGTTGAGCAGTCCAAAGTTCTTTCGTTAATCCCAGTGAGAAATTACTTTTAAAGAAACTCGTATAATTAAGTAATTTTTTTGAAATTTCCAAGGGCTCTCGCTAATCCTAGCGAACAATGTACATTTACATAAATACTTAATTTGGAAAAATCTGAATAACGTTGTAATACTTTATACAATTTATTCTCCATTTTAAGCATACATTTAAAAAAAAGTGGTTTTTGAAATTACTCAGTGCCCTCGCTATACTCAGCGAATAATATATTTATAACAAATTTTTAACAACATTTCTTTAATAAAATAACCTTTTTAAGAAAAAAGTATATCATTTAATTTTAAAGTAAATTTTAAGGTTGAGAAGTCCAAAGTACTCTCACTAATCCCAGCGGGAAATTACTTTCAATTTAAAAAAACTCGTATAATAAAGTGATTTTTTTTGATAATTCCATGTGCTCTCGTTAATCCCAGCGAACAATGTACATTTAAATACTTAATTTGGAAAAATCTGAATAACGTTGTAACACTTTATACAATTTATTCTCCATTTTAAGCATACATTTTAATAAAAATTGGCTTTTGAAAATACTGTAGTGCATCCTAAATAATCTATTATTATATTTATCATTATTTTATATGTAAGTAAACTTATTACACATACTGTTCTTATTATTACTTTTGCACACGGCACTCTATTAATCTATTATTATATTTATTACACATACTGTTCTTATTATTACTTTTGCACACGGCACTCTATTAATATTACTACCATTTTTACAACAACCATTTATACCTTTAATGCAATTGTTATTTTTTATATTACAACAATTGTATTGTTCAATACTGAAATGTTTGTTATTGCTATACAACAATTATATTTAATGTATTTTATATTTTTTTCTCAAACTACAATTATATTTAGTGAATAAGAAATTTTGTAAATTTAGAATACAGTTAGTTTAGAATATAAGGGACAAATTTTTGAAAATAAAATTAATTAATACTTTGCCTTCAATCGGCATTAATAATTCAAAAACATTTAAATTTTTTATCTTTACCTTAAATCGGCAAGTGAATTACTGGCATACATCTGCCATATACTTATATTTGCCAGTGGCGTTTATTAGCGCCGGCAATTTTCAATACAATAAAATATATTCAACTCACCAAACATTCAGTTTCAACTCTCGCAGTGTACAGACGCGTTTTATAATCGTCGCAACTGAATATTAAAATTATCAAAAATTTAAAGTCACAAAAAATACAAAAACAAAACATTTATTAAACAGTTATTATACTGGTTTTATTTTATTTTTTTTGCTTGTGTATACATAAATATTTGCATACACAAACTCTTATAAGTGAAAAAAACAAGAGAACTCTAAATGAGTTCATCTTCTGGCAACAACAACAACAATAAACCCACAAGCAGTAGAAATGCTTATTTAACTTTTGTTTCTGATGACGACAATAAAAAAATTGAATTAAGCACAAACCTGAATTCTACACAAAACACAACTATTCGTGCGTGATCATGCTCTCCATACATGTTAAATAGTGATCAAGAAACAACAACAATTGCACCTATTAGCAAACTTGTCAGCTTAGCTGTACAAGCAAACAAACAAACAATAAATACCCAGGTGACCAACGTGCACAAAATGAATAAAATTATGGATAAAGTAAGTGAAAATAGTGATAATAAAATTCAAACAGGTATGGATAGATACATAACTGTGTTAAAAAGGGGAAGAAGTCCCAAATCTGCTCAAATTGCGTCAACGGCAAAAGTTCCCAAAGATGGGAAAAATATAAAAAATTCCGAAAATCGTTTCGCGATTTTAACTGAACAAGGTGATGAAGACACAACTAATAGAAGTTTGAGTAAACCACCACCGATTTATTTAAGAGAACAGAACTCCAGCTTTCTGGTAAAAAGCCTTATGTCGTTAATTGGAGAAAATGAGTTTTACGTAACTCCAATCAAGCGTGGGAAAATTAATGAAACAAAAATTCAGGTATCTAAAGAAAATAATTACAGAAAAATAGTCTCAGACTTTGAGACTAAAAATAAAAATTTTTATACATATCAGCTTAAGAGTGCTAAAGGTCTAACCGTTGTAATAAAAGGTATAGATTCTAGTGTGGATCCAGAAGAGGTCAAGTCTGGCCTTGAAAATAGTGGATTCAAGGTGAAAAATGTTTCAAACATCAAAAATAGAGAAAAAATCCCCCAACCAATATTTAGAGTCGAGTTACAGCCAGGTGACATAAAGATAAAAAAAAATGAATCCCATCCAATCTATGATCTAAAGTATTTGTTACACCGGAGAGTTACCGTTGAGCAGCCACATAAAAGAGCTGGACCTATCCAATGCCTGAACTGCCAAGAATTTGGGCACACGAAAACTTATTGCAAGTTACCTACAGTCTGCGTTGTATGTGGTGAGCTACACAGTACCGCTAACTGTGACAAAACAAAAGGTGATCCCAAGGCGAAAAAATGTGGCAATTGCGGCGGAAATCACACTGCCAACTATTGAGGCTGCCCTCTTTACTCGTTTTTTAAACGCTCCTCGCACAAAAAAGAAAATATTATCCCCGCTCAGCCTATCACACTTTTAAGCTACCCTCAGTTACCTCAACCGTCTACCAGTCAGCAGCAATATTCAAACGTATTGAAATCAAACGCGACTATTGCTCAGGAACAACCTAATAATAAATTTTCATACGCTAACATTTTAAAAAGTAACCACAATACAGCGCAAAAACCGGTACCAGTAAGCGAAGCTCCAGGGTCTAATTTAAGCCGTATTGAAGCCTCAATTGAGAGCTTAATACAAACAGTAAATACTTTTACTCTCAACATGTCCTGTATGATGCAGGAATTGTTGAAAATGCAGTCTACTTTGTTGCAGGCTGTATTAAGCAAACCATGAACTTGAAAATATGTTTTTGGAACGCAAACGGCATCTGCCAACATAAAAATGAAATAGAATATTTTCTTCTGGATAAACAAATCGATGTTATGCTTATCTCAGAAACTCATTTGACGTCTCGAAGCTATTTTATAATTAGTGGATATAATTTCTACGACACCAAGGATCCTCGAGGTAGAGCTTGTGGTGGCTCGGGAATTCTAATAAAAACGCGAATAAAACACTACCTGTTAAATGAATTTTGTGAAGATTACCTTCAAGCAACAAACATCTGCATTGAAAATTTATATCAAAAACTTGTGATATCATCTGTTTATTCTCCTCCCAGGTTTTCAATTTCAGAGAGTCAATATACCGCATTTTATTCAACATTGGGGTCCCGTTTTCTAGCAGCTGGCGACTACAATGCTAAACACACATTTTGGGGTTCACGTTTAATCAGTCCCAAGGGTCGTGTTTTGTTTGACACAATTTCAAAAATGGGCTTTAATGTAGTTTCAAGTCGTCAGCCAACATATTGGCCAACGGATCGACAAAAAATTCCTGATATTATCGACTTTGGAGTTATGAAAGGTGTTCCCAGCGAAATGATTGAAGTTGAAGCATCATTGGATTTATCTTCAGATCACTCGCCTACTATTATCACTATTTACTCACACACAACTGCAACATCAACATGCGATTTACCGCTGACATCTGCACGTATTAACTGGCTGAAATACAAAAACTATTTGAGTGCTCATTGCACGGAAAATATGCTGTTGAGAACACCTACTGACATAGAAAATTCTATTAGGTTGTTTGAAGCACATGTTAATCAAGCTGCTCTTAATGCTTCTTCAAATCAACCAAATCAACAAGTAAGATTCAACAACATTTCTTCTGTAGATATAGAAAGGCTATTGACTGACAAACGGAGAGCCCGACGAGAATGGCAACGTTACAGATCCCCCCAGCTAAAGTTAAGGCTAAAGGAATGCACCAAACAGCTCAGAAAAGTTTTACAAACACAAAAAACAGCTTCGCTGCAAAAATATCTTCAAGAACTCGATGCAACACCACAAACAGATTATTCGCTATGGCGTGCAGCCAGAGGACTTAAAAGGCCAGTGATTTGCAAACCTCCGTTACGAGATTCGAATGGTGACTGGGCAAGAACTGATGCTGAAAAAGGTGCTCTTTTTGTTAAGCACTTAGAAAATGTATTTACACCGAATATTTCTACTGATATTGTTGAACTGCCACCAGTCATCTCTTTACCAGAAATACCGTTAAGATTTAACATTGTGGAGATTGAAAAGGCCATCACTAGTCTTAACACCAAAAAAGCCCCAGGTGTCGACAAAATAAGCAACAAAATGCTTCAACAACTGCCTTATATTGCAAAAAGAATTATACTATTCTTTTTTAATAGTATTCTACGGCTGCAATACTATCCTGCAGAATGGAAGGTTTCGATGATTATTATGATACCAAAGCCCGGCAAGGATCATACGAAGGTTGAATCCTATCGGCCCATTAGTTTATTGCCCAACATTTCAAAACTATTTGAAAAGCTGTATATGAGTAAGCTGATGCCTATAGTGACTAGAAGTGGATGCATTCCAGATCATCAATTCGGTTTTCGCAGACAACATAGCACAATTGAACAAACTCACAGACTTGTGAATGTTATCAGAGACACTTTCGAAAAGAAGAAATATTGCTCTGCGCTCTTTATAGATGTTTCTCAAGCTTTCGATAAAGTATGGCACGAAGGTCTTATACATAAATTAACACAAAATCTACCCGCAAACATTGTTAGCCTTTTAATAAGCTATTTAATTGAACGAAAATTTGTAGTTAGGGAAGGCAATTTTGAAGCCCACCGCAGTCGATCGAAGCCGGAGTTCCCCAAGGGAGTATCTTCGGTCCTTTACTTTATTTAATATATGCCTCTGACTTACCGTTAAGCAGTTATATTCACACGTCAACATTTGCTGATGATACAGCTTTTCTAAGCGTTCACGAAAATCCTGTGGAAGCTTCCCGCAATTTACAAGGGTATATATCCAAATTGCAAAATTAGCTCAAACAATGGCGTATTAAAGTTAACGAGCAGAAATGTGTGCACGTAACTTTTACGTTGCGCAAGGAAACATGCCCGCCTATAAAAATTAACACCGAGACCATACCGCAACATACTGTTGTCAAATATCTAGGCGTTCATCTTGATCGTCGTTTAACATGGAAATCGCATATAGACGCAAAGTTAATACAAATGAAATTAAAAGCAGCCCAAATGAATTGGCTTATTGGAAGAAATTCTATACTAAGCCTAGACTGTAAACTACTATTATACAACGCGATCCTGAAACCAATATGGTTCTATGGAATCCAGTTATGGGGCACTGCCTCAGCATCAAATGTCGAAAAAATTCAAAGGCGACAAAATAAAATTCTACGTACAATTACAGCAGTTCCCTGGTATGTTAGAAATCATCGGATTCATAAAGATCTAGATGTTCCGTTGGTGAAGACAATATTTTCAATAAACGCTAAAAATATATATAAAAAAACTTGAGGTGCACCCAAATGTACTTGCGCGCAATATTTTAAATTATAGAGGCCACACCCGGCTGAAAAGGAGGGATACTCTTTTTCTCAGCCGTACACGAGAGATGTAAAACAAAATAAATTAACCGTTGAAATTAAAAATTTTGTTTAGCATTGGCTAAACTTATATGTAATATTTTTTAGATTTAAGATTTGAAAAACTTATTGATAATTTAATTTACAATTGAAGATTCAATAAATAATAAAATTTATCAAAAAAAAAAAAAAAAAAAAAAAAGAACTCACCAAACCTTACAATACATAGTGCACTCGCTATACCCACCGAATAATATATTTACAAAATTTTTTTAACAACATTTCTTTAATAAAATAAGGGCCTGTTCGCCGATATCGAAGAAGTTCTTTCTTTCGAGCAATTACATTTGAAACAAAATCAAAAATTTTGTTTTTGTTTCAAGTATAATTGTTCGAAAGAAAGAACTTCTTCGATATCGGGGAACAGGCAGTAACTTTTTTAAGCAAAAAGTATATCATTCAATTTTAAAATAAATTTTAAGGTTGAGAAATCCAAAGTATTCTTACTAATCCCAGCGAGCAAGAAAATCGTTTAACAAAAAGTGATTTTTTTTTAAAAAATAATAAGTGCCCTTGCTGGTCCCAATCTCAATTTTAAACACTTTTTCTTTAAGAAAGACGTAGTGCAATTCGCTAACCCCAGGGAACAATATATATTTAAATTTCTTTTGTGGGAAAGTTTTCAATACAACGTGGCTTTGAATTAAAAATGAAGTGTTCGCAAATCCTATCAAATCAAATTGAAAACTTCTGAATAACATTGTTGGAATTCCAATCCTTTCCTTGTTCCTTGGAATATGATGATGATCAGCAAAACTTTATAAAGCTTCTGTTATTAGAATTTCAATATTAAGAAAATTTAACACGAAGCGGATTTTGGAAGGAACGAGGTTTGTTCTCGCTAATCCCAGCGAACATTTTTTCAACCGTAAAAAAAAAAAAAAAAAAAAGTAACCTTAGTGTTATGTTTAAATTAAAACATTTATTTTTATTATTTATTATTATTTAATTTTATTAACCACGCCAAAATGCCAAAATGTTACAATTTATTTTGTATCTTATTTTTTAGAATTAAAAACACAAGAGACTATTAGGATTTTAGTTATTACTTTTATTTACTTTTTATTTTTATTTCTTAGTCTAATTTAAATATATTAAGCCTTCACAGGGACCCGCTTTTTAAGGCTGGTGTTTGATCAGGTTTTTGTTTGGGAAATATGTTAAGCCTTCACAGGGACCCGCTTTTTAAGGCTGGTGTTTGATCAGGTTGTTGTTATGTGTGTTATGTGTTACGAACTGACTCGACTAGAGCTGACTTGATAGACTGAATAATAGTAGTGGACTGAATGGGCTGAATACCAAATCACCCTCCGCTTTTATACCCACTTTAGTGCTGCTCGATGAACGGTGCTGCTGTCGTTCGCTGCCGCTGTCGTGGATGTTCCCGTGATACTGCTGAGTGTGCGATTATTGCAACTTCAGCATATTCTGTAGGAAAGTTACTGACATATACATGTATGCAGCGGTATTGCATCGTCAGCATATATCTGTAGGAAAATTACTGGTAATTACTTCAGTAATGCATACAGCAGTATTTTGCTGTCGTTGGTATTTTGGTTGGTTGAGGGAAAATAACTCAACGTCAGTATGTGTGTGCAGCGTATGTTCCGCTGTCGCTGGTTAGGGGAAAATGACTCATAACATCCCTCCCCCCTTACGGACAAGAAACATCCTGTCCTAGGATGTTTCGTAGCTATCCTTCTGGAATCAAGTCAAAATAGATGTGTGTATGCATCCGACTACCTTGGCGATACAGCTTTGGCAGCTCTCGGAGTAATATGTAATTATCTCCCGAGCCTTGATTGCCTGAAGGTTCGCAGTTTACCATTAGTTGGTGACTGCTAAGTGTCTGTCGACTTGGTACGCTTGCTGCGTCACCAAGGAAAAAATATGATATTGTTGGTGAAAATGTTGAGGTTGTTACTGACGTTGGGGTGATTTCCCATTTTCTAACGGAGCTGCGTTTTCCGTCCATGTATGTGCTGTGCTATCGCATATAGCTTTAACTGTTGATTATGGTCGTGTGAGGTTGAAGGTTATGGCTGTCTGTCTGTTGATATTTGGATTGGATTCTTTATTGTTATCGGAACTGGGTTTTTCGTCCATGTATGCGTTGTAGTATCGTATGTAGGTTTTGCGGTTGCGTGAGGTTGATAGGTATAGGCTGCTGTTGCTGATTGTTGGATTCTTCATGTTAACGGGGTGATGATTGTTGGTTGTTTTTTAAAACGCTGGTTAATATTTTTAATCTTATAACTAACAATTTTTTCTTACGTATACTTATATAAAATTTCTTCTCTTATTTGTACTTATATGTCTTATATACATATATGTATTTCTCTTTTTTTTTTTATATATTTTTCACTTATTATTAATTAGACATGTTTTGTAGGTTATTTATAAAATTTCAATATTTTAACTAGATTTTCTGTTAGTTAAAATTTCTTATTGCTTTTATTTTAAATATGTATATTTTTCTTTAACTATTAGTTATATGTGTATATATATATATATATGTATATGTGTATTGTTAATTTGTTTACAAGTTAGTTGTATAATTATTGTGTATGTGTATTGATATTTATATATATGTACTCTTATATTAACCTTGAAATAAACTTATACAAGAAATTGAAAATTTTTAAATTATTTGAAAACGTTGCAAAAAAATGAGTAAGAAAAACAAAACTTTATTACATTTAGTACTACATATACCAAATTTCAACTTATTTAAACATTTTTTCTTCTCCTTTTTTTTATATGTATATAAAAAAAATGAGTTTAGTTTAGCTTGTATTTATCCTTGTCTTTGTTAAGAAATTTAACACCTTTGCTGTTTTAATGATTTAAAAGAAAAATTATTCACTTGCTTATAATTTTTTTTTTTTTAAATCAACAGCAAAAATGGCAGAAAATTAGGAAAGTTTAAAATTGCAAATAGTTTGTTATTTAGATAAAAGACAAAAATAAATATTAATAGGAAATTTGTTGAAATTATTTCATTAATTCCTGCTTTTTATTATTATTGTTAGTATGTATTACTGAAATACCATGCATGTATGTATGTTTGGTTTTTATTTTTGTTTCAATGTCAATGCCAAACTTATTTGTATTCTTACACACATACATGCATGTGTATATCTGTTTATTCAGTTGTACCCGGCTGTGAAATAATCTGGCAGAATTTTGCTGTGTAATCATATTTCACAGTCAAGTACTTAACTAAAGTCATGCAAAAAAAAATTAAGAGAAGAAAAAAAAAAATTGTTTCAGTTTGGATATGTTGCATTCATTTTTTACCCTGTAGTTGTAAACATGTGCAAACATTAAAAATTACGTTTACATGGAATTGAAAACTTTTTAAAAACATTTTAAAACGTTGCAAAAATGAGTAGGAAAAATTTTACAAAATTTCAACTGATTAAAGCACTTTTTTATTAAAAAGTGAGTTCAGTTGTATTTGGTAGTATTTTGTTAGTCAAAGAAATTTAACACTTTTGTTGTTTCCGTTGATCTGAAAGAAAAATTATACATACGCGTATAATTATTTTCAAATCAACAACGAACAGAAAAAAAAATCGAAAAGTTTTTTTTTTCTGTTACTGTTTGCATATCCATATGCACACATATACGTACATATACATATGCACATACGTACATTAAACTATGCAGTTTGATTTAGTTGTCATTGGCCGTGAAACTGTCTGGCAAAATTTTGCCGTGGAATCACGTTTCATAACCAAGTACTTATGCCCAAAAAAAAATGTATATAACCCAGTTGGAAATTTCTCGAATTTAATTTGAGTTCAATTCTTTGTTTCAAATTTATAAATTAAACCCAAACTTAATTGATTTCGTTAACCGTTGTCATTGTTGATGCATAAATGGCCGACAATTTTTGTCACTGAACATAATTGTGAACAGTTTTGCATTTCAAGTTTTATGCAATACGTATAACAATTTTGTATTTATTGCGCCATGACTCAACCATAACTTAGTAAGAGCTATTTGGTTCAATAATTTAGCGATTATCGCTATAAATGTGTATGTATATTTTACTATACATATTTTATATCGTTTTAGTTTTTTATTCAATTGGATGTCTATGCCAATTGGGTCGCTTTTGTTCATGTATTGCAGTTCTAGTGTATTTCATACAATAATTTTGTAGAACATTAAAACTGCACTAATGCACAAATTTAAAAATTAAGTTTCATCGTGCAGTCTCAAACACGGCATGAAACGGTGCGGTTGCCGTTTTTAAATTCCTATTTTTTTTTTTTTAAAAATTTTAATGCAACTTTGGTGATTAAAAAACCAAATTTTTAGAAAACAGTTCATATGTGGAGATTTAATAACAATTTCATTAAATATATATTCTAGCACAATTGCTATTAAAATAAATTGTAACATTAATACTGCCAGTGACAAACCACAAGCCAAAGTGAAAAAAAATAATTTTGAATGTGTGTGTGGAAAATATCATTTTGTGTGCAAATAACACGAGTTACGTGAATAATTCATTATACAAATCCAATCCCAAAGAATCCCTAAAATCACAATGTCTGACGAATCATTCTATGGTGTTACTTTGAAAGGCGAAAACGACTCGGTTGAATGGGGAGTATTATCCAATGATGAGGATTATCCCCGCGGCCAAAAATTAATCATCAGACAAATTCTTTTGGGTGCAGAAGCAAAGGAGGATGAATTCAATGTGAAACCTCAGCTACATTCAATTTGATTAGAGGTAATGGTCCCGTTTATATTCATGGAATAATAAAAAACATTCACAACAACACCGCCATCTCTAACCCTGCGAGGGACACAGGTAAGTTGGGTGTCTGCCCAAATCTTTCATTTTACTTTCTCTTGGTTTCCTTTAAGTTTGTTGTTGTCATATTTTTTCGCTTTGATTCATACCTGTTAATAGTTTAATTTCAAAATATTGTTCCTTTTCCTTTATAGTTTCTCTTCAATTTAAAAACTTTCAATGTTATTGTCCATCAAACTAATGTTATCTGGTTTTTACTGTTAAATATTTTCATTTCAACATATTGCTCTTTGTTAAAGTTTTTCTTGAATTCATTTACTGCATTTTCCTATAAAAATTTTCAATGTTATTGTCCAACAAAATATTGTTATTTTGTTGTGATTTATACTTTTAAATATTTTAATTTCAACATATTGTTCTTTGTTAAAATTTTTCTTGAATTCATTTACTGCTTTTTCCTATAAAAATTTTCAATGTTATTGTCCAAGAAAATATTGTTATTTTGTTGTGATTTATACTTTTAAATTTATTTGGGGAGAAGAAAACAAAAATAAAAATAAATAAGTGATCGGACGTGCTTTGCAATAATTAAATAAGTAATCGGGCGTGATTTCGTGATTATCGGTTTCCAATTTTTCTTCATGTCCCGCAAGACTGTGAGTGTAATTCGTGCTTTCAACACAAAATAATCTGGAGTGAAATTCATTTGGATATTCTTTAGTTTCATTTTTGAAGAATATTTTTTAAAAACTTTCATTGCTCGCAAAATTTCTAGAATTTAAATATTATTAAAAAAAAAATTTATACGTCTCTTATTTATTCTTATTTTAATACGTTTTCGTAAATCTGTTGCAAAAGAATTATTAATTTTATTTTTTCTTTATGTTGTTTATCCAACAATTTTATATACTTTAGGACACTTACTTACTTACATGTGACCTTGTTTTCTCTTTTTTTTTTTTTATATATTTTGCTCTGATTGATTGATTAATCAAATTATTCTTAATTTTTATTTCTAGAGCAGTATTCGTTGGTCGATTAGAAGGCGATACCGGGTCAGTAGCGTTCCATCCTTTTTTAACCTTTTCCTTTTACTAATTATTTTGCTTCTTTCAGATCCTTGACGTCAACCTGGGTCCCCGGTTCCTCAAGTTGGAACCATCTTGACGCAATTTTTTCATTGTCCCTTTAAGGTATGTTTCATTGTTTCTTATTATAGTCCTGTATAAATATGCATATCCTTTATATTTCAGCCATTGAAGACCCTAAATATTCATCATCAATACCGTCGATATTGCGGTGAGTTTTTCCTTCTTCTCTTTTTCCAATTCATTTCCGTCATAATGTTGGTTTTTAGACGTCTTATTCTTTCCTCCTGTTTTGCCAATGAAAATGTGTGTTGTTGTGTTCCTCCATACTGCGTGTAGTGGTTGGATTTTGAAAATCTCGACTGGATCTCCTTCCTCCATGGGATATCTTTCTCGGTTGCGTTCAGTATGGGTACTGCTGTGCCTCCATTTTTAATGTTGACCACAGTATTTCCAACATAAACTCCAGGGGAAATCTCCTGTTTTTGTATAACCACAGTTTTATCTCTCGAAATGATATTAACCGGCACTTTAGTAACTGCTCCCGTATCTACTAGTAAGACCAATCTTCCCTCCCTAGCTCCTTGGCAGGGTAGCGTCATAAAAACTGTGTCTACATTGCTCGGTGATTCAGTACTATTATTTATATTTGGCATTATCTCTTTACTTTGTTTCTCTTCATATTTATGTTTTAATACTTTGTCTTTTTCTGCTTTCACTTCCAAAGTTTGCCCGTTCTCTTGATTTGCCTGTTTATGCAAAACCACGGTTTTATCTCTTGATATGATATTAACCGGCACTTTAGTAACTGCTCCCGTATCTACAAGTAAGACTAATTTTCGCTCCCTAGCTCCTTGGCAGGGTAGCGTCATAAAAACTGTGTCCACATTGCCCGGTGATTCAGTACTATCTTCTATATTTCGTACCATCTCTTCACTTTTTTCCTCCTTTTTTTTGTTTAATTTATTATCTTTCGCAGTATTTTCTTCTATAGTGTGCCCGTTCTCCTTATATACCGAGTGTACAACTGCCTCGGTTACTATCCTGGTTGGCTGCTCTGTTTCTGAGTCAGTCTCCGTATCATCTTTATTTACCCGATTCTTTGTTTCTGTTTCTTTATTATACTTGTATTTGTTCTCTTTTTTATGCCAATCTAATTTTCTGTTAATTTGTCGGACCCCAGTTATTGGCGATAACTGGGCCGAATTTCGTTTCCCTGAGCATATGTCCGATTTGTGTTGCTATGGGCCTCTACTGGTCTGTTAGCTAGGTCCCTGCCGTTGTTGCTATTTCGCACCTGTTGGTAGATCCCTGTTCCTCCTGTTGCTTCAGTCTGTCTAATATTACTGCTGCAGTCCCGTGCAAAATGTCCTTGTTGCTGACATTTAAAACAGGTTGGGCGTATACCATTGTTTCTGTTTGCCCCTCTGTTAATGTTATGTCCCGTCGCTATTTGTGGGCTTCCACGGAATTCTGTGTTTGTTGCCCTTCTATTGGTTTCTGCCGTCCTTCTATTCAATTGGTTTTGGTTGGGTAGGTTTCTTTTTGGCTCACAGAAAGGGGTTTCCTTGTGACCGTTTATCCTACACAATCGGCAGTATAGGGAGCCTAATCTCTTTCTGCAGTTTTCCACATCGTGCCCGCTGTTTCCGCAGAACGTACAGCTCACGATATTCCTGCACAGTGGTCCCATTTCATGGCCGTATTTTCCACAGCTCATACAGTATGGTGTGTTTAGTCGCTTTTTGCAGCTATTCCATTCGTGTCCCATCTTGTTACAAAAACTACAAGGGACGTCTGAATCAATTACGTTGATACTGTGCGTTGGTTCTCCAAACAATTCTTCTGCATTTTCCACTATGTCTATCAACTTTGTGAGCTCTTCCTCCTCCTGCCCCACAAATCGAGCTTTAAGAGCATGGTCCTTCAGACCCTTGATGAAACTTCTCACTGCTATCCTCTTGAAGTCCTTCAGCATGGTTTCCCGGCCAGTTCCCACCGGCCATTCGTTCTCTATTGTTGTCTTTGCCTCATTCAATAGGCTATCCAGGCGTTCTCCAAATTTACATGCTGACTCTCTGATACTCTGCTTGCAACTCAAGATCAGCTCCCTTATCTTGTCCAGGCTTTTATTTTTTAGGTATAACTTCTTGATGGTGTTACAGTATGCGTCCACTGAACCAAAAGTCATCTGGGATATTTTTGAGTATGCACCCCCCAGCAGTCGCAATTTCAGGCACTGTATCACATCTTGTGTTAGGACGTTATTTGCACCTGTGAGTACTTCTCTTTCTACCATCTTGCATCCTTGTATGTACCTGCATACTTCTGATGGTAAGTCTGGTCCATCGGTCCCGAAGAATGATGGGACTGTGTTGTTTACGATCTTAATAATCACATACAGCGAAGGCATTTTGATCCTTTCAATTTCCGCTCTCTCAGTAGTATGGTTTTGCTGGGGTGACTGTGATCTTCTTTCTATGTTCCGCTGGTAATCATCTTGGTAGTGGGCTGTGTCCACGCGAGAACTTGTAGACTGTCCATTTAATAACTATACTTGTCGTTTTATTAATTTGTCTGTCTGTGTCTGTGGATTGTCCATTAAAACTGTATTCTACTTACCCATATTCCGCTGTTTATTATCCTCATAGTGGTCTGTGGTTTAGGTTTATTTTCACTTTATACTATTATTATTATTATTATTTTATTATATAAGTTTGTTCGCAACCGCGCAGAATTCTTACAATCAAAGTAATTTTCCTTTATTCTGATCTTCTTTAGCTCTTAGTCCTGCACTAAGCCATGACAATATGACGGTTGCTAGAATTTAGACGTTAATCAATTTGTCGGCTCTTGTACAGTTCCACACTGTCTAATGTAGGATGCAACAATACAAGGTTGCTAGAATTTAGACGTTATGGTATTGTTGGTTTTGCTACACCGGACAGTTTTTTCTTTAGCAAGATCAACGCAAGGATTATTTTATTTGATGTAATTATTATTTACGCGGCTACCGGCTGCGCCAAAATGTTATGTTTTATTTCGTAACTTCCTTTTGAAATTAAGAACACAAGAGACTATTAGGATTTTAGTTATTACTTTTATTTACTTTTTATTTTTATTTCTTAGTCTAATTTAAATATATTAAGCCTTCACAGGGACCCGCTTTTTAAGGCTGGTGTTTGATCAGGTTTTTGTTTGGGAAATATGTTAAGCCTTCACAGGGACCCGCTTTTTAAGGCTGGTGTTTGATCAGGTTGTTGTTATGTGTGTTATGTGTTACGAACTGACTCGACTAGAGCTGACTTGATAGACTGAATAATAGTAGTGGACTGAATGGGCTGAATACCAAATCACCCTCCGCTTTTATACCCACTTTAGTGCTGCTCGATGAACGGTGCTGCTGTCGTTCGCTGCCGCTGTCGTGGATGTTCCCGTGATACTGCTGAGTGTGCGATTATTGCAACTTCAGCATATTCTGTAGGAAAGTTACTGACATATACATGTATGCAGCGGTATTGCATCGTCAGCATATATCTGTAGGAAAATTACTGGTAATTACTTCAGTAATGCATACAGCAGTATTTTGCTGTCGTTGGTATTTTGGTTGGTTGAGGGAAAATAACTCAACGTCAGTATGTGTGTGCAGCGTATGTTCCGCTGTCGCTGGTTAGGGGAAAATGACTCATAACATTAGCAAACGAAGTGCTCTCGCTAGTCCCAGCGAACGGAAAATTTAATAATTTTGTGTGAAAGTTTTTCGGTTCCCCAACATTTTTTTATAAAGTCCTCCCAATAACAGCAAAACCTTAAAACTGGGAATTTTGCACAATTTTGAGGGTATTTAGTATTGGCTTGGGTTTTAATATAGATCTTCTCTAGCTATTTCCGGCGAACAACGTATAAATTCTTAATACTATACTGGATTTTTCTTAGAAATTCTAGTTAAAGTTTGAGCGATATCTGATCATACTGCGGTTTCAATAGTTACATGAATTAAATGCACTTAAGAAACCAAATCTGCTCTGTGTCTTTAAAGTTTAGTTCGTAGATCGCAGCGATAGTCTACTACAAAAGTTAAGGCCAGTTTAGCCTCGCCAATCCCCGCGAATAGAGTTTAACTTTTTTAATTCCCTAAATTAAATTTATAATCGCTTTTAAAATTTTAAGAAATCTTATATTAACACTTATTCGTCAAGATTGTGAAAACCAGGCAGTCCCTCTCAAACATGGACGACTTAATAACATTCTGCTCGGAATTCAACAACACTCCCGTTGATGAACTCACAGAAGCCCTTCTAGAGGTAAACCTGCAAGACCTTAACGGCCGTTGGGAAAATTTGCAAAAATCGTACATATCGCTTTGTACTGAGAAGGAGGTGAAACCCAAGAAAGACTTTTTAGAATCTGCCAGAGCAAAATACTCGTCCTGCACAAAAGCCTTCCACAAATCCAAGTCAAAAATCTTAGAGATACAGAAAACTTTAATAGAAGCTGTTCCCGCACAGATAACTCAATCCTCCTTTAATGAAGACAACTTTGCACACGTCAAAGTTCCTCCCTGCGATACAGATGTCTTCTATGGTGGCTACGAATAGTGGCCATCCTTCAGAGACATGTTCACTGCTGTATATATAGATAACCCAAAAATACCTCCAGTACAGAAGTTGTACCACTTGAGATTGAAAGCTCAAGGTCAGGCAGGAAGTATCATTCGAAAATATAAATTATGTGCTAGCAACTTTTCCCTCGCGTGGAAAGCGTTGAGAGACCGATATGAGAATCAAAGAATTCTCGTAGAAAATCAAATTAAAATTCTTCTTAATCTACCCTCGATTACTGATCAGTAGTGAATCCCTCCAAAATATTGAAAGCACTATAAATGACTCTCTCTCTGCTATAAAAGCTCAAGATGTCCCAATAGGTGAATGGGACCCCTTCATTATAATTTTATGTTCCAGTAAACTCCCAGCGGAAACTCTCTCTTTATGGGAGCAGTCCTTACAGTCTCACCGCCATCTGTTCAAATGGGAGAAAATGGATAAATTCCTTTCCCATAGATGCGAAGTTGTAGAACGGTTGGAATTCCGCAACAAAGATCTACAATTGAACTCTCAAAGGAAAGGATTTAACATCAAAACGAATGGCACCCAATCAGAATCTACCCAATACCCTTGCAAGATTTGTAAGGCTAACCATCCCCTCAAAAACTGCTCGCAATTCTTATTTTTTTGACCCACAAACTAGAAATCAGTTTGTATCAAATAATAAGATATGCCTCAATTGTCTAGCCTATAGCCATCTACGAAAATACTGCCCAAGTAAATATTCTTGTTCCTACAGCCAAAAGAATCATCACACCCTATTGCACTTTCCTAAGTCTGAAACTAACAACTTGAACTCAAACCATACTGATAATGAAAGGCCATCGACTTCAAAACAAGCGAGGGAAAGGGGTTTCCTGCCTACAGGTCCCTTACCGAGGATACTCTCCTCCCGACAGCAGTGGTACAGATAAAGCATCAGAGTGAGAATTTAAAGGGACGAGGCTTTTTTGATCAGGGTTCGGAAAAAACCTTTATTTTGGAAAAAACTTCAGCAGCAACTCAGATTGCCCACTGAAACAAAATGTTTCCAAATTCATGGTATTGGCGGTGAGACGGTAGCAAACTCTAATGCTTAATGCAGATTAACCCTGTATTTGGAAAAATATGATCGTCTTATTCCGATCCAAGCAATCGTTGTACCCAAAATAACTCGTATGTTACCCAGATTCAATCTATCAAGATCCAACATACCCTTGGCGGACTTGAAAGAGATTGAAATGACCGACCCAGACTTCCACCTACCCAGTCATGTGGACTTGCTCATTGGTAGTAATGTCCTTCCTCAAATTCTTCTCGAAGGAGTAAAAAATATCGAAGAAGACATTAAATTTCAGCGAATCTTCTTCCGCCAAAACTCAAACGCGTCCGTTCAAGATTTCGCACTAAAAACGGTTACGTTTGGCGTAAATTGTGCCCCTTACTTAGCTATCAGGACTCTATTTCAATTAGCTCAAGATTCAAGGGGAATGTATCCTCAGGCATCATATATTCCAACAAAAGAGACGTACGTGGATGACATTTTGTCTGGCGCTCATGATATCCAATCTGCAATCGACTCATTATCCCAGGTTATTTTAACGCTAAGGTCAGCAGGGCTTCCATTTAAAAAGATCACTTCTAACTGCCCTGACGTGTTAGCATCGGGCCTCAAAGATGACATATTTGACTCAGATTTTCTGAAATTTGAGGAAACTAGCACGACCAAAACTCTCAGCATCCAGTGGGTTGCGTTGTCAGATTGTTTCTCCTATACAGTTGAACCCATGTGCCCTGTTAACTTCATCACAAAAAGGCAAATTCTTTCCAGCGTTGCAAAGCTGTTTGACTCAGCCGGTTGGATCACTCCGATCGTCATCCAAGCTAAAATAATTCTCCAGCAGCTTTGGTTAGAAGGCACTGGTTGGGATGACAATGTCAGACCTACTACATTCGTAAGTTGGAACAACTTTGTCAGAAATCTTCCACTTATTTCGGATATAAAGATACCCAGATGGATAGATTTTAATCCTACCCTACTGACCCAAATTCATGGTTTTTGCGATGCATCGGAAAAAGCATACTGCGCGGCGTTGTACTTCCGCATACAGTCCACTTCTGCCATAAAATCACATATCTTTGTGTCAAAAACAAAGGTAGCCCCTATTAACCCAGTAAGTCTACCGCGGCTGGAGTTGTGCGGAGCCCTTTTACTAGTAAAACAAATCACAAATTCTCTTCCGTGCCAGAATTATGAACTTTACCTTTGGTGCGACTCGTCTATCGTGCTCAGCTGGTTAGAAAACCCTCCAAACGCTTGGAAAACGTACGTCGAAAACCGAACTGCGCAAATAATACGAAACGTTGGCAATGTGTCCTGGCGCCATGTACGGTCCTCTGAAAACCCGGAAGATCTAGGTTCTCGTGTTTGCGATCCTGAACAGCTCGTGAATAACAATCTATGGTGGATGGTGACAATTTGGTTTCAAATGTCTCCAGAAGAATGGCCAAAGCCCATAACTCCTGGCGAAAACTCTCTGGAGAAAAAACGGAAAGTTGAAGTTTTTCATATTTTTATCAGTGATGACGTGCTTAGCCGGTTTTCAAAATGGCATAAGGCTATTCGAGTCATGACCTACGTACTTCGGTTTCTGGATACCCTTAAGGGAAGAGTCGACAATCGGATTAACTCTTCGCTGATGCTCGTCTCAAAGTCTCAAAACCTATCTTCCGCTGAAGCAATAGCAATTATGTTAGAGAAAGTTCGACTTATCGATCACGATGAATTCTCAAAAACTATATGTTAATTGATCCATTTGGCTCAGCTTTTACATTACAGCTCAGAGTTTCACTCTCTAAGTAAATTCAAGACGGTCAGCAAAAAAAGTGCTCTTTATCACTTAAATCCGTACCTTGATGCAAATAAGATTATTCCTACAATTGGTAGACTAGCTAACTCTGCCCTTTCGTATAATGAGCGGCACCCAATAATTCTTCCCGTGAGCTCCTTTTTTGCAAACTCTTTATCGACTTTGTGCATAATCTCCTTATGCATGCCGGAACTAATTTAATGTTACGGGCATGCCCAGTGGTCCTATTGCTCAACCTAGCCGGAAGAAAGTGATAACTCGCTTTTGAAAAGCCGCATTGACATAAAACTTTGCGGGCGTGGGCAGATTTTTTGTTAAATAAATAAAAACAAATAATATACCTGTATTTATGTAAAACATTATTTATTTATTTATTTATTTAAATTTTTATCACAAATTTTAATTTACATTAATAGGAGCTATAGAAAGAAATAATGTTTTCAATTTAATGAAATTTGAATATATATTTAATCCAAATATTCAAAATGTTAAAGGCAAGTGAAATGTAAAGGCAAATCAAAGACAACTGAAAATTATTCAAAAAACAACGGCCTGTGGCGAACAAATACAACAAATCGAAAAAGACAATATCTTGTGGTGAATTGATGAGTGTAGTGTTTGTAAAAATGAATGTAAAGTAGCCGGCACTTAAAAACGCCACTGGCAAGAAAAGAGTAAAGGCAGTTTTATATGCCTGTGTTTTAAATAAATAAGAAGCCGATTTGAGGCTAAGAAAGTGATTGATTTATTTTCGGAAAAACGAGGACTTAAATACTAACTTAACGGTAATCTTAAGGCTACAAACTTAATATTAGTTGTTTTCCTAAACTACAAATATTCCAATGTAAATTCCAAGGAATGTCTTAGGAATTTACATTAGGGTAACTCTAATTAATGCAATATAAATAATAATAAAAATGAATAATAATATAAATAATATTATAATATCGAATACACTACAATCTTTGCTTTAATCTGATCCACTTTCTGAATCGTGGAACGACTCTAGCATAGAAGCATCTGAAAGTAACGCAATTACTTCTTCGCCCAAAGGCTCTGTAGTGCCTTTGTTGAAAAAGAAGAAATAAGAGTATCTGAAGACAAGAGGAGATAGTGAAAAAGATCATGCATTGTTTTTTCGAGGGACATTTTTCGGGTGTGACTTTTTCGTATATTTCGGAAGTCTTTGTTTCGAGATTCCAATGCTTCTATAGGAAGTGCTGCATATTGGATAATATCTGCACCATGAATGAGGACTTTGTGAACACTCGATGGCATGTAATACCATGAATACAATTGTATATATAGTTTTGCTGTATCCCGGCCATACGTATGAAATGCATTCACGTTAATAGCAATGCCACATGCCATTGTGTTTAAAATTACACCAAATCTCTTTATTAAATCCTCGTATACATTAGTTATTGATGAAGCAAGAGTTGGTTGCTGAAAGAATTTTCTAGCCGTATTCCCGTCATTTGTTGTTCCAAATCCTGGTTTGGGAATATCAACTAACAAACCCATCTCTTTTCTTAGGCGATCAGTAATTTTTTCCTTGGTTTCCTTCTGCACAGCTTTATCAAAATCCCCCCGAGCATGCCATTTTTTAATATCAAGTTTGTAAGCTATATGAAGGATGCATTCAAAGAACCGTATCCATGCATGCAACGTCGATAGGCGATACTCAAAAAGGCTTTCATTAGGTTGTACTTTTTCAACTGCCTTTAAGTCATTCATTATAATAGGCGAAGCTCCACAAATACCACAGCGTTGAGGAGAGGAACCCGCGAGCATTGAGAAGATTTTTCTATCTATCATTGTCAAATAAAAGTTATGGATGATATTATTCTTTGCCATCTTCACAGATTTGGGCGTGGATTCTGCCAAATTAGTTAGTTACCTTCTTAAACTGCAGAGATACCAAACAAACTGCAAACAACTGTTCATCCGTTCCATCGGCGTCGTTCTCATTAAAACCTTGCTTATACCGCGAATGCCCACTGCTACCATCGCATTCCCATTTATAGGATAAAAAAAGCTCTGTAGATTTACACTGTTGCAAAACTTCTTTTTGCTGCTTTAAAAGTCTTTTTGTAGTGAGATCTACTAAGCTTTGCAGAGATACTTCCGCCGATATTTCAGAAATGTTGATACTATCATTTGGATAGCATTCCCTTTTCGCAGCCAAAAGTTTATGGTATGAAGGGTACATATCAGCGTTATGGTTTTTAGCACCTGCACGCAAAAGACTATATGTGTGTCTTGTGTATCCACCATCGATATACAAAACTAACGCCTCCTCATTTGTGTATGGTATTGGTAAACATATGATACAACAGCATTAAGTTTCTTATATTGTTGTTTTTAACTATACCAAGCATTAAATAGTTCCCTCTTAGTAATGGACATTTTACACTATAAACCAAATTAAAAGCATTTAGGCAAAAACTGGCATCTAATTTTGAAAACATTGACAAGCTACAATCATACAGATTACAGAAGCACAAATAATAGAATTAAAGTTTTATTAATTCCCATTTAAAACTCTAATTGAATTTGGACATTGCACAAAATGTTGACATATAAGACACACACGTACAAAACTGCATTTTTTTCTAAACTAAACATTTTATTTAAATTATAAAAATAGTAAAATTTGTTCCTACACCCAAAAAAATCCATGCAACATTTTACGAAAAAAACTTTCGTAGTAAAATTTTTCGTAATATATAAGAAACTTTCGTATATTTTACGAAATAAATTTTAGTTTGCTATTTTGCAATTTTACGAAAGTTACGAAAAATTTTCGTAATTTTTTATTTACGATATTATGTATTACAAAAATTATTATATTATATTATATTAGCCTCTCCAATCTTCATATTCCAAAAATATAACTTTTATCTAGGATTTTCGTAAGATATATGAAACTTGTGCATATTAAGAATTGACCAAAAGTATGTATAGTAACCTGTATGTGTTTGCATAGTCGCCGGCATCAATTATTTATAATCGACTTCGCCCTCATATTGTGTATGTACACTGCTCGCTACTTGAATAGCACACCCTCGCTGGTTTCAAAAAATCTTCTCTTTTCTCAAAAACTAAATATGTGGTAACGCTACTATCTTTCATGGTTTTTCTTGTTTATTTATCTCTTCTTTGATGAGAAATCATTACTCTATGGAAATGTACCGTTACATAATTTTTTGGTATTTTGTTTTGTTGCTTACCGATTAGTATAAAAAATATGCGCCACTTGAATAGTACATGTCATTAAAACTTACTTTATTACTCAGTATTTGTGCAAGCGTCATCATTTAAGTACACAAGTGCGTTATTTATAACTCTTTTTATAAAAATTAATTGATAATGGGACGAGGCAAAGCACTGTCAGAAGTTGAAAAGGGCAAAATCCAAGCTTACAAGGATATGGGACTATCTGTTTCAAAAATATCGAAAAATATTAAAAGAAGCCGGAAAGTAAAAACATCATTTTTGTCCAATGAGTCCACATATGGAAAAAACATGAAGGGCCGTACACATAGTGTGTTATCTAATGTAGACAAGCGACATATTTTGAGAGAAGCTTCCAATTCACATGACTCCATAGCGAAAATAAGACAAAAAACAGGAATGAAAGCAAGTTTAACCACTATACGGCGTGTTATTTCAAAAGCTGACCACATAAAGAGATTGAAAATAAAGAAAAAACCATCTCTTAATTCAGCCCGCAAAAAAAACGCCTCAGTTTTTGCCGCGCTCACATGACCAGGACCACTGAGTGGCATCGTGTGGTTTTCTCAGATGAGAAAAAATTCAATTTAGAAGGCCCTGATGGTTACAGCTATTACTTTCACGATCTTCGAAAGGAACCACATCATTTGGATCGCCTACATAGCCGGGCAGGGGGTGTCATGGTATGGGGAGCAATTTCGTACTACGGCGCCTGTGACCTTCATTTTTTAAACACGAAGATGAATGCTACATCTTATATTGGAGTTCTAAAAACGGCTTTCCCGACTTTCAAAAATCTCTTTGGACCCCTACCTTAGATATTTCAGCAGGATAACGCTCCTATCCACACTGCCCGGGGTGTAAGGACCTATATAGAAATAAAAACATTGATGTTTTAAATTGGCCTCCGTATTCTCCTGATTTAAACATAATCTAAAATGTATGGGGATGGTTATCCAGAAAAGTTTATGAGGGTGGAAAGCAGTACTCGACTGTTCCGGAGCTTATTCAAGCCATAAAACTTGCCTGGAACTCAATTCAACTCGATTATATAGCCAAATTGTACGATTCAATGTCCAACAGGAGCTAAGAAGTTTTGACCAACAAAGGAGGCCCAACCCACTATTAAAATGATTATATTTAAGATAAAATAGTGAAAATAAATAAAATAAAACTTTTTTAATACCAAAAATATTCATCTACGCTATTAGCTTTGGGGGTGTTCTATTGAAATGGCGCAATTTATATGGTATAACATTTTAGTTACCTAACAAAAATATATATATAAAATTAACCGTTGCAGATTCACTGAATGCAGTTATTACATTGAAATTAGATATAAAAGTATTAAGTTCAGAAAAAAATATATACTCCTACCGACCTGGGCTCATATCTTTATGACGTTTGGAAACAAATTATTTTAGGTGTGCTATTTAAGTGGCACGCCAATTGAAATTTAAAGAAAAAATTTAAAAAATTTTAGTTCGCGTTTGAAACAGCATAAAACGTAAATATTTAATTTTAATATAAAACCTCCAAACTTTGTATAGACTAAAAAAATAAAAGTTTCAATAGTGATGAAGTGTTTTAAATGTGGTGTCGATTTGCCTGCCAAAAACAGTGTCTCTAAACATTTTTTGTGGGGACATGCGCATGAAGAAATTGACAAATTTATTTGCACATTTGAAGATTGCAAAGTTAGCTTCGTGAGTTTGCGGTCTTTTACCAGCCATTTTAGTGGTCATGTGCACAAAGAATATAATAAACCTTCTTCCAGTAGCAAAAGGCGTAAAACTGAAGATGTTTCTCTAGAAGTTCAATTGTCAAATTCGAGGCAGGCAAATTTTGATGAGAAAGAAATTGTACAACAGGGAGCAGAACTAAACCCTGCTCTAAATTTTTTGCTTAATCTGCATAACAAAAATAATTTCGTTCGAAAAGAGGGATTGAATGTTGAAAGTGGAGTAGTGAAATATGTTATAAATCCAATTATTGAAAATATAACCACATTCTTTTTGAAAAATAACCTTCATAACAATTTAGATTTAAAGTTGGAATTTGATGAAACAGCATAAAACGTAAATATTTAATTTTAATATAAAACCTCCAAACTTTGTATAGACTAAAAAAATAAAAGTTTCAATAGTGATGAAGTGTTTTAAATGTGGTGTCGATTTGCCTGCCAAAAACAGTGTCTCTAAACATTTTTTGTGGGGACATGCGCATGAAGAAATTGACAAATTTATTTGCACATTTGAAGATTGCAAAGTTAGCTTCGTGAGTTTGCGGTCTTTTACCAGCCATTTTAGTGGTCATGTGCACAAAGAATATAATAAACCGTCTTCCAGTAGCAAAAGGCGTAAAACTGAAGATGTTTCTCTAGAAGTTCAATTGTCAAATTCGAGGCAGGCAAATTTTGATGAGAAAGAAATTGTACAACAGGGAGCAGAACTAAACCCTGCTCTAAATTTTTTGCTTAATCTGCATAACAAAAATAATTTCGTTCGAAAAGAGGGATTGAATGTTGAAAGTGGAGTAGTGAAATATGTTATAAATCCAATTATTGAAAATATAACCACATTCTTTTTGAAAAATAACCTTCATAACAATTTAGATTTAAAGTTGGAATTTGATGCCTTCGTTAATAAAATAAAAGACCCATTTTTTGGTTTAGAGACAGAATATAAGATGCAGTCGTATCTGATAAATACTGATTTAATGGCCAGACATGAAGAATTTATCATAAATAATGGAATAGATGAAAAGACAGTTACTGGAATTCTTCTTCCAATTGCTTTTCAGTTCAGGCGTTTTTTTGAAAAAGAGGAAAATTTCTTGGCATCTTTCAATTCAACTCATATTCGTAATAATAGTAATTTTACTAACGGAACTCTTTGGCAGAAAAAAATTAAAGACAATTTTTCTAAGAAAACTACAATTCCTATTTTTCTTTACATGGACGACGTGGAAATAAATAATCCCTTGGGATCGCATTGCAGCCCTATTACATTTTTTTACTATACTTTTCCAACAATAAGAAATTGCGACATATTCTTGGCAGCTGTAATAAAAGGAGAGGATTATAAAAACTTTAAAAATGAGAAATGTCTTAAAAGACTAGTAGAAGAGTTAAAGATTCTAGAGGAAAATGGCATAGCAATACAAACTTCTAAAGGTGTAAAGCAAATTTACTTCGCATTGGGGTTAATTATTGGAGATAATCTTGCTATATATATACTTCTTGGTTTCGCCGCATCTTTTAATCACAGAAGTTATGGCCGATTTTGTAAGACCGACAAGAAAATATGCCAAAAACTATCGACACTTCGCGATGAAGAGTTACGATGCATTGATAACTATAACTTTGACGTTTCTCTTAAAGATGATAAAACAGGTGTGAGAGAAATTGGCATTTTCAACTCTCTAAGCTCATACCATGTTACGTCAAATTATTCGGTTGACATTATGCACGATGTGTTCGAGGGTGTGTGTGTGCCACTATAATATGTGTCATATTATCAATGATTTTATCAAAAAAAAATATTTTACTTTGAATGTGCTTAATAGCAGAAAAGAGTTGTTTGATTTTCGCGAAATTGAGGTAGGCAATAAATCTCCAAGAATTACTTTGAATCATCTTAAAAAATTCCGCCTAAAAATGAGTGCTCGTGAAATGATGAGCTTTGTCAGTCTATTTTCTTTAATAATAGGTGATCTTGTACCTGAAAACGATGAAATATGGGAGTTTTTTTTTGCGATTTGTGGATTGATATACCAAGATATTTGGCAGATCATCTTAAAAGTTTAATAGAACGTCATCACATAGACTACGTCAATATGTTTTCAGACTCCCTTAAGCCTAAACATCACTTCATGCTTCACTATCACCAAGTAATTTTAGAATCTGGACCGCCAAGATATATTGGTGTTTTCGATATGAGGCCAAACACAAGGACTTTAAATCATATGCTCGAAATAATTTTAATAGAAAAAATTTTTGTGTCTCACATGCAATAAAATTCCAGCTTGGTTTTGCCAGTTATTTGTATAATAACTCTGAAGAATTTTTTATTATTAAACCATACCATAATATTCACTCGCAATATTCCAAAGATATCGATGCCTTTTATGAAAGTTGCAGTTTTAAGTCTTATATGTGTTATTCCGAGTGTGTGTATTACTGAAAAAGATTCAAAACTGGATATTTTGTGTGCGAACATTTCGATCTCATTGCAAAGAGTGCTAAAATATATGAAATTATTAATGTTATAGTATTTGATGGCCAAAACAAACCGTATATTATATGCAAAGAAATTAATTTAAAGTCATATATCAGCCATTACGCAGATTTTGAAATAGATACAAAAGAAACAAACTCTTCTTCATATATAATGCCAATTCAGAATCTTTCGACTACTCCAATGACATCATATAAGACTTTTGAAAGATTACATGTAATAAGAGCTAATCCATACCACATTTGAAACGAATATAAAAATTCGCAATAACTTACGCTTTTTTATTTTATTAAAAACAATACAAAAATTAAGAAAAATGAATTTGGCACATGAAACCGTTGTAAGTAAAAGCTTGTTGGAGTCAATGGGAACTGAAGAAATACTTAAAACTAAATTAGCTGAACTTTTAAAATCTTGGAATATAGAAGATTTGACAAATTATTTCATGGGTAAGTGGCTTAAAGTTTAAAAATTAAAGGCCAGCTTGTGGATATCGAAAGAAAGTTCCAACGAACACACTTTCGACATCTATAAATTATTATTAATTCTTTATTAGTATTAAAAAATGATTTAATACTAATAAAGAATTAATAATAATATTAAATTAGCAGTTAATTTTATTAAATGGAATGAATGGAAAAACTTATTAGATAATAAAGCATCTAAGAACATTAAGACAGAAGCAATTAACCTAAACTTAATTCTTAACTCTAATCCTTATGGAATTACTGTTAAGAATTCATTTGAAAAAGAAAAAAAACTAAACGAAAACACCAGAAAACTTCTTTTTGAAGCTATTTTACATTACTGTATTGACAATAATCATTTACTAACAGTAAAAGATTCTGAAAGTTTAGCGAAAGAAATAGTAAATGTATTTCCTACTGAAGAAATGGTAAGCAATATTAACCACTTCGTATGATGTGCCTACAAGGAATAGCAGCGAAAGTCGAGTTGGAAAAATATATAAATTTCTTGTAGGCGGACACATACATACATTTGTACAAGTATACACTGTTTAAATTTTTTATTTCTCCTTAGGAATATTATTTCGTAAGCAGACCCAACGCAGCACCAAAATTTACCAAAAATACAGAAACTGGAAATGCAACTTAACACGGAAGTTAAAAAATGTTAATGTCGTTGAGAGTCCACCTGAGATGCAACAATCCGATGAAGAAAGTTTAGGAGTCCTTACACATGAATTCACAAACTTACCATTCGAAAAAATTCAAGAGCATTGGTTAAAATGTATAAACATAAGAATTAAATGCTTAAATAATTTGACTAGCTCAAGTAATATGAATAATTTATTAGAAACGTGGCCCATGTACAAGGAACCTTTGGGTTATAAATTAGTGTCATAAAATTATACTTTTAAATACATACGTTTATATATTCATATTTATTTATTTAGATTGACGAAGATTTCAAGTTTATTTATGGTGAAAATAACTTGTTATTAGACAATTTTGAGCCATTTACCAAACTATTTATTAAAAAAGTACTGCCACAATACATTTCAAAATTAAAGTTTGAAGATAAGACCCTTGCAGATTGGCTTATTAACAATAATACTGGTGACAAAAATATGTATATGATGGAAATTTTTGGAATAGTTTACTTAAAAATTCCTTCCTATTTATTTGCAGATACCAACTTACTTATTTTACTCCTCCTTATTCAGTTAATTTTACCACTATCAAGAATTAAAAAAGCATCTTTATATAAAGGAAACAGTAGATTTTATACAAGAAATGAATCGAAAAATTCGTTTATTAAAATCTACGATCAAGAAGAATAAAAAATCAAAACAGTCTAATTCAGTTACCGAAAATAACTGTTATTAAAACGATTTATAAACCAGAATTATTATTGTTTCGTTTTAATAGTATAAGCCACAAGTTTGATACACTTGCAAAAGCAATTGGTATATGTTTTAAATCATTTAAAGTCTTTAAAGTTAATTTTCCGGAAGAATGTTTGGCGATCTGGCATTTTATTAACTCGCAGTTTTACAATTTAATTTATTATTGTTGTTGCAACAGGCGTTAAAATGTTGATTAGAAATATTAAAGGTAAATTTAATAAATTTTAAATAATTCATTTAAGCCCATTATATAATGCGTTTCTTTTCAGAAAAAGAAGGAGAACCAAGCAAAAACGCAGCTTCAAATGATTACCCTGAATAATCAATGTGTAACATTTGTACTATGATATATGTAGATATATCCATAATACATACATATATAAATAAATAAGTACATGAATTACATGTTTTTACTTTTAATTTATTGTTATTTAAATGAATTACACTCTTTTCCTTTTAATTTATTGTTAATATTAATTTTTTTCTTTTTAATCTAAAAATAAAATTATTAAAAAAAAAATCAAATAATTATACCAAAAAATATTGTAACAAAAAGTTTTTCTTAACCGGCCGTTAGTATAATTGTTAACTTAAAATACTAAATCATTTCCTAAAATTACACATTTATTTGGTATTTATAATTGTTAATGCATAGGCTCGTTTGCCTTGCTTAACGGAATAAATAGGTTATAATTAAAGGGACTAATAGGTTGGTGGTTCACCAAACTATTATAAAGTAGATTTGTAGAATATTCAATTATTCACGTGGTAGACAAGAATAATTTGTAGTGGATTAACGAAAAACGCAGGTTGATTGATTGATCAGTTATGATGATTTTAATTAAAAATTCAAAATTATTTATACTAAAACTAAAAAAAAAACATAAACAAAAAATATAATAAAATTAAATTGCAAATTATCAAATAAATAAATAAAGTGCAATGTAGACAAAATAAAACAAAAATAAAAGAAAGAAATATTTGCTGGTAGCCGGAATTCGTTCATTCATATGCTGCCGTTATAACAAATTTTTCTCACACGTTCAGCTCTAGCAGAATAAAAGGCAAATGTCCAATTTGATTCTGTCTGGAACTAAACGGTAACAAAAAAAAAAATGTAAAAGAAACAAAATTTAAAATCAAAAAATTCTGCTGACTTATTGAATTTCACGCTTTGAATAAAACGTAGACAATAAGTTTGCGCGTGTTAAGTAACACAAGAAATATAAATATTTGTGGATTAATTCGAATGATGATTCTTTTTAATTTGTTAACAAACAAAAAAATCATAAATAATTAACATACTGCGGCCCCCAGGGGGTGCAACATAATACAGTGGTATTAACAAATGAACGAAATGCGGCTTGTTATCATATATGTGTGTGGGATATCTAAGCTTATGGTTCTACAGCACTATCCCAATTCGATCTTGACCGTGGCAGTGGAGTTGGTATTGTAGGTGGGCCTTTAATTTTTCTTTTGCGTATTTGTTTTAGTGAAATGACGGTAATTACAGTCAATATGAAAGCTAGTCCTCCATAGCTCACTGCAAGACTATGCACGCCATGGTTGATGGTTGGGGTAGGTATATTACGCATCTGTGCCCTTACTTCCTCTTGCAGCCTGGTTATGTTCTCAATACTCTCTAGGCTTGGCCGTGCTCGAGTTAAATTGATAACATTCTGTTGTAAATGTAAAAATGTAATGCCGGTGCTTGTGTAGGATTGATGCAGAGTCGAGGTGATGGTTTGGTGGCCATATATGGTTATTACCTCGTTTTTCATTGTACATCCTGCTGCTAAGGTAAGCAATCCAGAGCATTGCATTGCAGAACCTGATAATTGCTTCCGCCATTGCATACAGTACTTAATTTGAGCGGATTTTTAGTTGCGAATATCCATTAGTTCTTTTTATGGAGCTGGTACCATACATTATCTTTGGCTATTAGCTCTGGATTACAGCTTGAATCTGATTCATTATTGAATGTATTTCACAGCGACACATTGGTGAATTTTTTGAATGTGTAGCTTGGATATTCGGGCATAAGAAAATATCATGCTTGGTATCATCAATCGGGAAATATTCGTCTCGGTGAGCGTTAAGAGCCATCATTTTGGTTGTTGGCATGATGGCAACCAACGAACCATTTACTAGCTGTGGAACTGGAGTAATATAGAACAAGTCGAATGCCTCTGTATGTGCTACTGGGATGACCAAGGTGCAAATAATGTGCTGATTTGAGACGGCTGCATGGGCTGTCACTATCCCGTATAGATGAAGTATATCCGTGACTGGTTGTGCTAAATCCGATGGAAGATTTGCCTTGGTATTGTCAACTTCTGTAGCGAATTGTTGTGGCGTCAAAACAGAGGGACTTATTCTACCATGATATGTATCGGTTAGTAGATTCATTATGGCCTTTAGCATTGTTTGCACATTGTCTGCAATAACAATTAACTGAATGCTAAGCGACAGAATGAGTTGAAATTGAAGGGTATCATTGACTGTGAAGTTCTCTAGCCTTTTTAGTATAAAATTTAATTTTTCAAGGATAGCTTGAGTATGAGCTTCAGTTTGCTTCATAATATTAAGTGTAGAGTCAAGAAATGATGTTTGATTTCGTAAGAGCTGCGACAAGTGGTCTTCGTTGGTTTTTATACTGTTGATAGTGCTGGTCATTTTTTCGGCATACTGTGAATCAAGAACTCCAAATAATGAATTTGCTACATTTCCAACGAAATCAATTGCTCCTCGCTTCTTTCTTCTTATTCTATGAATTGTTGCAAGAGTTCATTAAAGTATTGGTTCCGTTTGTTAGAAGTTGTAATTCATTGAGGAATGGTTCAAGTTCAAAATATACTAGGAGTTTCCAGTCTGAGATAATTGGTTTAACTTGACCAATCTTTTCAAAGTGCAGCCCAGGAGTGCTACTGACTTTTGTGTAAAGACTTTGTTGGCATGTCGCTACTGGAAAGAATGGAGCGAGAATAAATAGCAGGCTTGTTGTAGCTAAGTTGAACCGTTTTGGGGATGGTGTGGCAGTTTTGCACGTTCACTGCCAGTAGTGGTTGGGGGTATGTCCAGAGGAAGTGGAGCATGTAAATGAATTGCCCGTTTAATGATACCAGTAGATGTTTTAACCGTTGCCGTTCTGACGATGCCATCGGGCCCAGGGATAGTTTCGATCACTTTCCCGAGTCGCCACGTCATGACAGGAGTGCTATCTTTGATTATAACTATAGTACCCACTTGTAAGCTTTGAGACCTGGATTGCCATTTGTTGCGCTGCTGGAGTTCAGTGAGGTACTCGTGGTACCATCGTTTCCAGAATTGATGCCTGATTTTTGATACTAGCTCCCAACGGTTGGCGAGTGATGCCGATGTCGATTGTGCAGTTGCGTCGACTTGTGCCGTGAGAGGTTCTCCAATCAAGAAATGGTCAGGAGTTAAAGCAGCTGCATCATTAGGGTCATTTGATAGTGCTGTAATAGGTCTGGAATTAAGAATAGCCTCGACCTATATGACCACAGTCTCCATTTCTTTATACGTTAAGGACGCAGTTGCCAGCTCTTTGACTAATAGTTTTTTGGCTGACTTAACTGCTGCCTCCCATAATCCTCCGAAATGCGGTGCTCGTGGAGGGATGAAATGGAAAGTAATGTTTTTACTCGCACATTCCAGTTGGATTGTTTCTTGAGCTGTTGTAGTAAAGAGGGCTGTTGATAATTCCGCTAGCTGGTTTCGAGCTCCGACAAAATTGGTTGCGTTGTCGCAGTACAAATTCTGACAGTGCCCCCTGCGACTGATGAATCGTTTTAGTGCTCCGATAAACGCCTCTGTTGTAAGGTTTGTGACGAGTTCTAGATGTACTGCTTTCGTGGTGAAACAGCGAAATACTGCAATATATGCTTTTTGTGGTCGTTTCCCTCGGGTTTTGAAGTGAACCCATATAGGACCACAATAGTCAACTCCGGAATTAATGAATGGTCTTGCTGGGGTTACCCTTGTTGCCGGTAGATTTCCCATAATCTGCTGAAGCAGTTTTGGCCTTGATCTTGCACAGAAAACACATTTATGAATAGTTTCTCGTGCTAAGTGTTTTCCTTTGATGGTCCAAAACCGTTGTCGGACGGCTGCAAGGAGGGCTTGGGCTCCGCAATGTTTATTTTCCTTGTGTATTGACTCATAAATTAGTCTGCTGACTATGTCATTATACGGTAGAAGCATTGGATGTTTTCTATCGAATGGCAAAGTTGACTCTTCGAGCCTGCCTCCAATTCGTAAGATGCAATTTTCATTGAAAAATGGTGACAGACTTTTGATCGGACTTGATCCTTTAAGTCCCTTCTGTCTTAGCAACTGCTTGATGTCTTCAGGAAATGCAAACCTTTGAGTCGCTCTAACGATGATAAGAAGTGAATCATGGAGCTCAACGGGAGTCGAGTTTGTCGGTCTGCTTTGGGAGTTCTGGCGATTTTTATGAATCTGAAAACATATCCTATAATTCGCTGAAGGGTTTTAAACGAATTTCTGTGATTTATACTGTGTAGCGGACTCTCATCTTGGAAAGATGCAAGTAAGTTGTGAGGATTCTGTTTTCGTTCGATAATTGTTGCTTTGGAGCTCAAAGTAAATGTAGCTGGCCAATGGTTTTCATTTCCATGGAGAAAGAAGGGCCCATAGAGCCAATGTGGCGTTTGCTGCAGCTGTGGTGGGTCCAATCCTCGGGATATAATGTCTGCTGGATTGTCTTGTGAGCTTACATGTCGCCATTGTTCGGGGAGAGTAGATTCATCAATAGCAGCGATTCTATTTGCTACAAAGGTGTGAAATGAAGAAGATCTTGAATTTATCCATGTCAGCACTATCTTTGAATCAGAGGCCATATCCAAACTGCTTTTGACTTTTGCAGCTAGATTAGCTCCCAACTGAGCAGCACACAACTCCAGCCTAGGTAACGTTTGTTTTTTAAGTGGTGCTATGCGAGTTTTCGCACGTATATTGCTGCTCTATATGCCTTCTCTAAAGCATCGGTAAAGACATGTAGCTGGGTACTGGACGAAGTCTCTCCTTTGTAGATATGGCGATGGACTTCAAAGTTTTCAAGCTCACTTAGACTATTTCGGAACCGCCGCCAGCGAGTGTCAAATTCTAAAGGAACAGCTTCGTCCCATGATAGATTCAGCATCCATAGTTCCTGGATGAACATTTTTGCCTTGACTACTACTGGGGATAGGAGCCCGAGTGGGTCAAATATCCGAGCCAGATCTGAAGTTACAGTTTAGTTACAGCCTTTATTGGTTGAAGGCTGACTTTAATCTTTAGCAAATCATTTTTAGGTAACCATGCTAACCCTAATGTTTTTGTATAGTCGCTATCGTCGGTTGAGAGATCTAAATTAAATTCTTGATCATGACCTGGGATATTGTGAAAAAGCTGAGGATGATTAGCGAACCACTTTCTTAAGTTAAAGCCGTACATTGCCATGACGTGTTGAAGTTGGCGTTGAGTTTCTAGTGCTGTAGTCAGACTGTCGGCTCCCCCCAATCCATCATCAACATAAAAGTTTTTATCCAAGAACGTAGCAGCTAATTCGAATTGACTCTCGACAGTTTTGCTTATTTCTTTTAAACATTTAATGACAAGGTACGGGGCTGGCCTGGTTCCATAGGTAACTGTATTTAGCTTGAAATAACTTTTAGGCTCAGTGACATTATGTCGCCATAGGATTATCTGAAATTGCCTGTCGTCGGTATGGATTATGATTTGGCTATACATTTTCTCTATATCTGTTGTAAAAACGAAACGGGGCAGCCTAAATCGAAGCAAAATAGTAAACAGTTCATTCTGTAGAGGTGTTCCAGTATGCAATATATCGTTTAATGATGTTCCTGACGATGTTTTTGATGAGGTATCAAAAACAACCCGAAGTTTGGTGGTGCTGCTTTCAGGACGTAACACTGAGTGATGAGGAATAAAGTACTTATATCCTTCGAGATCAGCTAAATTAGTTTTCGTCATGTGTCCCAACGCTTCATAATCCTTCATAAATTGGGTATATTGTTCCTTTAATGAAAGGGTCTCTTGCTAGACGACGCTCTAATGAGAGGTAACGGTTAAAAGCGATACTGAGTGAGTCTCCCAAAATAGATGTATCATCACAAAATGGAAGCCGAACAACGAACCTTGCGTTTTCATTGCGTCGAGTATGCTGACTAAAGTGTGATTCACATTGTGCATCAAAGGGGGATAGTTGCTGTTGTGGATTTTCGATTTCCTCAAGTTTCCAAAAACGTTCAATTGCCATCGTCATTGTATCGTCTTCAGTACATATACCGCATGTTGCCGCTGATAGTTGCTCGCTAGATACCTTTACTGCTACTATCCAGCCGAAGGTTGTATTTTGCAATACTGGAAGATCATCAGCCAATTTGATTTGGCCTATGGTGAGTAATTGGTGATAATATTCCGCTCCCAATAGTAGATCCATTTTGTCCGGTCGCGTAAGTCGCGTTACTAATCTTTCGGTTATAAGGTTAACTTGTGATCCTGAATCGAGAATAGCATTGCATTCGATTGTTAAATCATTTGTTTTGACCTTGACCAGTGCTGTTCCCAAGAGGACATACGGTCTCTTGTTTGCATAGTTTACTGCCATACCATTGACTTCTACCTTAGGCGTGGCGACCAAAGATGCCGCGTGTTCGGTTGATTGGCAATTCAGCGTTGTTGATTGTATCGGGGGTTTGTATTCTCCTCTTGTTGCAGGAGTTTCCTTACTAGGAGATTTATTTACGTTAGAGGATAACATGTTTGATTGAGTGGTTGATTCCAAATGAACTAGAGTGTGGTGCCTTCTTCCACATTTCTGGCAGCGGCCTAACATCGTACATTGTTTAGTTGAATGATTATGGTTGAAACAGTTCACACAAAGCTTGTGTTTTTGTGCAATGCTGAGTCGATTTGCCGGTGTTAGTAGTAGAAATTCCTTGCACCGATATATGGGATGATAGTCTCGCTTGCAAATTATGCATCGTCGAATCTCCTGTTGAGGTTGTGATACCAGAGTGCATGTTTTGTGATTTGAGAAAGAGGTTTTCTCTTTTTGTCCTATTGCTTCTAGAGTTTGGAAATATTTTTCGAGGAAAGCAAGAAATCTGCTGATTGGTTGTAACTCCTTTGGGTTAGATATGGATTGCTCATATTGAGTGTAAACTGTTTTGTCGACCTTTTTAACGAGAAGGTGAAATAAAAGCGGATCCCATGACGTAGTTTGGAGCCCCATGTTGGAGAGGGTTGCTAAGCACTCCCTTATGGTGTCGTGCAATCGCTTCACAGCACTCAGCGTACACGCACCTGATGGTTGGTCGAGCAGTCTATGGATTGCTGTTGACACCATCAACCTGCAGCAATTGCCAAGCAGCTTGGTAGTTCTCCTCAGTAATGGCAAGATGACGTATGAGATTTGCTGCTTCTCCAGCGACATGATTCTTTAGGTACCACATTTTATGAGCATCAGACATTCGTTGCTCATGAACAACCCTTCTGAATAGGTCGGAGAACGATATCCACTTCATGTAATCACCATCAAATTTGGTAATTGTGATAGTGGGTAATGGAAGTGTAGAGTTTCTCGCTGAAGTATCTGGGGTTGGAAAATGGTGGCTTCTATTAGCAGCGCTGAGCTGAATGATTGCTGACTGAGCAGCTTGTTCAAGGTGAACGTATCTGCTTGAATAATTGCCGGCAATGTCTGGGTTGGGATATTTGTCCAATACTTCATCATTGAGCTGCTCTATTTGTTGCCAAAGCTGGGTAATCGTGACCTGCTTAACTTCATAGTAAAGCATTTAACACATTCGCCACAGCAGACTACCGACTACCACCTGTCAAAATTAGAATACATGTGTGCATATGAGAATGATTATATTTTAGACAACAAGGCAACACGGCAACAGGCTTTTGTCCATGCTACTTTTGTCGTGTAGTCGAATTAAACTAATTTCTATTTCTGATGGCCACAAAACCTGTTGACAATATAACAAAATTTGTAAAGCAAATTAGTGATTATTGTAAAATAAGAAAGAAAATAAAAAAATTTAAATGTTATAATATATATGCATCAAGCATTTTTATTAATTTTTTTCATATATGGAATATTGCCTTGAGTCAAAAATACCAACATTGTTAAAGATTTAAAAAAACTCACACTTTTTTACCTAAAAATTTTTGTGTAATTTTTTCGGCGCTCTCTCTTGATTCCGCAGTTTCGGGGTTAAAAACTTTAATATATTATTGATCATGAGTCCTACAATATAGAACGAATATAAACGACATAGGTATCACTTCAAAATGGTCTAAATAACTCATTTAATTAAATTAAAATCATTATTAAAAAAGCATTACTTACGTATTTTATCGGTAACAGCTTTCAAGTATACACCAAATAAAAGCATGGTAAGTTCTCTGTAAAAGTGAAAAGTCAGATAAAAAAATTTTAAAATTGAGTTTCACTCGCAATGGGTAAATTGTTTTTATAAAGGTATTTTAGAGAAGTTTAGAGTGATATCCACATCGCTCATATCCGTTCCATATTCTAGGACTTATGGCCAAAAAATAATAAGTTTTGAACCCCGTAACTCCAGAGACAAAAGAGATCCATGAGATAAATTTTTTCTGTTTATGTCAAAGCGAATCCATACAAAGTCATGTGAGTGGCGAATTCAATACGCTGTATACAATTCACCCCAACGAACTTTAAAAAGTAAAAGCGCTAAATATGCACCACTGTAATATACATAAATGAATCTTTGAAACAATTCAGGATCAGCTGTTTACTGTGTATCTGTAGTATCCAAAATAATTAAGTACCTGCTAAACGGCTACAACGGTAGCTAGCAGCATTTGTGTTCGTGTGTTCGTGTAGTCTGCTGTGGCGAATGTGTTTATACCTTAAAGCATTAAACACATTCGCCACAGCAGACTACCAACTACCACCTGTCAAAATTAGAATACATGTGTGCATATGAGAATGATTATATTGAAGACAGCAAGGCAACACGGCAACAGGTTTTTGTCCATGCTACTTTTGTCGTGTAGTCGAATTAAACTAATTTCTATTTCTGATGGCCACAAAACCAAAACAGTGTTGACAATATAACAAAATTTGTAAAGCAAATTAGTGATTAGAAATATTTTTTATTGTAAAATAAAAAAAAAAATTACAAAATTTAAATGCTATAATCAGGGCAAGTTTTTTAAGCTTTTTGCTGGAAAAGCTTGATTTCGCTTATTTTGTACCTTTTTTTGCAAAATTGCTTTATTTGATATACTCTGCTTGAATTTGCTTATAATGCACTTTGGCAGCCCTTGAAAATAATTTTTGAATCCTTCTGTTGCAAATAAAAGGCAAAAGATTGTCCTTTTTTTCATAAATGCAATTTTCTATTCTTTAACTCTTGACATTGCAAACTAGATTTGCTTAAAGGTGTTATTTAATATTGTGACACTATACAGAAATTTGCAATGTGTTAAATGCACTTTCCGATGATGATGTGGAATCAATATATAAAGCAAAAGCTCTATTTAAAAATGCATCTTTAAAATCTGATCTCCCGTACATAAAAGATAATTTCGAGTGTATTTGCCGAAGTATAATCAAACTAGAAAGAAGAGGACTTTATTTAAAAGAAAATTTGTCTTATAGAAAAAGTGGAAAAAAAGGTGACAAATTTTGAAAACAAAATATTTTTTGAAAAGTTCAACAAAGTTATGAATCGAAACGTTGAAATTCAAACATTAGTTAAAATTAAAAATAATATTTTTTTTAAACAAAAGCGAAGCTGATGAACATTTATTTGCTATCTCCAAGCGAATTATTATTGTTTAAATTCGCTCCTACTACATCCAATGATGTTGAATGAGTTTTTTCAATTTATTCTACAGTTTTATGCGATAATCCATCTTTTCTTTTTGAAAATCTAAAAAAACATATGATTGTGCTTTGCAATAAAAAATTATTTAATAAAATAAAAGAAAAGTGGTTACATTCTTTAATTTTTTAAAGCATAGTTGAGCTTTTTTTGCTTATTATTGGGCTTATTTTGCGTTTATTTTGTGCTTTTTTGCTTGCTTTTTTCTTTAATTTTGTGCATTATTAAACTTGCCCTTGTTATAATATGTATGCATCAAGAATTTTTATTAGCTTTATTGTTATGTAGAATATTGACTTGAGTCAAAAATACCAACATTGTTAAAGATTAAAAAAAACTCACTGGGCAATAGCAAAGTGATGTGAGTGGCGAATCCAATTGGCCGTATTCAATTCGCCCCAGCGAACTTTAAAAAAGTAAAAGCGCTAAATATGCACCACTGTAATATACATAAATGAATCGTTGCAACAATTCAGGATCAGCTGTTGACTGTGTATCTCTCGTTTCCAAAATAATTAAGTAGCTGGCTAAACGGCTACAACGGTAGCTAGCAGCATTTGTGTTCTTGTGTTCGTGTAGTCTGCTGTGGCGAATGTGTTTATACCAGTGATTGGCACAAAGAGAGGACTGAAAAAATGAGAAACTATTTTTGTGTGCACTTAAAGAAATTTATGGATTTAATTACTTTTTGTGATCAAAGTTTTAGAAATTTTAAATTGAATCATGTACTGAATGAATAGGTGAATAAATGGATGGATTAACGAATTTTTTAATAAATTGTATGAACTCAACATAATGTTTGTTAAAAAAAACATTTAAAAATATAATAGAGTGTTGATAGATATTTATTTTTGTATAATATAATAGCCCAATTTACAATCTTGTACAAATGCTATGATGTAAGACCATTTGCATAAGATCGCTATTGGTATAAAATTATTTTTAACAATGTTAAAAATATAGGAATAGCAAATCAATCAATAAAAAATAATTTTAAATCTTATGTACATCTATTTTAAGAAAATTCATTATTTGATGCACTTGAAAAAAATTCAAAGTTAATAAAATCTGTCAATTTGTACATGTTAGTTAACATAGGCAAATTAATATAATTCAATTATATATTCTTTTATATAACATAATAACAAATAATAATAAATAGCCCTATATCTTCCGTTCGGCGAGTTATTGTTCGAATAGATAAAGGCAGTTCGTCAATAATGCCCCCTATTTGTTGTCCTGCTTCTCCAAATAAATGCATTATTGATAAACAAGTATCTTTGAAAAAGTTTCCATCATCAAAGGGCCGACCTTTTTTTGCTAACGCTAAGCTGATAATATATGTAGCCTTGACTTGATAATCAATCGTGCATTTCATAGAAGTACTCGCGTTGATTCTTTGAAAATAAAGATTTTTAGCTCGAAAATCTTTTTTAAGATTTTTTATTAAGTCATTTCCTTCATTTCCAGAAACAGAATGTAATTCAGGATGACAATTGTCATAGTGTCGCTTAAGGTAAGACCTATACATATTCTTTAGCACTTGATTACATACAAGGCACTCAGCTTCATTAGAAATATTCAAAGAAAATAAAAAAAGGATTTCAAATTCTTCATCCCACATATTTATTAAGTAGTTTGTTTTAAAATGCCCCTCTGAAAAAAACTTACGAAAAAACATGCATATATATATAAAGATTGTATCAAAATTTCTCTGTGTGTAAAAAAATTTTCAAAAGAGAAAAATCATCCGATACACTCCTACTCTGTTGAAATTAAGCAAGCAACTGAATGAAATTTTCTTCTCACCCGTTGGTTGTTGTAGATAATTTGTTGTAACCATGGTTGCCTTTCTTTTTATTAATGAAGAAATTCGTAGTTGGCATTCTTTGTTACAATTTTCTGAAGTTTTTTTGTAGATAAAGATCCTCATTAATTTTAAAACAAGAATCAAAAACGTAATAAAAATCTTAAGAAATGACATACTTATATATGTATTTGAAAATTTTTTGCGTACAGGGCTAAAAAAAATATATTATTTTGGTAGATTCTAAGGAACATATTGATAGATTTTAAAGAAAATTTTTGGAGAATTTTTTTTTACTTATGGCACTCCTGGTCGTAATAAATACGATGACTAAACGTAAATTCCCGAAAATCTTCGTAATCCTGGCAAACGCGTGCGCAACACTGGTTTATACCTTAAGACCTATCTTGTCCTGGTTGCTGATGAAGGTCTTCTAATTGCCTGGTAAGCGCTGCCATCTTCCCAAGAGACCGGATGATAAGTCCATCGTGACCACCAGCTGTACCTGCTTGTGGCTGCTTTGCAGGTTTTGAAGCAGGCAGTACTTTACTTGCAGATTCTTGGTCGAGCTTACCGAGCTCTCGCTCCATTATTGCTATGTGCTTTGACGTCATGCTATCGATTCGGGCATAGAAGTCTGACTTGAAGTACTCATCAGACGTATCTATATCCTTTAACTCTCGCAACTTATTATCAGTACGTTCGAACTCTGTCCATGCTGTCGTCAGACGGGACAATCGCTCTTGGTAATAGCTTAGTGTTTTACGACTGGCAGAATCCTTGTTGAAGTTTCGAATAATCAAGGCAATATGCTCCCCGATTTCATTTAGCTGTTGAAGGAGGTTCGCAGCGTTTTTTTCCATACTGGTTGTGTTTAAGGATTGTAGTTGAACGCTTCGAATTTCTTTACGCGGTGGGTGCTTTCTGACTTCGAATCTGGAGATTGTAGTGTCCTGTCACGGTCGCCAAAAATGTTAATGCATAGGCTCGTTTGCCTTGCTTAACGGAATAAATAGGTTATAATTAAAGGGACTAATAGGTTGGTGGTTCACCAAACTATTATAGAGTAGATTTGTAGAATATTAAATTATTCACGTGGTACACAAGAATAATTTGTAGTGGATTAACGAAAAACGCAGGTTGATTGATTGATCAGTTATGATGCTTTTTATTAAAAAGTCAAAATTATTTATACTAAAACTAAAAAAAAAAATAAACAAAAAATATAATAAAATTAAATTGCAAATTATCAAATAAATAAAGTGCAATGTAGACAAAATAAAACAAAAAAAAAAGAAATATTTGCTGGTAGCCGGAAATCGTTCATTCATATGCTGCCGTTATAATAAATTTTTCTCACACGTTCAGCTCTAGCAGAATAAAAGACAAATGTCCAATTTCATTCTGTCTGGAACTAAACGGTAACAAAAAAAAATGTAAAAGAAACAAAATTTAAAATCAAAAAATTCTGCTGACTTATTGAATCTCACGCTTTGAATAAAACGTAGACAATAAGTTTGCGTGTGTTAAGTAACACAAGAAATATAAATATTTGTGGATTAATTCGAATGATGATTCTTTTTAATTTGTTAACAAACAAAAAAAATCATAAAGAATTAACAATAATAATCTATTTCGTAATTTATAAAATTCTTTTTGTCTTCTTACAAAACTATTTCGTAATACATAAAAATTTGTTGTATAAGTTAACGTAAGCGTTTATTAAAAACATATTTAAAACAAATAAAATAATCAAATCAAAAAGTGCAAAGTTGTAATTTGCCAATTATTTAAAAAGAAGTTCATTGCACCTGAAAATAATGCAACCTGAGTATTAAATACAATTGCTTACATTAACTTTTCTTTAAGAATATTATTTTATTATTTAGAAATGAGGGCAATAACTTTGCTTACATTGACTTTTCTTTTAAATTATTATTTTAGCATTTCTTGAGAAATCAGTAATCATGCCACTTTTATAATTAAGTCCACTAAGCAAAAATAAATTATAAAAGAATCTAAATGTAAAATAGTTTTTAAGTTTTATTCTGACTTCAATAAAGAGTGCACGTTGTGCGTGTAAATAAAAAGTGTGATTTTTTTATTTTCCCAATAAAGGGAAATATTAACTGGCGCCCGAGCAAATTTGAAATCATCGGTACGTTAAAGTGCATCCTTCGAAACAACTACAGTAAAGTGTATCCTTCGAAACAAGTGCAGTAAAGTGTATCCTTCGAAACAAGTGCAGTAAAGTGTATCCTTGCAAACAACGTAAAGCGTATCCTTTAGAAAAAAGTGCAGTAAAGTGCAGTAAAAATCAAGAAAAACATACAAAAAGAACCTTTTTCTATACACATGTACAGAAACTTTGCTATCATTAAAACAGTTGCTAAAACAGAAAGTAATTAAATTAAAAAATTAATTTAGAATTAACAATACGCAAAAATTGCAGTGAAACAAAAATTAAAGTGAATAAATGAACAATTAAATTAAATCAAAATTAAATAAAAAATACTATACAAAATCGCATATTAACTGTAAAACAAAACGTAATAAACAAGCAGTAAAATTGAAAATAAGCTTAAAAAAGTGTTTTCAGTGCTAATAAAACTTTAAGGCAGGTATCAAAATCCTATTGGAAAAAGGTGCAAAGCGCATAAGAGTAAAATTGGAGAGCCACAGTAGATGTTGAACTATAAACCGGATAAATTCTTATTTACCGGCGCAGATAAGTTAACTGTTAAATAAATAATAAATACAGAAAAGAAGTCTATAAAAAAAAGCAAGACTAAATTGAAATTAACTTAAAAAAAAAGAAAGAAGTAGAGGTAAACAAAAATTCCGAGTGAAAAGTGAGTGGTAGCTGAATAAAAAAAAGGAGGAACAAAAATCAACAAGTAAAAGTTCAGAAAAGCCAGAAAAAATTGACAACAAACAAAGTGATAGTGATTGGCCCCCCCAGTAGCAGAGCAGACAGCAAAAAGGACGGCTTTACGTGCCAAGCCAGCTATCCAGAGAGCAAGAAAGGATCAAGGTAGAATATAATATAAAATTGTAATAAATATTTAAATGTATTTCATTTTATTTGCTCATTACCATTAACAATACCTTAAAATTATATTATTGTGCAAAAAGGTTTAAAGTTAAAGTTGTTATACATCTAAATATAGTATATAATAAATAAAAAAAAAGAAAGGAGGAGACAATCCATATGAAAATTTAGTAAATCCTTGTACAATCAATTTCGGAAAAGTGCTTCTTAAATTAAATAGAAAATTAAATAGAAAAGTGTAGATTTTACCTATAGGAAATTTTTTCAAACATGTCGTATCCTGAAAATTTAATACGACCTGCTGTCCTTCCCCAAGGCAGTAACCATGCGCCTAATACGCAAATCAGTTTAGACGATCTAAACACATTAATTTATAACATAGCGACAGAAGTTTTTACACGACAGGGTCCACAAATAATACAAGCAACCCTTAACCCTAACTCAGGACAGAACATAGTCAATGACCAGGCAATAGACGAACGGTTTAGGAATAATTTGGGAGATCTTGATAAGATTCCCGACATAGTGAAATGCCTACGCGAATTTTCCGGAGGGCAAGGTGAATTCAACTCTTGGAGGAAAAGCGTAGAGCGTGTTCTGCAAATATATGAGAACACAAAAGGCACACCCAAATACTACGGTATATTGAATACTGTCAGGAATAAAATAGTGGGAGAAGCCGATATAGCACTAGAGTCATACAATACTCCCCTTGACTGGACAGCCATTGTAAGGTGCTTATCATTGCACTATGCTGACAAGAGAGACCTAGCCACTCTCGAATATCAGATGACTTCGTTAATACAGGGTGGGTCCTCAGTACAAGATTTTTATCAAAGAGTTTACAAGCATTTGTCATTAATATTAAACAAATTAGGAAGCCTAATGCGTCAAACGAATCTGTATGCTTACTGACTCAAGGATAAAGGGATAAAGGGATAAAGCCCTCGATACTTTTATACGAGGATTAAATGGCGATCTTCCGAAGCTCCTTGGTATGAGGGAGCCGGTGGATCTCCCTCAAGCTCTGCACCTCTGTCTAAAGCTCGAAAATCAAACATATAGAGCAAATTACGCTCATAGTAGTAATCCTGGTAGAAGCGGATATAGCTCCCAAATGCAATCAACACGTAATCACCAGAATTTACATCAATTCCCTCGCAACCCACAACTTCCTCCTCGTTCGCGCCCAATGGCAATCTTTACTCAGCTTGCCCATAATCCACAAACACCTCGCGAAAATTTCCAATTTAGCAATCCCCAACAAAGGTTTATACCAGATAGACGCTATGATTTCCAACCACAACCGCCCCCTAGGCCCCAAGGGCCCAGGCCACAACCTGCCCCAGAACCAGGCGAAAGCTTACGCACTAGAAGATTTGACTATATGAATAGGCTAAGGCCAAGTTCTAACCGAGAAAGACCTCCACCATCGACTAATCAACCACAAAGAAAAATTGCACGGAATTTCCATATAGACTCCGAGTACCAACAATACGAAGAAAATATCGAAAATTCGGATGAACAAGAAGATCAAACTTTGAATGATTACCTAGACTCGTCGCAAGAGCCACCACAGCTTGACAACCAATATCTAGAATTTAATGATATTCATTTTTTAGAATGATGAGCTCTTTGTTGCCGTATATAGAGTTCACGACGAAGAGCGGTAAGACCTTGAAAATTTTAGTCGACACAGGATCAACAAAAAATTACATCCAACCACAGTTCGTAAGGAACCCCCTAGTAAATATAAACATGTTTTTTATGCAAAGTCCGTTGCAGGAGATGTGGAAATTAAGGAACACACTTTCGCTAATTTATTCAACCTTAAATAAAAAATTAAATTTTACATAATGCCATCATTAAAATCATTCCACGGCATTTTAGGGAACGAAACGCTAAAGCAGCTCAACGCTGTTATCCATATAGGTGAGAACTTTCTACAAATAGGAAAGGGCATTAAAGTAAAAATGAAGCAACAAGCATCTCATGCCCCTCTGAACTCAATAGAAATAAGAAACGAACACTTGACTCCGACACAAAAAGAAAAACTAAATATGTTAGTGAGAAAACACACAAAACTTTTTTCAGAACCCGACGAAAGGCTCACGTTTACAACAAAAGTAGTGGGTGAAATACGTACAAACACTGATTCCCCTATTTATACTAGGCTTTATCCCTACCCTATCGACTTAAAAACCGAAATCGAAAAACAAATAGAAAAACTATTACGAGATGGTATTATTAGGCCTTCGCGTTCCCCATACAATTCCCCAGTATGGATTGTAAGTAAGAAACCTGATTCAGAAGGCAACAAGCAGTATATAATGGTCGTATACTATAGGAAACTAAATTCTGCAACCATTTCGGATCGGTATCCCATACCAGAGATAAACGTTGTCACATCGCAGCTTCGCGAAAACAAATTTTTTACAGTACTTGATCTTAAGAGTGGGTTTCACCAGATACCACTGAAACCAACTGATTACGAAAAAACCGCCTTTTCTGTTTGTAACGGCAAATATGAGTTCACCAGGCTGCCTTTCGGACTCAAAAATACGCCGTCAATTTTCCAAAGAGCCCTCGATGACATTCTCCGGGAACATATCGGAAAGAGTTGTTATGTCTATATTGATGATATAATTATCTTCAGTAAGACAGAGGACGAGCACATGCATAATATCGAAAAGGTCTTTAAAACTTTGAAAGACGCTAACTTAAAGGTACAACATGACAATTGCAAATTTTTTCACAAACAAGTCGAGTTCTTAGGATATATTATTTCTGCGGAAGGAATGAGGACAAACCCGCTTAAAGTAGAAGCAATAGCAAATTTTCCAGAACCTAAGACACTAAAAGAACTTCGATCATTCCTAGGCCTATCGGGATACTACCTAAGATTTATAAGGGACTATGCGAAATTAGCCAAGCCCCTGACATCACTCTTAAGAGGGGAAGAAGGAAGAATATCAAAAAGAAAATCTTCCCTTGCTTCAATAAATTTAAATCCAACAGCTAAAGATGCATTTAATAGAATAAAGAATACTTTGATATCCGAAGACATAGTACTAGCATACCCCGATCTTAGCAAAGAAATGGAACTCACAACCGATGCATCCAACTTTGCATTAGGCGCGGTTCTATCGCAGAACAACAAGCCTATTTCTTTTAGTTCAAGAACGTTAAATAAGGCAGAAGAGCACTACGCTGCCAATTAGAAAGAATTTCTAGCTATAATATGGGCACTAAATTCATTCCGAAATTTCCTGTACGGATCAGCAAAAGTGAAGATATACACTGATCACCAGCCCCTCATTTATGCTTTGAGTAACAAGAATAATAACAGCAAAATGAAACGCTGGAAAGCTATTCTCGAAGAATACAACTATAAACTCCTGTACAAACCAGGTAAAGCTAACCTTGTCGCTGATGCTCTGTCAAGAATACCACAAAAAACTGATATCCACACACTCTCAATAGCAACAAATAGCGCAGAAAGCTCTGCTCACAATTTAATATATCATGTCAACGTCCCCATGCGTTCAAAAACCAAATCTTTCTCAATAGCGGTCCTACGTCCGAATACAAATTCGAAATTGTTTTCCCTACCTATCACAGGCATACAATAACTCAAACCGAATTTAATACGGATAATTTAGTACAAATTTTGAAAAAATACCTCTACCCATCAATCATAAATTGTATAAAAACATCTGAATCAAATATAGGAATGATACAGGACATATTTCTAGACCATTTCCGAAACTATAAAATTAGATTTTCTAACATACAGGTAAGAAATGTTAAAAGCGAACAAGAGCAAGAAGAAATTATCCTAAAAATACATAAGCGTGCACACAGAAACGTAAGGGAAAAAAGTTCTTGAAAATGGCTATTTTCCCGTAATGACAAGAAAAATCAAAAATATAATTAAAAAAATGCGTTGTGTGCAAAGAAAATAAATATGATCGGCATCCGATGAAACCACAACTCTAAGCCACGCCAATTCCTCAGTTCCCAGGACAAATAGTCCACTTGGATATATTTTCAGTCGGAAAGGATCTGGTTCTCACGGCAATCGATAAATTCTCGAAGTATACGCTAGCAAAACCTATACAATCCAAAGCTTCCGAAGACATAAAACAACCATTGAGGGATATTCTCTACGCATTCATGCCCGAGACCATCGTCATGGATAACGAGAAGTCCTTCAGCTCGGAATCCATAAAATTTATGATTGAAAATGAATTTGGAATAAGACTTTTTCGAACAGCCCCCTATACTAGCTGTTCTAATGGTCAAATAGAAAGATTTCATTCAACCTTACAAGAAATTATGTGTTGTTTAAAAAACGAAAAAATACACCGGTCATTTCAAGAATTGTTGGATAGATCTGTAAACGAGTATAACCAATCGATTCATACGGTCACAAGAAAAAAACCCATAGAAGCGTTTTTTGGCAGACGGGTTAGCACAAATCCCGAACTGCTGGCGAAAGATAGGGAAGAAACCATTAAAAAACTCGTAGAAAAACAGGAAAATGATCTTTCATATCATAATACAAAAAGAACACCACCAAAAAAATATGCAGAGGGAGACGTAATTTTCGTAAGAATAAATAAAAGACTAGGAAACAAATTATCGGCGAAATACAAAAAAGAAATAGTGGCACAAGGTTTCAATACAACAGTAGTAACTAAGTCAAAAAGAGTGGTTCATAAAAACAACATTAAGCAATCTTAAAAATACAATTTTTATGTGGGTACTAATGACTAATGACTAATGACGAAAGCACAACAATTGGACGTACAAGACCTGACCAACAATAATGGCTACATACCTATTAAAACAGGCGAACAGAAGACGATCAGCTACTACGATAAGGTTTTGCACTTTATAAACTTGACTGCATATGAGGAGACGATATTGTTGATCTCCAAAAACATAAAAACGTTATATGCCACCACTTTTGAAGATAAACAACTTATAAGTACAGTAAATAAAAACTTTTTATTACTCAGAACACGAATAAATAATCTTCATATAAATTCTAAATCCAAAAGAGGACTTTTTAACATTGTAGGAAAAGGCTTAAAGATTATAGCAGGATCGATGGACAGCGATGACGAACAAGAAATACGAGATACTATATCAAAAATACACGACAGCGAACAGGTTACTGACAGAGCAATTAATAACTTAACTCTCGTAAACAATATCATGAGCGAACAAATTAATAATATCACGAAACATATAAACAAACAACAAGTTCTCATTAGAAGTTACATTAATAATTTTAGATCCCAAACACAAAATAGAATTAAAACACTCGAAGACGAAGTTCAATTTATCCAACACATATACAGAGTTAACAGTGACATATTACTTCTGAATAATCACGTCGAGGACATCGGACGAGTAATATTTTCCTGTAAGTTGGGCGTTATTCCCAGCGAAATTTTGACACAAAATGAATTAGACTTAATCACGGACTTCGATAGTTATAATAGCATAAAAATTGTAGTACATTTTCAAATTAATAGAATCATATTAACATTACTAATACCACAATTTTCTTCTAATATTTTGTCAAAAATAAAATTTGAGCCCCTGCCAAATATCCAAAATAAATCAATAATATTAAACCAAACAGAAATATTAGCCGATAACAATAATAATATTTATACAATAAACATTAAAGACAACCTGAAAAAAAAATTTAATTGCATTAGACAATAAATGCTTATCAAATATTCTAGATTTTAGAGAAGCTCAATGTGAGCTCGAAAAGTCAGAAAAAACCGCAGTTACAGAAATTATTCAAGGATTGATTATATTTAAAAATTTTGAAGGAATAATAACTCATGACTGCAGTAAAGTAAAAATAAAACAGAAAGGAACGTTTCTTCTCAGATTCGAAAATTCTAAAATTAATGTACTAAATAAAACATATATTAATTCTAACCTTAAGATATACGATACACTTGTTTTACCTAACCTAATTACAAAAATAAAAGAAAATAATAATACAAAGCTTAATTTGAAACTTGTAAATTTATACATTAAACAACTGCAGTATGAGGATTACATTAAAATACTAAAAAGTAAGAATAAAAATACACATGTAATTAGTCTAAGTACAGATGCGGCAATTGTAATTCTCTTTTTTATAACATTAGTAATAATTTTAAAATTTAAGCGGAAATGGTACATATTGCCAAAACCACAAATAAACACGGGTCATATCCCAAATGGACCATTTCTGCAAATTTCAACCCCCCAAATTGATAAATAATCGATTGAGGACAATCGACTTAAGAGGGGAAGAGTTAACGTAAGCGTTTATTAAAAACATATTTAAAACAAATAAAATAATCAAATCAAAAAGTGCAAAGTTGTAATTTGCCAATTAGTTAAAAGGGATGCCCACTATCTCCTCTACTATTTGCTGTTGTATTAGATGAAGTCATGTTAAAACTCTGCAGCAGAAAAAGGGGTATCGTATGGGACTTCCAAAGACATCTAGAAGATTTTACCGACATGCAGAGCAAAGTGAATGATCTGGGAACACTGGCAAAAGAAGTTGGATTAGAGATAAACATTTCAAAAACACATGCAATGCGAATCAACAACACAATCAACAACCACATTCTAATACAAAACCAACGCATACAATATGTTAACTCATACTTAGGATGTATAATGTCGATAGATGGCGGCGTGGAAGAAGATGTGACAAACAGGCTGAAAAAGGCAAGATCAGCCTTTGGCCGCTTGAATAGAACTTGGCGGTCACCCGAAATCTCGAAGAAGACAAAGATTCGAATGTTTAACGCATGTGTGAAATCTACTCTTCTGTACGGTAGCGAAACCTGGCTGATGACAAGCGTCATAGTACAGAGACTACAGGTCTTTATAAATAAATGCCTGCGAATAATTTGTCGCATCTTTTGGCCGAACACAATAACCAATGCCGATCTTTGGAGATTGACGAACGAGGTACCTATAAATCGCCAAATAACAAAAAGAAAGTGGAAATGGGTAGGGCACACATTAAGAAAGCCAAACGGTAGCATCACGAGGACTGCCTTAGAATGGAATCCTCAAGGCAGCCGACGCCCCGGTCGTCCAAAGAACACTTAACCAAGAACTTAAAATATTAAATTAAACTTTTGATGAAATTAAAACTATATGTAACGATAGATTAAGTTGGAATAATCTTGTAGGAGCCCTATGTTCCCAAGTGGAATGAATAAAAGGGAAAAAAAATTAGTTAAAAAGAAGTTCATTGCACCTGAAAATAATGCAACCTGAGTATTAAATACAATTGCTTACATTAACTTTTCTTTAAGAATATTATTTTATTATTTAGAAATGAGGGCAATAACTTTGCTTACATTGACTTTTCTTTTAAATTATTATTTTAGCATTTCTTGAGAAATCAGTAATCATGCCACTGTTATAATTAAGACCACTAAGCAAAAATATATTATAAAAGAATCTAAATGTAAAATAGTTTTTAAGTTTTATTCTGACTTCAATAAAGAGCGCACGTTGTGCGTGTAAATGAAAAGTGTGTTTTTTTTATTTTCCCAATAAAGGGAAATATTAACTTATATTTTATAAAATTATTTCGTAAAATATACAAATATTTTTTGTATTTTTACAAATTTTTTTCGTGTTATATAAAATTTTTTTTCGTACAACATGAAAATTATTTCATAAAATATAAACAGGAATTTCGTTATTTTTGTAAATTTTACAAATATTTCGTAAAATGTACGAAAGGTTTCGTGCATATGTTGCATGAATTTTTTTGGGTGTACCTTTGTTAAATTAATTTCAGCAAAAAAATATTTTAAAAACTTTGTTGTTATTTTTTCACGACAACTTTAATTGCGGTACTAAATATCAACTGAGCTATTAATAGCAAAACAAAACAGCAATTACTTGTGTTTAAAACAAGAAAGCAAACTTGAAACAGAAGTTAAATAAATAAAAAATGTACCGCTATGCACTGTGGGCACTTGTCAACTTATTATCAAACAAAATATTTAGTTTCGAAATAATAAAAAAAATTACTTTCTTCCGGCTAGGTTGAGCATTTGGACCACTGTGGGGCAGTGAGAGGAGAATATTTCGTACCCCGACTGCGGTCATCCATTCGACTCTTCGTCCGAAAATGTGTCACCTATGTCCGGCACAAACGGAGGGTAAAGTCCCAATTAATGGGGGACCTCCCCTTAGAACGATCCTCCTTTTCTTTGCCTTTTACTATGACAGGCTTTGCAGGGCCCTTCTCCATCAAAACCGCAATGTTAAGAAATGCTCCTTATCGTAAAGGATACGTGTGCATTTTTGTGTATTTTTGCACTCGAGCAATTCATCTCGAACTATGCTCTGATCTCACCACAAACTGCTTCCTAGCGGCATTTAGTCGTTTTATTAGTCGTCGTGGCTTACCGAAGAATGTAATGTCTGATAACGGAACCAACTTTGTAGGTGCAGAGCGATCTCTTCGTATGGAATATGACCAATTCATAAGTGTTCTGTCACAGGATATTCTAGAAAAATACTCATCCCATGGTTTTCAATGGCACTTCATTCCCCCAAACGCCCCTCATATAGGAGGATTATGGGAGGCCGGTGTAAAATCATTTAAAATCCACTTTAAAAAGGTAGCCAAAACAACAAATATACCTTTGAAGAGTTCACAACTCTACTGACCAGAATAGAGTCTGTCCTTAACTCAAGACCTCTGTCCCCCATGTCCGACGACTCTGATGAATTGCTTGCACTTACCCCCGGCCATTTTCTCCGTGGCTTCCATTAATAGCTAACCCCGAAAGTCCCACCGGATCTATCACTTTACGAGATCGATGGGAGAGATTGAAGGTCTTACACCATCAATTCGCTCAACGGTGGAAAGACAGGTATCTAAAAGAACTCCAGAAACGGTACAAATGGCAAAACCCCGAAGCAAATTTATCTGTTGGCCAACTTGTCGTGGTGCAAGATGATTTGCTCCCTCCTAATGAGTGGAGGTTAGGTTGCGTTTGCAAAGCATACCTCGGTAATGATGGTTTAGTTCGAAAACACAAAATGGAATAATTACTAGACCAATCCATAAGCTCTGTGTTCTACCCATAAACGCGTTAGAAAGTAATTAACACCCAAATGTATCACTAGTTTCGATTACCTCCCCTTATCTACCCACCTACATCAAAATCCACATCTCAATCCAATTCAATCGCCTTTTAGCATACACTTTTCCTAAATTAATGTTCACTTTACTTCACATGGCTCCGAGGAAATCTGATGTACATCAGTGCCTGGTCTGTTCGCGATATCATCCGTTGAGATTCTGCAAAACTTTCCTCAACATGAGTATAGAGACCCGCCAGCACCAAGTACGGATCCATAATTACTGCCGGAATTGTTTAGCCAGGTCCCATAAAACCGACAACTGTACATCTGCGGATGTGTGCCAGAAATGTGGGTGGGCACATCACACTCTGCTGCATCAACCACAACGGAGGTCCTCACCCTCACGCCAAACTGGAACCGTACAGAGTGCCTCCCGCCCTCTTCGCGGCAGAGTACATGACAGGCTTGGTCCATACTGTCCCCCATCACAAACATCACGCTCACCAACTGAAAAGTCAACCGACCGCAATAGACGTTCATCCCGGAGTCAAAACGCTAGTCCGGGCGCATTCTGTTAAATGCTGTGCGAGCCCTGGAGTGTCTAGCACAAAAATTATAAAACTTTATAAACATTGACTATATCTGTCAATCTGGATCTCTTCCTCTCTATAAACTCTGCATTAGATTTGAATTGATTCTTCAATAATTAATCTTGAGTGTGAATTATTGAGTTCAAATTCAAACAACCTTTATATATATTTTTTTTTGCGACAGGAATAATTTTTTTTTGCTGTCTTGCATTCGCTCTCTTCTTTTAAATTTTAGCAAGTTTTTTTATTTTGGCGATTTTAATGTCTTTTTTTGCATATCTCAAAGTTTTGGCAATTTTTAATCAAAATTATTGGAAATGGTGTAATTTTGAAGAAGTCTTTGGTTTTTTAAATTTTTCGGAAATTTTAATCAGTATTGCGTTCTATAATCTTTTACAATTCCAAAGATTTTGCTATTTACCGAAATTTTCGTGATTTCTACAACTTGATATCTTTAAAATTTTTGCAGTTTTTCTCAATGTGCGTAATTATTCCAAAATTTTTGGCGTTCTTACATCTTTAGGGACTTTTTTTGCACTTTCATAAACATCGCGATTTTTTCCGAAAGCGATAAATTTTAGCCATATTTAACTAATATTTTGCAGATTTGAAATAAAAATTTCGGCTTGTATAAAAATTTGCAAGTTTAAGCGAATTTTTGCGACAGAGTAATTTTGTTTTAATTTTTCCCATTTTCACATGTTTTGAATCTTTTGCATATTATAAAATTTTATCGATTTTTGATCAAGGTTATATCTTATTTACAATATTGCAATTTTGCAAGTTTTCACTTTAGCGCATTTTCACGAATTTTTAGTGAAACCTCGTACTTAGGAAAGCATCCGTTTTTTTTTTCAAAGACATATGAAAGCTCATTGATTAAACCTTCAAGTTGGTTAGAAATCGATACATAATTTGTCGCGGTTAAGATTAAATTGATTTGGTCTAATTCAATAAGAGTAATACCCAATCAGTGTATCCATGTACGCCCGATGAGAGCCGTGCAACCATCGGGTACTACATACATATAGTCAAAAATCGAAACGTTGTTGTATTTTATGCGGACGCGACCTATGCTTTCTGGAGAAGGTTGTACGACAAGAACATTCCTTTTTTTCCAATGATTTTAACAGTTCGGCGTACTGTAGATCTGTCGCTGATTTTGAAGCTGTGGAGTCGAAAACATCAATATTGGATACCAAAGCCGTGTTCATATCGTTTAGAGTCTGAACACAATGTAAAGATATTTTATTGCGGTGCGGTTTTTCATACGATTTTGAAGTAAAAAACCGCAGTGCGGAACGGCATAAAATTAAAATCTATTTTATTTTCATTGCGGACTTTTTTATTCTCTCAATTTTTGATACTCTTTCTCTTTCTGATGTTGCCATAGTTTTTGAATAAAGTAAACAAAAAAATGTTTTTGAAGTATGTTTGAATTAGAGTTGTGCGCGTGAGTAAAATTACGCCCACGAAACATAAATATTTTTCACGCACGCTCACGAACGCAATATGTTTAATCACGAACTTTTACGGACGACGGGAATAATTTTGCACGCACGCTCACGGTGAAATACAAATATTGCAATAAAATATTTAGCATATGCTAAAAAATTTTATTTTGTAATTAATTTCTTTATTTACTTCAAGACCTCAATTAAATAAAAAAAAATTAATGAAAAGCTCGCAAAGTTATAACAAAGGATAAACTTAATATGAAAAATCTAGCACTGTCTGCCAAGGCAGGTTATTTAAATTTATTACTTATATGTAGGGGAATTCAAAAGGAGTACTAGTGTTGTATGTATGTTGTATGTTGTGTAGGTGTATGTATGTATGTAGATACTACATACTACGGTTCAAGATAGTGTTTTATTGATATGCACATACATACATTTTATAACACCAATGAGATAAAATATCACATTACATATTTTCATTATCTGGTTAAACATACAGAAAACAAAATGGACTTTCATATCTACATATGTATGTACGTACATGGATATGTATGTATGTAGATGAATGTCTGCATTTGTAACGGAACATATAGAACTGTTTTGAGTGCGTGAAAATTGTAATAAAAAATCACGCATGGTCACTCACGGTATTATATTTTTGAACCACGATCACGCACACACGCGTGATTTTATGAATTTGTAATCACGTGATTCACGCGACACACGAAAAATTCACGACACTTGCACATCTCTAGTTTGAATGTATACACATATAAATTAATAAAAATGTAAATTTATTGCCGTCGCCGTCTTCCGTTGTATTATGTTTACTTCTCTCTCCCGCAACGAGAAATCGCACCGCACCACAAACATTGTGTTTATACTCTTATGCTGTTGTTATTAGTGATTTTCACTGCACCTGTAGGAGCGGCAACTGCCATCCTGGATAATTGCGCCACTAAGTCTTGTTACGATTTCATGAAAATTGCAAATTTTTCTGGATTCATTTACTTTTATTTCCAGCTAGCACGTGTACAAAGCAGAAAAAAATTGGAAAGAAATGATGGGCGGCTGATTTTTTAGCTAATTTAAATATAAGATTTATTCAATATAAAATTTATAATATAAATAAAATTGCGAATTGAATGTAAAAGATGTTGACCGAACTTTTTGGACGCAAATAATCGAATGAATCAAGAAAAGAAAACGTAAATATCTCTTTTCAACATGTTTGTCAAAACTGATTCTAAACAATTTTACTTTTGTAAAGTACTAGGTTTTGAAATTGTGTAGTAAAGTATTCTCCTATAAAATGATAAGTAGTGCACTTACGACCTTTTAGATTTTAGACTATATTCATTATTTAGTTGTACTTCTATATCTAGTCTATTTAAAATTGATTCGGGCATAGTTCATTATATTTGTGTTTGTTGTACATTTATCAATTATGGCATTTATAAGCGGGTCTTCTTTTAAGCGAAAGTATTTTTATTTTCAATCAAGCGATTCATCAACCGAATCCACGAATAATGCAGATTTCGTATACTGATCTGCAAAAAATCACTTTTTGGCTTAACTTTAAATAAAACTATGTGGACTATATGGATTTTGATGAGCTAAACTCAAATCCGTTTTCGGTTTTTCTCCACCAGATGGGGGTTTTTTTATGGGCGTGGCAATTTTTTTTCTTTATTTTATCGTTTTGAAATTATTCAAACATTTAAGAGGGGAATTTTTTTTTGCAAAATTCCCCTATTTTTCAGTTTAAAAATGCAATAAAAAAAAGAAAAAGCTAAATACCTCAAGAATAAAAAAGATATAAATTATGAAAATCTATTAACAAATGCCGATTTTATTTTCAATTTACCGCAGATACCCAATTTTGAACGAATATGTGTGCAGTCAACCTTACATATTGCGATAGGATTGCGTTAGATTAGCATGTAGGTAATGGAAATAAAGGACAATGGTGTTTTGTATGGTAGGTAAAAAATACATGTAAGTGAAATGCAGCTAAACAATAAATAATGTAATAAAAGAATTCTTTGTTATAAAGTCGGTTTATTCGTTCATAAATTGTCATAACACAATTGGTTGTGAAACCAAAAGTTCAAGTGTTGTCCGCTTAAAAAAAAAAATTTAATTGCATCTAATATAAAACCATCAACCAAAAAGTGGTCAGTGATTATTTTCTACAAATATTTTTGGTTAGTACTGTAATCTAAAATATTCTAATGAAGAATCGAAATAACAGTTTTATATCAAATTTTGTTTTAGTTTGCAAAATTTCAAGGATTTGTAAGAATTCTCCAAATTTATTTTGCTATATATGTAGCAATCTATCTTTAAGTTCTCAACGGCAAACAATAACTTCCCAGATTAAAGATGCTTATCAGATATACTTGGGATTTCCTATCGATGAAAGAAATAAAAGTTGGCTACCGAAAATATGTTGTAATAGTTGTTCAAGGAATTTAAGAGGCTGGTTAAAAAGAAGTCATAAGTCTTTGCCATTTATAAAACCAGTGATTTGGAGTGAACCACAAAATCATGAAACTGATTGCTACTTTTAAATGACTAAAACTCGCGGTTTTACGAAAAAAAAAAACAAAAATAAAGTCATATACTGAAATACTTCATCTGTCAAACGACCAGTTCCTCTTACAAGTAATTATTTACCTCAATTGCCTCCTAATAACGACGAAGAAGATAGGCTTTCTGCAAGGACTGAATCCAGTTACGCCACCATGGTTGCTTCTTCGCATTCATTAGAAAGTCCAACGAGAAAACCTTATTTTCCAAATCAAACTGACCTGAATAACTTAGGACTTAGGACTTTAAAAAATAAAGTATGAGCTTCGTGCATCCAAATTTAAACAATGATATTTAGGCCATAAAGACGTGAAAGTCTCGTACTTTCGGAATAGGGAACAAGATTTTTTGAGCTATTGCACTAAAGACGACGATTTGGTATTTTGTAATAATGCTGATGGACTTTTGCGACAACTATGCTTCAGTGGTAAGTCAGAGGAATGTCGGCTTTTTATCGATTTGTCCACGAGTAGTTTGAAAGCTGTTTTGCTTCACAATTTTTTGTTTTTTTTTTTTTTAAATAAATTTTATTATTTATTGAATCTTCAATATCAATAAGTACTCGTAGTTCAAATCTTAAATCTAAATATATTAAATATATTTTTAGCCAATGCTAAACAAAATTTTTTTTTTCAAGGGTTGATTTTTGTTGTTTTACATCTCTCGTGTACGGCTGATAGAAAGAGCATCCCTCCTCCTAAGCCGCGTATGGCCTCTATACTCTAGAATATTGCGCGCAGGGGATTTGGGTGCAACTCAATTTTTTTAATAAATTTTTTCGCGTGTTTAGAAAATACTGTCAACGGAACATCGAGATCTTAGTGAATTCGATGATTTCGGATATACCATGGGGCTGCTGTAATAGTACGTAGAATTTCGTTTTGACGCCTTTGAATTTTTTCTACATTCGATGCTGAGGCAGTATCCCATAACTCGATTCCATACACCCATATTGGATTTAGGATCGCATTATATAATAGAAGTTTACAGTCTAGGCTTAGCATAGAGTTTCTTCCAATAAGCCAATTCATTTAGGCTGCTTTTAGTTTCATTTGGATCAACTTTGCGTCTATGTGCGATTTCCATGTTAAACGACGATCGAGATGAACGCCTAGATATTTGACTACAGTGTGTTGCGGTATAGTCTCGGTGTTGATTTATATAGGCGGGCATGTTTGCATGCGCAACGTAAAAGAGACGTGTACACATTTCTGCTCATTAACTCTTATCCGCCATTGTTTTTGCCATGTTTCCAGTTTTGATATGTACCCTTGCAAATTCCGGGAAGCTTCAACAGGATTTTGATGAACGCTTAGAAAAAGCAAATGTTGACGTGTGAATGTTACTGCTTAACGGTAAGTCAGATGCATATATTAAATAAAGTAAGGGACCGAAGATGCTGCCTTGGGGAACTCCGGCTTCGATCGACTTCGGAAGGCTTAAAAAATTGCCTTCCTTAAGTACAAATTTTCGTTCCATTAAGTAGCTTTTTAAAAGCTTGACGATGTTTGCGGGTAGATTTCGTGTTAATTTGTGGATAAGACCTTAGTGCCATACTTAAACGAAGGCTTGTGCAACATCAATAAAGAGTACAGAGCAATATTTCTTTTTTTTTTTCAAAAGTGTCTCTAACAACATTCACAAGCCTGTGAGTTTGTTCAATAGTGTTATGCTGTCTGCGAAAACTGAATTGATGATCTGGAATGCATCCATTACTAGTCACTATAGGCATCAGCTTGCTCGTATGCAGCTTTTCAAATACTTTTGAAATGTTGGGCAATAAACTAATAGGCCGATAGGATTCAACCTTCGTATGATCCTTGCCGGGCTTTGGTATCATAATAAACATCGATACCTTCCATTCTTTTTTCTTTTTGCAATATATGGCAATTCTTGAAGCATTTTGTTGCTTATTTTGTCGACACCTTTGGCTTTTCTGGTGTTAAGACTAATAATAGCCTTTTCAATCTCTACAATATTAAATTTTAGCTGTGTGTCTGGTAAAGATGCGACTGGTGGCAGTTCATAAATATTAAAAGAAATATTTTGAGTAAATGCTTTTTCTAGGTGTTTAACGAAAAGAGCACCTTTTTCAGCATCAGTTCTTGCCCATATCACTGGCCTTTTAAGTCCTCTGGCTGAACGCCACAGCGAATAATCTTTTGATGGTGTTGCATCGACTTCTTGCAAAAAGTTTTGCAGCGAAGCTATTTTTTGTGCTTGCAAAACTTTTTTGAGCTTTTTGGTACACTCCTTAACCCTTAATTTAAGCTGAGGCGATCTGTAACGTTGCCATTCTCGTCGAGCTCTCCGTGTTTCAGTCAATCTCCTTTCTATATCTGCACAAAAAATATTGTTAAATCTCGCTTGTTGATTTGGTTGAATTGAAGAAGCATTAAGAGCAGCTTGTTTAGCATGTGCATCAAACAACCTAAAAGAATTTGCTATGTCAGCAGGTGTTCTTAATGTCATTTTTTCCGTGCAATGAACACTCAGATATTTTTTGGATTTCAGTTAATACGTGCAGATGTTAGCGGTAAATCACATATTGTTGTTGCAGTAATGTGTGAGTAAATAGTAGGCGAGTGATCTGAAGACAAATCATTTCGCTGGGCACACCTTTCATAATTCCAAAGTCGATAATATCAGGAATTTTTTGTCGATCCGTTGGCCAATATGTTGGCTGACCAGTTGAAACTACATTCAAACCCATTTTTGAAATTGTGTCAAACAAAACACTACCCTTAGGACTGTTAAACGTGAACCCCAAAATGTGTGTTTGGCATTGTAGTCGCCAGCGCGAGAAAACGGGACCCCAGTGTTGTATAAAATGCGGTGTATTGACTCTCTGAAATTGAAAATCTGGGAGGAGAAAAAACAGATGAGCTTTTGATAAAAATTTTCAATGCAGATATTTGTTGCTTGAAGAAGGTTATTTAAAAGGTAGTGTTTTATACCAGTTTTTATTAGGATTCCAGAGCCACCACAAGCTCTACCTCGAGGATCCTTGGTATCGTAGAAATTATATCCACTAACTCTAAAATAACTTCGAGACGTCAAATGAGTTTCTGAGATAAGCATAAGATCGATTTGTTTGTTGGCAGATGCCGTTTGCGTTCCAAAAACAGATTCTCAAGTACATGGTTTGTTCAATACTGACTGCAACAAGGTATCTTCAACATTTCCTTGATCACACAGGAAATGTGCTGACTTCAAAGTTGTAGCAATGTTTACCGGATTGCAAAGTGGATATACTAAATTGTGTTGCTTTTTATGTGAATGGGATAGCCGGGCGAAAGAAAAACATTAAAACGTTATAATTTGGCCAGCAAGAGTAAATTGTATTCAAGGAGAAAAAATGGTTCAGAAGAACCTTTAATTCAAAAAGAAAAAAATTCTCTACTGCCTCGTCATATAAAGCTATTCCTTATTAAAAATTTTGTTAAAGCAATGAACAAGGATGGTGAAGGCTTTCTATACATTAAGAGAAAATTTCCTAGAATCAGCGATGCAAAAGTAAAAGAAGGCATATTTGTAGGTCCACAATTACGACAGCTTATGAAGGACGTAGTCTTTATAACGAAATTGAACGATGTGGAAGAACGAGCATGGACGGCTTTTGTGCCTTTGTGTCACAGTTTTTTGGGAAACAGAAAAGAAAATCATCGAAGAACTGATTTCTGCCTACAACGCTCTTAAATGTAATATATCTCTTAAAATTTATTCTTTGGACTCGCATCTAGATTTTTTTCCGGAAAGTCTTGGTGCTGTATCAGATTAACATGGTGAAAGTTTTCACCAAGATATGTTACATAGAAAAGCTTTATAATGACAACCCATCAGAAGGAATGGTTGCAGATTTTTGTTGGTCTTTTTGAACAAAAGGTTCTTCTGAAAAATTTTTTTCTCGTGGAATAAAATTTACTCTAGGAGGCCAAATTTTAAAGTTGTACTGTATTTCTTTCGCCCGGCTATCCCATTTGTCGCCATATGTAAAGTTGACTGCACACAATGTTTGGTACTTGCTGTAAATTGAGTATATAATTGGCATTTGTTAATCGATTTTCATGATTTATACCTTATTGAGGTACCTATTTAGCTCTTAGAAAAATGTGTAAGATATAAAATATTGGCGTTTTCTTTTATTTATTGCACTTTTAAACTAAAAAAAAAAGAATTTTGCATGAAAAGAAATTTTTCCCAACTGATATTTTTGAATAATTCCAAAACGATAATATATAGAAAAAAGCTATATTGAATTTAATTAAATATGATTTTGTTACGCATCTTTTGGTGTTTTGTTTATGAAAATCGGATGAGTCGTTCTCGAGTTAGGCTGAAATATGTTTGTCTTCGTACCTGACTTATTTACGGGGAAAAATTGCCACGCCTATAAAAAAAACCTTACGTGATGGAGAAAAACCGAAAACGGATTTGAGTTTAAGACACCAAAATCCATATAGTCCACATAGTTTTATTTAAAGGAGGATTTTGCTGCTGAGCAGTGTTATTATAAAGAGTATGTCTATTACATACATACATACATATGTAAATAAATATGTTATTGTTTGCTTATATTTTAGAAAATAATTGAAAAGTTTTACCGTAATTCGATTGTACCTGCTGATAACGATATTGCCGTTCGCACATTCTTTCTATCACTACGAAAGACAATAATTAAATATCATTATAACGGAGGGGCTCTGACAGCTTCAACACGAGAATTTATAAAGCCACAGAAACCAAATTATAATCAGGAGGTCTTATTTGATCCCGAACTAATAAAATCTTATAAGGTAAGTTTACAATTATTTTAGGTTTTTTTATATTATATGTATATTAAGAAAGATGGTCACCAACAAAAAATAAGTATGATATTGGTAATGAACAGAAGTTGATGTGCAACCATGGGTGTATATAGACCATAGCTTGGAAATAATGATAAGTAATCCTAATGATTAGCAATTGGATAAGAAATTTTAATTGTGCTGAAAAATTGATTAATTATGATTAGTTAGCCATTTTAGACGATTACTAATTGATTAGATTAGAAATAATCAAAAATTTAATCACAATTAGTGACGATTAGCATTTCTAATCAAAACTAATCAAAAAAATAATTGATTAGATTTCTTGATTAGATTTGATTAGATCCACTATTTTTAACTATTTTTGTGAAAAGAAAATATTTATTTATCACATTTGTTGCTATATTTACATAATGTAACAGTTTTTGAATATTCCATAAAATTGCATACGGTGCATGTGTTCTGCTTATATATAATTCAAAAAAAATCTAATCACAATTAGTGACGATTAGCATTTGTAATCAAATCTAATCAAAAACAATAAAAAATAATCAAGAAATCTAATCAATTATTTTTTGATTAGTTTTGATTAGATTTGATTAGAAACGCTAATCGTCACTAATTGTGATTAGATTTTTGATTATTTTTAATCTAATCAATTAGGTATCTGAAATTTTTATCAAAATTCAATTCTAATGATTAGATTATTTTATTTCTCTAATCGTAATGATTTCTAATTCTAATAGAAATTCCCAAGCTATATTATAGACCATAAGTTGCTGCAGATAGACTGAATACTGAAGTGGGCAGAATTTTTTTTTTTTAAATTAAGTTTTTGCTATGTGCAGGATTAAAACCTTTCTCCGGCTGAACACTACACAACAAGATATATTTTTATATTTGAAAATTTAAGTATTGAGAACAAGTTGGTTAAAAAATATAATAAACACTAAATAATATATTACACAGTTTTGGGTTGTTTACACTGTCATATTACAAGTCAAACGTCAAAAAATAAAAACATACCAAAATATGACAAGTGAAAGAAATCGATTCGATTTGAAATGATATCGAAGACTTAAATCGAATCAAATACATTTAGGTGTGATGGAAACGTAAATATTTTTATACTAGATATATCTGGTGCGCTTCGCTACCCCCCTCGTTATAAAATAAAATTCCTATTGTAAAAATTTAATGACGATCGGTCCAGTAGTTAAGACTATATTACGCATTTTAATTTTCCTAAAAAGGGGCGTGGTCCCAACCACTTTTCTCATGGTACATATTCCAAATTATGCCAATACCATATGTACCAAATATCATCCACGTAGGTAAAAAAATGCCCAAAGTATGGCGATTTAAATTTTTGGGTTATATAGGCGGTGCCACGCCTCTTTTTTAAATCAAAACTTCAGGTAGCCTTTTATTCCTCCCAGAGTCACAATAACATGCTGTGAAAATTTCAGGAAGATCGGTCCAAGGGTTTGGTTTTCCTTATGTCATCCGCCTGAATATTCTAAAGATTCCCTGAAAATTTCATCAAAATCGGTCCAGTAGTTTCGGAGGCTATTCATTTCAAACAAACAAACAAAAAATCAAACCTTTCCTCTTTATAATATTAGTATAGATAACCTCCGTCCGCTGCAAAAATTCTTTCTAATATTTGTTTTTTTTTTTTTTTTTTTTGCGAAAGGGATAATTATTTCAAGGTTTTTACATTTGTGCATTTGCTCTCTTCTTTTAAATTTTTGCAAGTTTTTTATATTGGACGATATTAAGGTTTTTTTTTGCTATTTTTGCAAAATTCTTGGCATTCTTACATTTCTAGGGACTTTTAATCAAATATAAATTAAAATTTTAGCAAGTTTTTGCACATTCATAGATTTCACGATTTTTGCCGAAAGCGATAAATTTTAGCCATTTTTAACTAATGTTTTGCATTGGTTCATATCTTGCAGTCAGGGCTGGGCAGTATTTGAAATACATGTATTTGAAATACGTATTTAAAATACAAATACGTATTTTGTATTTGTATTTTAAATACATAACCTGAAAGTATTTTGTATTTTGTATTTTAAATACATGTCCTGCAAGTATTTTGTATTTTGTATTTTAAATACATACAATAAATAGAAGTAGTTTGTATTTTGTATTTTAAATACATACAAAAAATGGCAGTATTTTGTATTTTAAAAACATAGTTAACAAAATATATTTTGTCAGTTTAAGGCCGTGCTTCACTATCCTACACAATCGTACGATTCATTCACAGGAAAATCTTGCAAAAATCTGACCGACTTTAAAAAATCGTTTCAAAGTGGTGTTGTAGGTGCCACACTATTATAGAAATCTGATGCCAAAACATCTGTTTGACAATAAATACTCCTCTAATCGCATGAAAACTATCATTTTATGAAAATTATCATAAAATTTTACAAATCGCACGACTGTCACACAGTTGCATTTTTAGTCCACACAACTATACATTTTTAGCACACATGTCATGTTTTGCAAATCGCGCGACTGTGTAGGATAGTGCGGTGATGGTTGTTTGCATTTTGATCTATTTATAATAAGGGTAATCACGATGGTGATTGTGCAAATATGCATTTTGCAAATTTGCTGTGCATATTAGTGTACTTCGTGAGCGTACTTTTAAATTTATTGCATTTTTGTGAAGAGCATGTAATTTTGTTCACAAAAAATGTGGCAGCCCATCAACAATTCTGGCAACACTGACCTCAGATGTCAAGTTACAAATGCATAAATTTATTATTTACTAATAAATTAAAAAAAGAAGACTAAAACTTTTTAAATTAAATTAAAATTAGTTACAAAATTAAATTTTCTTTTTCTAAACATAAAAATATGATAATCTATATGTCACAAGTTATTGTTTATTTTCGTTTGCAATTGATAAAATATGCACTACTATCTTTGCTCATGGTTTTTTTAGTCCAAACGAAGCAAAATTAAGCAAATTGCAAATACATACATTTTGTTGTTATGTTGTGCAAATGTGTGTATATTTGCACACATTTGCATCGTTTGCACACTTTGCACTACCCATCGTGATTATCCTTAATGTATTATGCGTCAAACCAATAACCAAAAACTAGAATCGCTAAAAAACGTAACTATAAAAATTCTTAGAGTTGGCATCAACGCAATTCAGCTGTCAACTCTAAAGCATTTTTTCACAATGCGATTTTATTTTACAGGTAGTACTGTTACGACAACAAGTTTAACAATAAAAAAAATTGCATGGTTCTTTTTGCATTGGGAGTCAACATAAGGGCGAAAAATTTTCAACGTATGTACGTGCCTCTCACTAGCAAGAATTGTGTGAGCCTGTGTTAGTAACACCACCTGTAAAGTGAATACATCTTCAGCGTTGGGCAATATTTGAAATACATGTATTTGAAATACGTATTTGAAATACAAATACGTATTTTGTATTTTGTATTTTAAATACATACATGACGTGGAAGTATTTTGTATTTTAAATACATACATGATGTGTAAGTATTTTGTATTTTGTATTTTAAATACATAACCTGAAAGTATTTTGTATTTTAAATACATGATCAGCAAGTATTTTGTATTTTGTATTTTAAATACCGCAAACCATGTATTTTGCCCAACTCTGCTTGCAGTGAATTTTCGCGACAGCATAATTTTTTTAATATTTGACATTTTCACATGTTTTGAATATTTTGCATATAATAAACTTTTATCGATTTTTGATCAAAATATTGCAATTTGTGCAAGTTTTCACTTTGGCGATATAATTTTTTAGTTAAAATTGTTAAAAACACGCATACACTTGAAAATTTTGTCTGCCATTATCATAAACATAGCCTGTAGACTTGTATTATAATATTAGGTACAATTTTGTATGAAAAATATGTGTGTGTGTGGTGTAGACAATTTGTTAAATAATATGTTGATAATATTTGGCTTGAGGTCCTATTTTTACTTTGTTAGCCATCTTCAGGGAATAACAATTTCGAAATACAAATAATAATATTTTAACAATTATTAACAATAATTATATTATGTACGTATAATTACATTTAATTTTTAGTTGTTTACACATTTTTCAACTACTGTTTACATATGTATTCTTTTGTTCAGTTCTGTGTTTGTTTATCGTATGTCGATATATTTGGGAGCAATTGTCTGTGTCCGTCTTGCAATTAATTATTTTCTCTGTTGGGATATTTATTATAAGTAGCATCTCTTGCATGTATCTCCTTGCGTAGCTTTTTTCTCTTTTGTATTTTCACTTTATTTAAATCCGGTTTATGACCAGTTGCAGCACAGTGGGCCGAGAGTGATGTTTTTGGCATTAAATATTTGTCAGTTGTTTCTATGTTTGACTTGTGGGCTGATAGTCGCGTTTTTATTTTGTTTTTATCGTACCAACATATACTTTTTGACACTTATCATTGTCCTTACCGTTATTTCATAAACCAAATTAGATTCCTCTGTGATGTCAACTTTTGATTTCATGTTGCTAAATAACTTTTTCGTAATATACTGTGTTTTAATTGCCAGTATGTATTTGTTATTATTATATACATATATCTGAATATTTTATCCTATCTGACAATACAGGGATATAATCTATTTATTTGTAAATTTTTGTTCGATTTTCGTCTGTGTTATTATTGCCTTCTATTAGTAATCACATGTTTGTTGCGTAAGAAGGAAAATCATTTTTAGTCAAAATGTTTTTAATTTTAATTTTGTTTTTACAATGTTGCTTTTATCTAGTACTCTGTTAATAAAATTAGTGGCGGTGTTGAAAATAATGTTTCGGGGATGTTTGGAATAATAATTTATCAGTCTTCCTGAAGCCGAGGGTTTTTGATACCAATCAATTTTTAAAATGTTATTTCTTCTCACAATCAAGGCGTCTAAATAAAAAGTTAGCCGAAATATTGGAAACAAATAAGGAAAATTAAAAAAAAAACAAAACACCAAGCCAAAAATTATCAACAAAAAAATAAAAAATATTTTAAACTATAATCAATATATAGGTATGTATATATGAATTTTGCGAGCTTTTCATTATTATTTTTTATTTAATTGAGATCTTGAAGTAAATAAAGAAATTAATTACAAAATAAAAGTTTTTAGCATATGCTAAATCTCTTATTGCAAAATTTGTATTTCACCGTGAGCGTGCGTGCAAAATTATTCCCGTCGCGCGTGAAAGTACGTGATTAAAAATATTGATTTCGTGAGCGTGCGTGAAAAATATTTATGTTTCGTGATCGTGAGCGGAATTTTATTCACGCGCACAAGTCTAATTTAAACATACTTCAAAAACATGTTTTTTGTTTACTTTATTCAAAAACTATGGCAACATCAGAAAGAGAAAGAGTATCAAAAATTGATAGAATAAGAAAGTCCGCAACATGGTGGCATAATATAAGGTCCGCTTATCAACACAACAATAAAAAACGACATGCATTTTGTTTGTGTAAAAATTAGCCAATGTTGTCAAAAAAAGCTGTATACATAACATACATAGTGGTTATGCAAAAACAAAAAGCATAACGTAAACAAAAATATTCATGATGGCGGCCAAAAATGTGAACAACTTTTGACAAGACCGAAGAGACTTACCATTTTTTTGCCGATTATTTAACGGTCAAAACACAACCCTACGAAAAACCATATTCCTTCTTCCGCACACCTTATATTATTCCACCATGGTTCGCAATGAAAATAAAATAGATTTTAATTTTATGCCGTGCGCACTGCGGTTTTTTACTTCGTATGAAAAACCACACCGCAATAAATTATCGTTACATTGTGTTCAGACTCTGAATAAGAATTAATAAATAAGTTCATAATTGTCACTCCAACTGGACAGTCGCACAAAAAATTTTTTGAAGACACAATCAACCAAATGCAGAAAGAATGAAGGTAAATTAATACACAATCAACCAAATGCATGTCACAACAACTCGTAACCATCAGCAGCATGGTACTAGCATGATCCTGATCAACTTCCTAAACAACCCAAGAATTTGTAACTTGTTTGAAATTTTGTGAAGAATTATTTTTATCGTTTTTATTTGTTTTTCAAGATGAAAATGGAAATATAGTTGAAATTTTTTTAATTAATTCAAAATACAGTGAAAAAAAAGAAATAAAAATTGCAAATTGAAAAGAAGATTGTAAAATTAAATTTGTAAATTGAATTCAAAATTACAATAAGAAAAATAAATATTTTTTTTAAGAAACAATGTTTAACAGAAATTTTTTTGATTAGTCACTGAGATACTCACGAGTCCTTCCAGTTGGTAATATCAAAAATAACTAATAATACTGTCAATAAAATATATCACTGAGACACTCACCAGTCCCTCCAGTTGATGTATACTATTATATATATATGCCTTATGACCGACCCTCTATATACAGAGTGCTGAAACTTAAACATATATGCCAATTTTTTTTTTCAACTTACACGACCCATGATTTAAAAGACATATTAATATTCATGCAGTTGCTTAAACTTAGATTTAAGTAAAACTTTTGTAAAATTGATTTTTCCCATATGAACAACTGTATGAAAGACTAACTCGAACAGATTAAATACTTTAAAATATTAGTTAATTAATTATGATACTTCGAATTTTTCTAAATAATATTGTAAAATAATTCCATAAAAATATAATTTTTTTTTTGAAACCTTAATAACAGATTTTTTTACCTTAATATTTTTTCATAATGGGATGCCAAGAGTCTAAAATAATGCTTTGACATTTAAATGTTTTCGAATAAGCATGCTTCGAGTTTTGAAAAAATTTAAAATATTGTAAAAGAAATACATATATATACAATGAAAAATAAAGAAAATGAATTCAAAAATCAATTTTATCGGTTGGTTTAGAAATATATTAGGCGATAAATGCCCAAAGAGCACTGCGAAGTACCAAGAATGTTCTTTACTAAATTAATAATGAAAATAAAAAGGAAAGCGAGTACTTTCCAAATTTAAGTTGAACGACAAAATTATAAATAGAAATGAAGACTTAGGTCACCTCTTTCTAAAGCTTGAAAAAGTAGCTGATAACATGAGTCTGACAACATTGCGACTTTCACTTTCACGCTTAATAACAGGAATGAATATTGAAACCTTTAAAGAGAAAGGTAATGAAATCTTGCAAGATTGAGATATTAACCATTGTGCAAAAAATTAATCAAAAACAACACCGATCACAAAAAAAAAAGAAATGGGAATTTTTATATAAAATTTTTTTTTTCATGTTTTTGAAATCATTCAGTTTCAACTCTCGCAGTGAACAGACGAGTTTTTATAATCGTCGCAACTGAATACAAAAAAAAAAAATAAAAAAAATATTTTCAAGTCACAAAAAATATAAAAAAAACAAAACATTTATTGAACAGTTATTTTACTGGTTTTATTTTATTTTTTGCTTGTGTGCAATATACATAAATATTTGCAAACAAAAACTAATATAAGTGAAAATAAAAAAAGAGAACTCTGATGAGTTCATCTTCTGACAAAAACAACAATAATCCTACAAGCAGTAGGAATATACAATATATAACTTTAGTTGCTGATGACGACAATAAAAAAAAATGAATTAATAAAAAATCTGAATTTAACAGAAAACACAAATACTCGTGCGCGATCATTATATCTGAACATGTTAAATAGTGATCAAGAAGCAACAACAATTGCACCCATCAGCAAACTTGTCAGCTTAGCTGTACAAACAAACAAACAAACAATAAGTAACAAGGTGACCAACGTGCACAAAATGGTAGATGCGGTGAGTACAATAAATGATAATAAAATTCAAACAGGAATGGACAGATACATAACCGTGCTAAAAAGGGGAAGAAGTCCCAAATCAGCTGAAATAGCGTCAACGGCGAAAATGCCCAGAGATGGAAAAAACAATATAATAAATTCCGAAAATCGTTTCGCGATTTTATCTGAACAAGGCGATGAAGACACAAATACAATAAGTTCGAGTAAGCCCCCACCCATATATTTAAGAGAGCAGAATTCCAGTTTGCTGGTAAAAAGTCTTATCTCATTAATTGGAGAAAATGAGTTCTATGTAACTCCAATTAAGCGTGGCAAAATCAACGAAACTAAAATTCAGGTAACACGAGAAAATAATTACAGGAAAATTGTCTCAGATTTAGAATCTAAAAATAAAAACTTTTATACATATCAACTGAAGAGTGCTAAAGGCCTAACAGTAGTTCTAAAAGGAATAGATTCAAGCGTGGATCCGGAAGAGGTAAAGTCTGGCCTTGAGAATAGTGGCTTTAAAGTGAAAAATGTTTCAAACATTAAAAACAGGGAAAAAATCCCCCAACCTATTTTTAGAGTCGAGCTACAGCCAGGCGACTTGAAAATTGAAAAAAATGAATCGCACCCAATCTATAGCTTAAAATACTTGTTGCATCGAAGAGTTACCGTTGATTTGCCACATAAAAAAACTGGACCTATCCAATGCATGAACTGTCAAGAATTTGGCCATACCAAGACTTATTGCAAGTTACCTACCGTTTGCGTTGTATGTGGCGAGTTACACAGTACCGCTAAATGTGACAAAATAAAAGGTGATAGCAAAGCAAAAAAATGTGGTAATTGCGGCGGAAACCACACTGCCAACTATAGGGGCTGCCCTCTTTATTCTCTTTTTAAGAATTCATAAACCAAAAAAACCAATGCTACTCCCGCTCAGCCTAAAACACCTATTAACTATCCACAGTTACCCCAACCGTCCACCAGCCAAAATCAATTTTCAAACATTTTCAAGTCTAACGCGACTAGTGCTCAACAACAAGCTAACAACAAATTTTCATACGCTAGTATTTTAAAAAGCAATCAGAGTACGGCGCAAAAAACCGTAAATGTAAATGAAGATTCGGGGTATAATTTTAGTCGTATTGAAGCCTCAATTGAGAGCTTAATACAAACTGTAAATACATTTACTCTCAACATGTCCTGTATGATGCAGGAAATGTTGAAAATGTAGTTTACCTTGTTGCAGGCTGTACTAAGCAAACCATGAACTTAAAAATCTGTTTTTGGAACGCAAACGGCATCTGCCAACATAAAAACGAAATAGAATATTTTGTTCAGGATAAACAAATCGATGTTATGCTTATCTCAGAAACTCATTTGACATCTCGAAGCTGTTTCAGAATTAGTGGATATAATTTTTACGACACCAAGGATCCCCGTGGCAGAGCTTATGGTGGTTCGGGAATCCTAATAAAAACGCGAATAAAACACCACCTGTTGAATGATTTTTGTGAAGATTATCTTCAAGCAACGAACATCTGCATCGAAACTTACTATCAAAAACTTGTAATATCATCTGTCTATTCGCCCCCCACATTCGCAATTACCGAGAGTAAATATACGGCTTTTTATAAATCACTGGGCCTCCGTTTTCTAGCAGCTGGCGACTACAATGCTAAACACACATTTTGGGGTTCACGTTTAATCACTCCTAAGGGACGAATTTTATTCGACACAATATCTAAAATGGGTTTGATTGTAGTTTCAAGTGGACAGCCAACATATTGGCCAACAGACTTACAAAAAATTCCTGGTGTTATCGACTTTGGAATTATGAAAGGCGTGCCCAGCGAGATGGTTGAAGTTGAAGCATCTTTGGACTTATCTTCAGACCACTCGCCTACAATTGTCACTATTTACTCACACACAACATGTGATTTAGCGACGACATCTGCACCATTAACTGGCTGAAATACAGAAAATATCTGAGTGCTCATTGCTCGGAAAAAATGCCGCTGAGAACACCTTCAGACATAGACGATTCTATCAGGTTGTTTGAAGCGCATGTTAAACAAGCTGCTTTTAATGCTACTTCAAATGAAATAAACCAACCAGTGAGATTTAACAATATTTTTTCTGTAGATATAGAAAGGCTATTGACTTAAAAACGCAGAGCTCGACGAGAATGGCAGCGCTACAGATCGCCCCAGCTAAAATTAAGGCTTAAGGAGTGTACCAAGCAGCTTAGGAAAGTTTTGCAAACTCAAAAAACCTCTTCCCTTCAAAAATTCCTTCAAAAGCTAGATGCAACACCACAAACAGATTATTCACTGTGGCGTGCAGCCAGAGGACTAAAAAGGCCGGTAATATGCAAACCCCCATTACGAGCCCCAAATGGTGACTGGGCAAAAACTGATGCTGAAAAAGGTGCACTTTTTGTTAAACACTTAGAAAAAGTTTTCACTCCGAATATTTGTGCTGATATTGTTGAACTGCCACCAGTCGTCTCCTTACCAGAAATACCGATGAGATTTAACATGACGGAGATTGAAAATACTATTACTAGTCTTAACACCAGAAAAGCCCCAGGTGTCGACAAAATAAGCAACAAAATGCTTCAAGAATTGCCTTACACTACAAAAAGAATAATACTATTCATTTTTAACAGTATTCTACGCCTAGAACACTATCCTAAAGAATGGAAGGTTTCGCTAATTACTATGATACCAAAGCCCGGCAAGGATCATACAAAGGTTGAATCCTATCGGCCTATTAGTTTACTGTCTAACATTTCAAAACTATTCGAAAAGCTGTATATGAGCAAGCTGATGCCTATAGTGACTAGTAATGGATGTATTCCAGATCATCAATTTGGTTTTCGCAGACAACATAGCACAATTGAACAAACTCACAGACTTGTGAATGTTGTTAGAGACACTTTTGAAAAAAAGAAATACTGCTCTGCGCTCTTTATTGATGTCTCACAAGCTTTCGATAAAGTATGGCACGAAGGTCTTTTCAACAAATTAACACAAAATCTACCATCAAACATCGTAAAGCTTTTAAAAAGCTATTTAATGGAACGTAAATTTGTAATTAGGAAAGGCAATTTTTTATGCCCTCCGCAGTCGATTGAAGCCGGAATCCCTCAAGGCAGTATCTTCGGACCCTTACTTTATTTAATATATGCCTCTGACTTACCGTTAAGCAGTAACATTCATACATCAACATTTGCGGATGATACAGCCTTTCTAAGCGTTCACGAAAATCCTGTAGAAGCTTCCCGCAACTTACAAGTTTTTCAAATCTTAAATCTAAAAAATATTAAATATAAGTTTAGCCAATGCTAAACAAAATTTTTAATTTCAACAATTAATTTTTGTTGTTTTACATCTCTCGTGAACGGCTGAGAAAAAAAGTATCCCTTCTTTTCAGCCGGGTGTGGCCTCTATAATGAAGAATATTGCGCGCAAGTGGATTTGGGTGCAACTCAAGTTTTTTTATATATTTTTTCGCGTGTTTTGAAAATACTGTCTTCACCAACGGAACGTCTAGGTCTTTATGAATTCGATGGTTTCTGACATACCAGGGGGCTGCTGTTATTGTACGTAGGATTTTATTCTGTCGCCTTTGAATTCTTTCGACATGCTGACGCAGTGCCCCATAACTGGATTCCATAGGACAATATTGGTTTCAGGATCGCGTTGTATAATAGAAGTTTACAGTCTAGGCTTAGTATAGAGTTTCTTCCAATAAGCCAATTCATTTGAGCTGCTTTTAATTTCATTTGTGTGAACTTTGCGTCTATATGCGATTTCCATGTTAAACGACGCTCAAGATGAACGCCTAGATATTTGACTACAGTGTGTTGTGGTATAGTCTCGGTATTAATTTTTATAGGCGGGCATGTTTCCCTGCGTAACGTAAAAGTTACGTGTACACATTTCTGCTCAGTCACTCTTATCCGCCCTTGTTTCAGCCATGTTTCCAATTTTGAGGTGTACCGTTGTAGATTACGGGAACCTTCAACAGGATTTTCATGAACGCTTAGAAAAGCCGTATCATCAGCAAATGTTGACGTGTGAATGTTACTGCTTAACGGTAAGTCAGAGGCATATATTAAGCATAGTAAAGGACCGAAGGTACTGCCTTGAGGAACTCCGGCTTCAATCAACTGCGGAGCGCTTAAGAAATTGCCTTCCCTAACTACAAATTTTCGTTCCTTTAAATAGCTTTTTAAGAGCCTGACGATCTTTGCGGGTAGATTTTGTGTTAATTTGTGGACCAGACCTTTGTGCCATACTTGATCAAAAGCCTGTGCGACATCAATATAAAGCGCTGAACAATATTTCTTTTTTTCAAAAGTTTCTCTAACTACATTCACAAGTCTGTGAGTTTTTTCAATAGTGTTGTGCTGACTGCGAAAACCGAATTGATGATCTGGAATACATCCACTGTTAGTCACTATAGGAGTCAGCTTACTCATATAAAGTTTTTCAAAAAGTTTCGACAAATTGGACAATAAACTGACCGATAGGATTCAACCTTTGTATGATTCTTACCGGGCTTTGGTATCATTGTAATAATCGAAACCTTCCATTCTATTGGATAGTATTGCAGTCGTAAAATACATTAAAGATGAATAGTATTATTCGTTTTGCAACATAAGGTAATTCTTGAAGCATTTTGTTGCTTATTTTATCAATACCTGGGCCTTTTTTGTTGTTAAGACTATTAATGGCTTCTTCAATCTCCAAAATATTAAATCTTAGCGATTTTTCTGGTAAAGAGACGACTGGTGGCAATTCAACAATATCAGCAGAAATATTTGGAGTAAATACTTTTTCTAAGTGTTTAATGAAAGAGCACCTTTTTCAGCATCAGTTTTTGCCCAGTCACCACTTGAAGCTCGTAATGGAGGCTTAAGTCCCGGCTGCACTTCAAATCGAATAATCTGTTTGTGGTGTTGCATCTAGTTTTTGAAGAAATTTTTGAAGGGAAGCTGTTTTTTGTGTTTGCAAAACTTTTTTGAGCTTTTTGGTACACTCCTTAAGCCTTAATTTTAGCTGAGGCGATCTGTAACCTTGTCATTCTCGTCAAGCTCTCCTTTTTTTCTATATCAACAGAAAAAATGCTGTTGAATCTCACTTGTTGACTGCTTTGAAGAAGAATTAAGAGCAGCTTCTTTAACGTGTGTTTAAAACAGCGTAATAGACTCACCTATGCCAGTAGGTGGTTTCAACGGGATATTGTCCAAGCAATGAGCACTCAGGTATTTTTTGTATTGCAGGCAAATAGTACGTGCAGATGTCGTTGGTAAGTCACATGTAGGTGATGAAGTTGTATGTGAGTATATAGTGACATATATAGGCGAGTGATCTGAAGATAAATCCAAAGATGCTTCAACTTCAATCATTTCGCTGGGCACACTTTTCTATAATTCCAAAGTACTTAAAATTATGAATTTTTGTCGATCCGTTGGCCAATATCTTGGCTGACCACTTGCAACTACATTCAAATCCATTTTTGAGATTGTGTCAAACAAAACACGACTCTTAGGAGTGATTAAACGTAAACCCCACAATGTGTGTTTAGCATTGTAGTCGCCAGCTGCTAGAAAACGGGGGCCCATTGATTTATAAAAAGCCGTATATTGACCCTCGGTATTTTAAAATCTGGGGGCGAATAGATAGATAATATTACAATTTTTTTATAATAACTTTCGATGCAGATGTTCGTTGCTTGAAGATATTCTTCACAAAGGTCATTTAACAGGTAGTGTTTTATTCGCGTTTTTAATAGAATTGTCGAGCCATCACAAGCTCTACCTCGAGGATCCTTTGTGTCGTAAAAATTATATCCACTAATTCTGAAATAGCTTCGAGACGTCAAATGAGTTTCTGAGATAAGCATTACATCGATTTGATTATCCAGAAGAAAATATTCTATTTCATTTTTATGTTGGCAGATACCGTTTGCGTTCCAAAAACAGATTTTTAAGTTCATGGCTTGTTTAGTACACTCTGCAACAATGTATACTGCATTTTCAACATTTCCTGCATCATACAGGACATGTTGAAAGTAAATGTATTGACTGTTTGTATTAAGGCTTCAATTTAGGCCTCAATTCGACTAAGATTAGACCTGGAACTTAGTTTGCTGGTACCGTTTTCTGCGCTGTACTCTGGTTACTTTTTAAAATGTTACCAAATGATAATTTACTATTAAGTTGTTGCTGAGCAATACTCGTGTAAGATATCAATACTTTTGAATATTGTTTCTGGCTGGTAGACTGTTGAGGTCACTGAGGAAAGCTTAAAAGTGTGATAGGCTGAGCGGGGATGTTATTTTCTTTTTTGCTCGACGAACATATAAAAAACTTTAAAAAGGGCAGCCTTTATAGTTAGCAGTGTGATTACCACCACAATTTTTTTTTTTTAGTTTTATTATTTATTGAATCTTCAATTATATATTGAAACATCAATAAGTTTTTCAAATCTTAAATCTAAAAATACATAAATATATGTTTAGCCAGTGCTAAACAAAATTTTTAATTCCAATTGTTGATTTTTGATGTTTTACATCTCTCGTGTACGGCTGAGAGAAAGAGTATCCCTCCTTCTCAACCGGGTGTGCCCTCTATAAGTATGAATGTTGCGCGCAAGTGGATTTGGGTACAATACTAGTTTTTCAATATATTTTTTTGCGTGTTTTGAAAATACTGTCTTCACCAACGGAACATCAAGATCTTTGTGAATTCGTTGATATCGGATATAAGAGGTGGCTGCAGTAATTCTACGTAGAATTTTGTTTTGTCGCCTTTGAATTTTTTCTACACTTGATGCTGAGGCAGTGCCCCATAACTGGATTCCATAGGCCCATATTGGTTTCAGGATCGCGTTGTATAACAAAAGTTTACAGTCAAGACTTAATATAGAATTTCTTCCAATAAGCCAATTCATTTGGGCTGCTTTTAATTTCATTTGTGTCAACTTTGCGTCTATATGAGATTTCCATGTTAAACGACGATCAAGATGAACTCCTAGATATTTTACTACAGTGTGTTGCGGTATAGTCTCGGTGTTGATTTGTATAGGCGGGCATGTTTCCCTGCGTAAAGTAAAAGTAAAGTGTACACATTTCTGATCATTCACTTTTATCCGCCATTGTTTTAGCCATGTTTCCAATTTTGAGATGTACCCTTGTAGATTCCGGGAAGCTTCTGCAGGATTTTCATGAACGCTTAGAAAAGTCGTATCATCAGCAAATGTTGACGTGTGAATGATACTGCTTAACGGTAAGTCAGAGGCATATATTAAATAAAGTAAAGGACCTAAGATACTGCCTTGAGGGACTCCGGCTTCAATCGACTGCGGGGGGCTTGTAAAATTGCCTTCCTTAACTACAAATTTTCGTTCCTCTAGATAGCTTTTTAAGAGCCTGACGATGTTTGCGGGTAGATTTTGTGTTAATTTGTGGACAAGACCTTCGTGCCATACTTTATCAAAGGCCTGTGCGACATCAATAAAAAGCGCTGAACAATATTTCTTTTTTTCAAAGGTGTCTCTAACCACGTTCACAAGTCTGTGAGTTTGTTCAATGGTGTTATGATGACTGCGAAAACCGAATTGATGATCTGGAATACATGCACTGTTAGTTACTATAGGAGTCAGCTTGCTCATGTACAGTTTTTCAAAAAGTTTCGACACATTGGACAATAAACTAATAGGCCAATAGGATTCAACCTTTGTATGCTCCTTACCGGGCTTTGGTGTCATAGTAATCATCGAAACCTTCCATTCTGGCGGATAGTATTGCAGTCGTAAAATACTATTAAAGATGAATAGTATTATTCGTTTTGCAATGAAAGGCAATTCTTGCAGCATTTTGTTACTTATTTTATCAATACCTGGGGCTTTTTTTTGAATTTAGACTTGTAATAGCCTTTTTAATCTCCACAATATTAAATCTTAGCGGAATTTATGGTAAAGCGACGACTGGTGGCAGTTCAAATATATCAGCAGAATTATTCATAGTAAATACTTTTTCTAGGTGCTTAACAAATAGATCACCTTTTTCAGCATCAGTTCTTGCCCAGTCACCATTAGGGGCTCGTAATGGAGGTTTGCAAATCACTGGCCTTTTAATTCCTCTGGCTGCACGCCACAGCGAATAATCTGTTGATGGTGTTGCATCGAGTTCTTGCAGAAATTTTTGCAGCGAAGCTGTTTTTTGGGTTTGCAAAACTTTTCTAAGCTGCTTGGTACACTCCTTAAGCCGTAATTTTAGCTGCGGCGATCTGTGTCGTTGCCATTCTCGTCGAGCTCTCCGTTTTTCAGTTAATAGCCTTTTATATCTGCACAAAAAATATTTTTAAATCTCGCTTGTTGATTTGGTTGAATTGAAGAAGCATTAAGAGCAGCTAGTTTAGCATGTGCTTCAAACAACCTAATAGAATTTTCTATGTCAGTAGGTGTTCTCAATGGCATATTTTCCGTGCAATGAGCACTCAAATATTTTTTGTATTTCAGCCAGTTAAAACGTGCAGATGTCAGCGGTAAATCACATGTTGGTCTGGCAGTTGTGTGTGAGTAAATAGTGATAATAGTAGGCGAGTGATCTGAATACAAATCCAAAGATGCTTCTACTTCCATCATTTCGCTGGGCACACCTTTCGAGATTCCAAAGTAGATAACATCAGGAATTTTTTGTGGATCCGTTGGCCAATATGTTGGCTGACCACTTGAAACACCATTCAAACCCATTTTTGAAATTGTGTCAAACAAAACACGACCCTTAGGACTGATTAAACGTGAACCCCAAAAAGTGTGTTTAGCATTGTAGTCGCCAGCTGCTAGAAAACGGGACCCCAGTGTTGCATAAAATGCGGTATATTGACTCTCTGAAATTTAAAACCTGGGAGGAGTATAAACAGATGATATCACAAGCTTTTGATAAAAATTTTCAATACAGATATTTGTTGCTTGAAGATATTCTTCACGAAGGTCATTTAGCAGGTAGTGTTTTATTCGAGTTTTTATTAGGATTCCAGAGTCACCACAAGCTCTACCTCGAGGATCCTTAGTATCGTAGAAATTATATACACTAATTTTAAAATAGCTTAGAGACGTCAAATTGCCATATTTTTTCGCCTTTTGATTCCCTTTGATTTTGTCACCACATACAACGCAAACGTTAGGCAACTTGCAATATGTTTTAGTGTGTCCAAATTCTTGGCAGTTCAGGCATTGGACAGGTCCAGCTCTTTTATGTGGCAGCTCAACGGTAACTTTTCGATGCAACAAATACCTCAAATTATATATAGGGTGTGCTTCATTTTTTTTTTTATTTTTAAGTCGCCTGGCTGTAGCTCGACTCTAAATATAGGTTGTGGCATTTTTTCCCTATTTTTTATAATTGAAACATTTTTTACCTTAAATCCACTATTCTTAAGGCCAGACTTGACTTCTTCTGAATCCATGCTTGCACCTATACCTTTTATAACGCCTGTTAGGCCTTTAGCACTCTTCAGTTGGAGAGACTATTTTTCGGTAATTATTTTCTTTAGATACCTGAATTTTTGTCTCCTTGATTTTCCCGCGCTTGATTGGAGTTACGTAGAACTTATTGTCTCCAATTAACGAGATAAGGCTTTTTACCAGAAAGCTGGAGATCTGTTCTCTTAAATATATCGATGGTGGTTTACTGGAGTTTGTAGTAGTTGTGTCTTCATCACCTTGCTCAGTTAAAAGCGCGAAACGATTTTCGTAATTTTTATTATGTTTTCCATCTTTGGAAACTTTTGCCATTGACGCAATTGGAACAATTTTAACACGGTTATGTATCTATCCATACCTGTTTAAATTTTATTAACACTTAAGTATTTCACTCACTGCATCAACAATTTTGTGCACGTTGATCACCTTGTTATTTATTGTTTGTTTGTTTATTTGTACAGCCAAGCTGACAAGTTTGCTAAGCGGTGCAGTTGTTGTTGCTTCTTGATCACTATTTAACATGATCGCGCAAATTATGTTTTTTTACTTTAGGGTAACAAAATAAATATAGACGAGAGAATTTGGATTTTCTTATTTTTATTAATTAACATCGGTCTTAAGACTAACTTTACAATAATCTTACTCTAGATACTTATAGTAAATTTTACATTCTGGTTTTTCATAAGCAGCGACGATGCAGAGTCATGTGAGTAGTATTGTTGGTGTTTTTGTAGATTTGTTTACATATGGATTCGGGTTACATTTGAGTTTACGTAATGAGTTTTTGTTTCGGTTTTTATTTAATTGCCAAGAGCGGCAATGAAGTAAAGTAAATTGAAGTGGGTTTTTGGGTTTTGTATAGTCGACATTTAATAAACATGGGATTTTAGTTTAAATGGATTTTTGGATTAAAAAATGTAGTTTACTGTTTCATATATCTCTGGACTATGACATTGATATCATTGTTGTCTGCAATGATTCTTGGTTCGGGTTGCCTGTGGTGCAAGTACGTAACTCCTCCCCCTTTCGATATGGGATTCCCTGAATTCTGTTAATTTTTATATAGCCATATATTATTGTTATGCTTAGAATTATTATTTTAGCTACTAAGCTTGTGTCTGAAATTAGGTTTCTTATTTTTAATTCCCGTATTTCTGTAATGTTTTCTACTTCTTTTATTATGATTTCTTTAAATGATGGTTTGTTTTTAAAGTTATAACTTGTGTTTGTTTTATCTTCGTAGTATTTTTGGATGTATATATCCTGTTTGTTTGAATACTGTTTGTCTTCGAATGAGACCGTACAGTTTACAAATTCTATGAGGGTATTGTTTTGTATTCTATAGGTTGTTTCTGTTTCGTTACATTTTGCATTTATTGATATTACTTCTGAATTTTGTATTAGCAATGTTGTGGAGAGTGAAAGGATGTGGTGTACTAATGTTTTGAGAATGTTATGGCAGGATCGCCATGTGGAGTAATAAGGATGTTTATATTTTATTTCCCTATAGCCCTTGGTTTATTTTAAACAGCTGGAAGGGTTCCAGCTAGTAATTAGGCGTTCAAAAGAACTGCCAGAATATTCTTGAAACTAAATTAAAAACAAAGGCAAGCGAGTGCCGAATTATGTTGATAGTTTAAGTCTGATTTTATTTACAAAATATTCTAGCTTAAATACTACATTCACTATTTCTACTTTATTATCCAAATCTTCGATTAGTTTACAATTATTCTTAATTACGCAGTTGTTGCTTAGTTTAAGTTCATCAAGCATTTTATTTTCTGCGAAAGAGTATGTTTTATTTTGTATTTTTACAATTTTTTCTATTGTTTCATCTATTTTCAAATGTTTTTGGTTTATAATTGGTATAATTGTATATTGTGTTACTTATATAGTATTAGTTGATAACTTAGTTGCTAATATTATTGAGTCGTTATACATCATGACTCCTACCCTACTAAGTTTTATTTTCATATAATCAATTTGGTATTTGTTAATTTCCTCTGCTGTTAATATGGATGGATGTAAAGAGTTGTATTTTGCTGAGGCTATGTTGTCTAATATTTCGTCCACTTTATTTTCTAGGTATTGCAGTTTAAGCAGTTGGTCGGGGTACGTTAGTCTACTGTTTTTGTGGTTGTTAGGTGTTTGTACATGGTTAATGAATTTTAGGATTTCGTTTCTGTCGTCTAGTATCGTATTTTTTTAGTGTTGTAATAGATTGGTTAAAGTTGGTATTTATTTCGACTTGTTTATTGATTGTGTTCTATCTGACAGATGAAAACAAGTGGCATGTTTCGAAAATTTGTTTATGAAAACAATAAATTAATGTTTGCTATTCACGTAATTAACTACGTGAATTATTTCATTGATTGTCCCCGTTAGATAAAATTTGTTTTTGATCGGATTTCGATCATATTGCCCTCCATTGCATATATCGCAGTTGTTGATAATTTTGTGGATTTGCGTTTTCAGGTTTGGGTTATATATGAGTAACTTAAGTTTCTCATATGTTGCCGTTATACCGCAATGGCCGCTTTCGTGTTTGTGGAAAAGTGCAATTTGAACTTTCAGTTCGTTTTCGGACTCTATGTCTCTAGCTTTGTTAGTGCATTTTACAAACTTTATGTAAGGATTTTCGGAATATTCCCTTTCTATAATTCTCTATGAAAATTCTTTTGTTTTTAAAAATTGTTTGTACTGTTTAATTTTTATCTATTATTAGTATTATTTGTGTTTTAAATCTATTGATGACTGTCTCTAGAATAGGTACATTATAACCTAAGTCCTAAGTCCTAGTCCTAAGTCCATTGTCGTTATCTTCTCGCTCTTCTGAAGCTTCTTCGATATGTATTTCATGTTCTCCATGGTGTATTTCGTCGTTTTTTATCCTGCTTAAGAAATCAGCTATTCTATTGGTTTTCCTTTTTATGTACTCGAGTGAAAAGTTATATACTCCTAGGCTTATAAGCCATCTTTGGAGTCTTGGATTTATATCCCTTCCTGAATACTTCGTCATTAACCATTTGAGTGTTTGGTGGTCACTATCTAGATCGAACTCTCTTCCACATCAGTATGGTCTAAAGTATTTAACTGCCCACACAATTGCTAGTAATTCCTTCTCGACTGTTGAGTAATTATATTCGTGTTTATTTAGGGTTCGTGATGCATATGCAATTGGGTGTCCTTCTTGTGAGAGTACTGCTCCCTTTGCATCAGTTGTTACTTTAAATTTTTTGTTAAAATCGGGGTATCTTAATATTGGTGAGTTTGTCACTAGATCTTTAAGTTTTTCGAATGGTACCAAATATGCCGGATCATTAGTGTTAATCTTTTGGTTCTTTTTCAGGCACTTAGACATGGGGTACGGGATTTTTGCATAATCTTTTACGAACTTTCTGTAAAAGCCAGTCATACCCAAGAAAGATTTTATCTGCTTCGCGGTGGTTGGTATTTTCAGGTTTTGTATATCTGAGACTCTATTAGGGTTTGGTAGAATACCTTGAGGGGTGAGGACATGACCCAGGAATTGAGTTTCTTTCTTTAGAAAGTCGCATTTATCAACCTGGATCTTTAATTTTGCCTTTCTCAGAAGCTTTAATATTTTCTCTAAGGTAGCTATGTTTTCCTGTAAGGATGTGCTGAATATAAGGATATCATCCATATAAACGACACATGTTTTGTTGATGTGGTCCCTGAGGACTTCATTCATTAACCTCTGGAAGGTAGAGGGGGCGTTTTTCAATCCGAATGGCATTCTGACAAATTCATAGTGTCCCGATGAGGTTGAAAAAGCTGTTTTCTTCCTATCTTCTTCTTTGACCAGTATCTGATGAAAGCCTTTGGCCAGATCAAGAGTGGTGAAGTATTGTGATCTGCCAAGCTTGTCCAGCAAAGAGTTTAAATTTGGAATTGGATATTTGTCGTCTATCGTGAATTGATTAAGTTTGCGATAATCAATGACGAGCCGATTCTTCTTTATATCTGAATTATTCAATTTCTTTTCCACAATCCATAATGGGCTATTGTAGGGTGAGCTACTCTTTTTTATTATATTTTGTTCGAGCATTTCTTTAATTTGGCGGTTTATTTCCGCTTCGTGTACTTGCGGATACCTATATATCTTTGAATATAGGTGTTTATCAACTGCTGTTATGATTTCATGACGTACCTCATTTGTTGCTGAGAGGATGTCACCCTCTTTAAAAAAAAAGATCTTTGAATCTTAGAAGCAACCTTTTTGCTGCCGCACCCTCTTCAAAATTGAGGTGGTCAAAGTTAAAGTGTCTTATTATTTCATTATTATTTTCTGGTAGTACTTCCAGCGTACATATATTTTCAAATTCAGTTGGGTAATTGTATTCTTCAAAGTACAATTTTGTTCCCTATATATCTAGATATTGTTCTTCGCAATAGATTTTTGCCCCTAATGCTTTTAAAAAATTTTGTCCTATTATGCCCGAAAAGAGAGGGTTAGAAAAGAGTACTAGTTTCCATTTGAGGGTCCCTGGGCGCTTGAGTTGTCTTGGAAATGGAGTGGAGACGACGTATTTTACTTCGTTCAATCCGTTAAGAGTTTTACAATACTGAGGTTTTTCTAATTTTGTTTCAGGAAATTGATCTGTTAGTGTATTAGTTTTTAATGTACTAGTTGTAGAGCCTGTATCAATTAGGCATCTGATTTTTTGCTTGCTTGGGTTGATATGTATCAACGCTCATATGGGATAACCTAGTTTGTGTTGAATTCTTCTTATAATTGCTGTTATTTCCATATTTATTTTTATTATGTTCTTGAGGTTGCTGTTGTTTGTCACTGTTGTATTGTCTTTGTTGTGGTTACTTAGCTGCCGGAATTTTGTAAGCAATTCTTTGGGTGTTAGCCGTAAGCCTTGCTGTTGCTGGGCCTGGATTTGTTGCTGCTGGAGCTGCTGCTGTTGGATCAGATTTTGTTGGGCCTGTTATTGCCGCTGGAGTTGCTGTTGCAAATGCAGAATCGCTGCCTCTTGTCTTCTGATGACCTCATTGAGTTCCTTAGCGTTACCGAGGTCGCGATTTTCATTACATCTGTCTTGTCTCGACATCTTGATTTTTCAATAATTGCACTTTCACTATGTATTTTTGGTGAAATATTTTGTAATTTTAATGATTTTAATTCACTTCTTTGTTCTCTTTAGAGTTTTCACTTTTAAATTAATTTGTAAATTCTTTTTAATTTAATTTTTAAGAATTTAATTTCCGCGACTGCGCCAATTATTTTTTTCCAGTTTAGGGTAACAAAATACATAAAAACGAGAGAATTTTGATTTTCTTATCTTTATTAATTAACATCGATCGGTCTTAAGACTAACTTTACAATAATCTTACTCTGGATACTTATAGTAAATTTTACATTCTGGTTTTTCATAAGCAGCGACGATGCAGAGTCATCGTTGGTTGCTTCGTGTGTTAGTTCTTTGCTCTAATTTATTTGGGTTACAGTTTTAATTTTATGTCAAGTGTTACAGTTTTCATATATTTAGATTGCACTTGAGTTTCTTTTGGGTGGTCTGCAAAACCAGCGACAATGTGAGTAGTATTGTTGGTGTTTTTGTATATTTGTTTACATATGGATTCGGATTACATTTGAGTTTACGTATTGAGTTTTTGTTTCGGTTTTTATTTAATTGCCAAGAGCGGCAATGAAGTAAAGTAAATTCAAGTGGGTTTTTGGGTTTTGTCTAGTCGACATTTAATAAACATGGGATTTTATTTTAAAGGGATTTATGGATTAAAAATGTACTGCCTGGTCCACGATGTCGACCGCTATCGCTCGCTTGCTTTTGTGACGACAAACAGCTGATTTGCGCCCCACAAAGCGAGCGATAACGTAAGCATTCTTGTACAAATTTGCGCCCCACTAAGAAATATTGTACGACAACAACTGTCAAAATCAGTCACTTGCTTTTAGGTTGTCGACTGAGAAATTAATTTGACAAAATATATAAAAAATTGGTTATTTTATAAATAATTTTAGAAATTTCATGATGGAAAATTGATATCTATGTAGGTATTCATGTACTATATAAATATGTATTTTGATAAAAAATATTCTTGTACAGCTAATAATTATTATTTACCAACAGCATTTTTCAGCCTTAGAGCCTCTTTCGCCAATTCTATTTAAATATCAATTCGTATTTAAACGTAGTTATTCATTTTCACCAACAATTTCTCTTTACACATTTAAAAGCTGTTTAAATAGTCAGCAATCTCCATTTATATACTGATTTTGCATCTCTCTCACAGCAGCTGTCTCTAGCGACACATACATATATAAAAAAAAAATTTCATATTAAATAAATTTTTCATATTAAATGGTAGCATACTTTCTGGTGTTTTATTATAGAAGTTGGTGAAAATGGAATTTTTTAAACAGAATTTAAATAGAGATCTTTAATTAAATTAAACAAATTCTATGAGGGTATTGTTTTGTATTCTATAGGTTGTTTCTGTTTCGTTACATTTTGCATTTATTGATATTACTTCTGAATTTTGTATTAGCAATGTGCCATCATTCACTATTTCTACTTTATTATCCAAATCTTCGATTAGTTTACAATTATTCTTAATTACGCAGTTGTTGCTTAGTTTAAGTTCATCAAGCATTTTATTTTCTGCGAAAGAGTATGTTTTATTTTGTATTTTTACAATTTTTTCTATTGTTTCATCTATTTTCAAATGTTTTTGGTTTATAATTGGTATAATTGTATATTGTGTTACTTATATAGTATTAGTTGATAACTTAGTTGCTAATATTATTGAGTCGTTATACATCATGACTCCTACCCTACTAAGTTTTATTTTCATATAATCAATTTGGTATTTGTTAATTTCCTCTGCTGTTAATATGGATGGATGTAAAGAGTTGTATTTTGCTGAGGCTATGTTGTCTAATATTTCGTCCACTTTATTTTCTAGGTATTGCAGTTTAAGCAGTTGGTCGGGGTACGTTAGTCTACTGTTTTTGTGGTTGTTATGTGTTTGTACATGGTTAATGAATTTTAGGATTTCGTTTCTGTCGTCTAGTATCGTATTTTTTTAGTGTTGTAATTGATTGGTTAAAGTTGGTATTTATTTCGACTTGTTTATTGATTGTGTTTATTGTCTGTAGATTATTAATTTTGTTTGTGGTAAGACGTTGTTCAATTTGTTGTCTGTCGTCGTCGTTCATAGTTCCGAACTATATTCAAAATGCCTCGTTTTTGTCTTGTGTTATTTGGTGTTATGGATCCGATTTTTGCTTTTATTGTTTCTATTTGTATAATTAGATATTGTTTTGTACTTATTGATAAATTTATTATATTTTCTTGTATGTCATTAAATATTTTGCTTAATTCACGTGGTTGTATTATGTGTAATATTAAATTAGTCTCGTTGACTATTTCCGCGGGTGTTGTTGGTAACATGCAATACCAATTTTGTTGCAGAGATTGGTGTTAAGGTTATCGATGTTGTGGTTAGGGGAATTGTCATCGTTAGCATTAGTAAGATTAGTACCTGCAAATTTGGATGGTCGTTTTATATTTGTGGTATGGATATTTTGTAAATTTTCTTTTCTATATTTTGGCTGTTCCTTGTTCCTAACATTCTTATAGTTTTTGATAAACCCGATGTCCCTGTTCTCATTATATTATATTTGGAAAATAGTGTTATGGTCTACTTTAAAATTCTGTACATCGAGTGGTGAGCATTTTATAGTGCTGTGGAAGTTACTATTGTAAAGTGTGACGGCTTTGTTAAGGTTGAGTGTTCTGATTTTCTCTGTTAGTGTATTATTGAATCTTTCTATGTCACTATTAACTGTGTGGCTGTTTGGCTTTGTAGCATGGTATTGAATACCTTGCTGTTGTAGAAAGTCCATTATTGCTGCTATGTTAAATTCGTTATCAAACACGAATTTCTTTGGTTTTCCTTTTAACGCGATGAACTCCTGAATTTTGTTTTCAAGTGTTCTCTGGTTTCTATCTGACAGATGAAAACAAGTGGCATGTTTCGAAAATTTGTTTATGAAAACAATAAATGAATGTTTGCTATTCACGTAATTAAGTACGTGAATTATTTCATTGATTGTCCCCGTTAGATAAAATTTGTTTTTGATCGGATTTCGATCATATTGCCCTCCATTGCACATATCGCAGTTGTTGATAATTTTGTGGATTTGCGTTTTCAGGTTTGGGTTAAACAGAATTTAAATAGAGATCTTTAATTAAATTAAACTGTGTTTAAATTTGTTTGGTGAAAGAGACTCTTATTAAAAAGGCAAATCTGAAGCAGATGCAGGTTCTATTTGAATTTGTAAAATATACACGTTAACAATTAAATTATTTACAATAACTTGTTCCCATAGCCGCTAATATAATTCGCGGAATCCAGGAAATGTTAGTCGAACACTTCCAAATACTTTGCTTAGTGAACAACTAAATTATTTAAAATAAATTGTTCCCATAGCCGCTAATATAATTCGCGGAATCCAAAAATGTTATTCGAACATTTCCAAATACTTTGCTTTTGCATTTCCCATGTGTTGCAATACCCCAATTGCATTTCACACGAAAGTGTGCTAGCACCTTTTTTCATGTCTGTCTGTATGAATGAAATTCCTAGAATCCAGGAAATCATAACACAAGTCAACTCACACTCTGTTTTGGACAAAATACAAAAACGCTGTCAAACGTCTGCACTAATTATTTTTTATTTCCATTCTTGCTTTCCAATTAATTCTTAACAATAATATTAAGCATAATTGTAATTACCAAAACTATAAAAACTCATATTGATTAATAAAGAAAGACAGTTCAATTTAAGAATTCAACAAAGAATAAACTTAGTTTTATTTAACTGGCGCCCAACGTTTTTCGGTCTGACCCTAAAGTAGTGTCACAGAACCGAACCTACAACAGCCCTTAAGTAGTGCTTAAAAAAGAAAAAAAATCACTCAAGTAGTGATAAAAGGCCAAATAGTGCCTTCAAGTTAAGTTAAAATTAAAGTGTCAAACTCCTGTAGGAGAAATTCACGGCGCGCATTTTCAAAAAAAAAAGTGTACCAAGAGGGAACCCTAGTAAGGATTGAACAGGACTAATTCCCCGGTGCCGGCGCGGATAATAATATTCACATTAAAAGTATAAAGATCGCTTTAACAAATCAAAACGGAAAAATTAATTTCATTTAAACACAAAAAAAAAAAAAATTCGAAGACTATTATCTTAGAAACCGTAAAAGATTTTTTTTTGAGCTAAAATATCCAAAAGGAAAACGAAAAATTAATTTTATTATCCTAGAAACTGTAAAAAAAAAAAAAAAAAAAAAAAACAAAATTTTTTTCCTCGAGCTACAAAAAACGTAAAATTTTTTTTCTTCGTAAAACATTTTTAAACAAATTTAAAAAAAAAAAAACTTAAAAAAAAAAAAAGAAAAACATCTTTTTTCAAATAACATTTAAAACTACTAGCCAACGTCAACGGCAACAACACAACTAACAGCAACAGGATCAGCAAAGATATCACAATACAAGAAGCATACCAGCAACCACGACAGAGGCATCTTTAACAGCAACAGAACTACCACATAGATATAAAACAATACAACAAGCATGTATACCACCTTAGTAATAATGTAAGTCAATATCTTTGTCACAATTCTAAAAAATTTTAAGTAAAATAAATTGCATAGTAAAAATTTTTTTTTAAAAAGTAAGAAATTAAAATTGTTAAAACACAAAGAAAAAAAAAACTATTCTCATGTTAAAAGTTTTAAGCTTTTTAAGAAAAATTAATAAATTTTAAGATAAAGTATTTTTGTGAAATGCAAACTCTGAAAAAAGTTAAACATTTATGAGCGACAGCGAAAATAGCGATTACGGGACGGACGGCTCAAGCACTGAATTTTTAGGTTGGATAACTTCCTCGGGTGACTCAGGTGTCGAATACGACAAAAACAGAACTGTGGTTAGAAGAACAATACTTTTGACAAGAGAACGCAGACACATCCTTTTCGCGTTAAGACAACAGAGACTAGAGAACGAAAATGTCTAACCCAAATAATCTAGTCAGGCCCCCTGTACTTAATTCAAATCAGAACCTTCCAATGCCCTTAATAATTACCCCCGAAATCGAAGCCCAAATTTCTAACATAGTTCGGAGAGCTTACAGAGAACAGGAGGAAATCAGAAACAGGGAACCAATATTAGTAGATCAGGGAATAGACGAACAGCATAACAATAACTTAACGGACCTCGACAAGATTCCGGACATAGTAAAATGCCTTAGAGATTTTTCTGGGAATCCGACAGAATTCGGATCTTGGAGAAAAAGCGTAGAGAGAGTCCTCAAGATCTATGAGGCACTTAAAGGAACGGCTTAAATGCACTTTAGTGAAGCTACTCTAAACAAAATAAAAATTAGCCTATGTGATAGAAAATCAAAAAATAAGAAGAAAATATTAAATAAAAAAGTTGGCGGCAACGCATAGTTTACGAGTTATTGGCCTCTGAAGTTTTCATATATATGTGAGATTTCCCTTTGCATTTCTCAACGTACTTTAGTGAAGTTACACTAAATAAAATAAAAATTAGCCTATGTGATAGAAAATCAAAAAATAAGAAGACAATATTAAATAAAAAAGTTGGCGGCAACGCATAGTTTTCGAGTTATTGGCCTCTGAAGTTTTCATATAAAGCTATGAAGAAAATCTAGTCTATATACCGCCGTGTCGGGATATACCATGGTGGAGAAAATCATTAAGCCCGGCCGAAGGCCGGCTATGCAAAAATTCTATTCTATATACCGCCGTGTCGGGATATACCATGGTGGAGAAAGTCATTGAGCCCGGCCGAAGGCCGGCTATGTGGGCAAACTTTACAATTAAAAATAAACTTCTTCTTAATTATTAATACGTTGAGAAATGCAAATGGAAATCGCACATATATATGAAAACTTCAGATGCCAATAACTCGAAAACTATGCGTTGCCGCCAACTTTTTTATTTAATATTTTCTTCTTATTTTTTGATTTTCTATCACATAGGCTAATTTTTATTTTGTTTAGAGTAGCTTCACTAAAGTGCATTTGTTCCAAAGGAACTCCTAAATACTTTGGAATCCTGAACGTCGTTCGTAATAAAATAACAGGCAATGCAGACATTGCATTGGAATCGTACAATACCCCGCTTAACTGGGACTCTATAATTAAATGTCTCACGACACACTATGCTGACAAAAGAGACCTAGGAACTTTGGAATATCAAATGTCTTCCATGACACAGGGTAACAGCTCGGTACAGGACTTCTACAAAGAAGTCTACGCACACCTTTCCCTTATTTTAAATAAAATTTCATGTATGGAAGAAAGCGATACAGCTATACATTTACTGACAAAAACGTACCGCAATAAGGCCCTAGACACCTTTGTGAGGGGACTAAGAGGCGACCTTCCAAGACTTTTAGGAATGAGAGAACCGTCAGATTTACATGAGGCCCTACATTTATGTCTACAATTGGAAAATCAGCAATTCAGAACGCACTATGCAAACAACAATTCCAAAATGGCACCCCCAATCCCACAAAGGAAACCAAATAACCATAATCATAACCAAAGGTTTTACCCCCAACTGGCTTACTTACCACAAGCACAAAACTACTCAAGACCCAACTATGCGTATCGAACTAATACGCATCAACAAACACCTCAATTTTCTCAAGGATTCTACCAGAATTCAGCTCCCATGAACGCTAATAGATATTCTAATCAGAATCAGACCCAATTCCAAGCTAGACCAAATTTCCAACCACCACCTAGACCAACCCAACAGAAACCTCCAACCCCAATGGACATAGACCCCTCGATAAGATCAAGAATGGTCAATTATATGAATAGGCCAAATCAAAATTATAATAGATTCTCAGGAGTAAGACCCCTGCCACCATCCCTACAAGTACACCAACCTTCTAAATTCCAAAGGATTAACCATATCGACACTAATACCAACGACAATGATATAAATAACGAAACGGTAGAAAACAATTTAGAACCACAACTAGAACCTCAAATCTACGAAGAGCTAACAGAGTACTGTTAACAATACTTTGGCCAGGAAAATAACTCGCAGGAAAATGATTATTCTGACATTCATTTTTTAGATTAACAAACTCCACGTTGCCTTATTTTGAATGTAAGACAAATAGTGGACAGATCCTAAAAATCTTAATTGACACCGGCTCTAATAAAAATTACATACAGCCGTCATTAATAAAACACCCAATACAAAATGAAACCACATTTAAAGCCAATTCCGTTGGAGGACAAGTGCCAATTACTCACCATACATTTGTCAACCTATTCGGTATAAAATCTGAAAACATAAAATTTTTCCTTTTACCCAAGTTAAAGTCGTTTAACGGAATCCTAGGCAACGACAGTCTTAAACAACTTAAAGCAGTTATTTACACCTCAAAAAATTTTATGCTCATCGACAATGCAATAAAAATTAAAATAAAACAACAATTGTCACAATCAGTGAATAACATAGATATCAGGACGGACCATTTGACTGACAGTCAGTCACACAAACTACGTTCTCTTTGACGAAAATATCCAAATCTTTTCTCAGACCCGGACGAAAAACTAACTTTCATGACTACAGTAAAAGACGAAATTAGGACAACTAACGATACACCAATATACTTAAGACATTACCCCTATCGGATGGCTATGAAAGATTCCATAGAGGAAAACATCCAAAAATACCTTGACCATAAAATAATTCGACCTTCCAGATCTCCCTATAATGCGCCGATTTGGGCCGTTCCAAAAAAAGTAAATGCTTCAGGAATCAGAGAAGATAGGATGGTCATAGACTTTAGGAAACTAAACGAAGTAACGATTCCCGATCGATATCCAATCCCTGAAATTAGTCAAGTCCTTTCTCAGCTCGGCAATAATAAATGGTTTTCAGTTATTGATTTAAAGAGCGGTTTTCACCAAATTTCGCTTAGGGAAAAGGATATGGAAAAAACAGCTTTTTCTGTGAATAACGCAAAATATGAATTCACTAGGCTACCATTCGGACTCAAAAACGCCCCAGCTATTTTTCAAAGAGCCTTAGACGATATCTTAAGGGAACATATAGGAAAAATCTGCTATGTCTACATAGACGATATCATAATTTTCGGCCCAGATGAAGAAACCCATCTCAATAATTTAGAAATAGTATTCGACACTTTACAAAGAGCCAATGTGAAGGTTCAGCTGAATAAATGCGAGTTCCTAAAAAAAGAAGTCGAGTATTTAGGCTTCATTATCTCCTCAGATGGTATAAAAACTAACCCTTCTAAGGTCGCAGCTATTCAAGCGCTAAAACCCCCAACCAATATAAAAGAACTGAGATCGTTCTTGGGCATGTCAGGATTCTATAGACGGTTTATCAAAGATTATGCGAAAATCGCAAAACCTCTTACCGCACTTTTAAGAGGGGAGGAGGGACGCATGTCCAAGAGAATGTCAGCAAAAATTCCTATTACATTGAATAACGAAGCTTTGGAAGCTTTCGATAAAATAAAGCGCACTCTCTCGTCGGAGGACGTTATGCTTTCTTTTCCAAATATAGAGCGCGAGTTCCATATGACAACAGATGCATCCAGTTTCGCTATCGGTGCTGTTCTAGAGCAAGATGGGAAACCCATCACGTTCATTTCAAGGACACTTAGCCAGAGCGAAGAACATTACGCGACCAACGAAAAAGAGATGCTTGCCATAATTTGGGCTCTAAAATCATTAAGAAATTATATTTACGGAGCATCGGCAGTAAAGATTTTCACAGACCATCAGCCCCTAACTTACGCTCTCAGTAACAAAAATACCAACAGTAAGCTTAAGCGATGAAAGGCTATTTTAGAAGAATATAATTACGAAATAAAATACAAACCAGGAAGCACGAATATCGTAGCCGACGCACTCTCCAGACCAACGCAAATTAACTCGATGACCCCGACTCAACACAGTGATGAAAGCTCACATCAAAGCTTAATACCTTTTTCAGACGCACCTATCAATGTTTTTAAGAATCAAATAATAGTTTCGACTGGAGACCCTTCATATAAATTTGAAATAATTTTCTCAACCTACCACAGACACACTATCACAGACATAGACTTCACAAAGGACAAATTAATATTGCTATTAAAAAAATACTTAACCCCATCTGTGACAAACGCTATCAAAACAGAGGATAATATTTTAGGAAAAATACAAGACATCTACTCAACCCACTTCGGACAATTTAGAATCAGGTACACCAGAACCATGGTAACGGACTTGACATCAGACACAGAACAACAGACGGAAATTGTCAACGAACATAAGAGAGCTCACAGACATACGCAGGAAAACAAGGTTCAGCTCCTAAAAAAATACTATTTTCCGCAAATGCAAGCAAAAATATCTAAAATAGTTAAACAATGTAAAATTTGCATGGAAAATAAATATGAAAGGCACCCAAGTAAACCAAACCTAAAACACACCCCATTACCGGAATACCCAGGACATTTTATTCACCTTGACATATACCACACAAACAATAGAGTCATTCTAACGGCGATAGATAAGTTTTCAAAATACGCCCAAGACAAAATTATTAAGTCGAGGGCAACTGAAGACATCAAAGCACCCTTAAAGGAATTATTGATTTCTTTCGGCACTCCCGAAAATATTGTAATAGATAATGAGAAATCTTTAAATTCCGCAGTTATTACCTTTATGTTGGAAGATCAACTGGGAATAAAAATTTACCGCACTCCCCCGTATACTAGTACAGTAAACGGTCAGGTAGAGCGTTTTCATTCCACACTAACAGAGATAATGAGATGCCTTAACGCCGAAAAGATTTACGACTCTTTCGAAGACCTTCTAAATAACTCACTTAACAAATATAATTATTCCATACACTCATCCACTAACAAAAGACCAATAGAAACATTTTTTGGAAGAACCTATATCGACCCTTCTCAACAAAAAATGGACAGACTTTTAATCACTAAAAAGATAGCAGACAAACAGGATAAAGATTTAAGGACACACAACAAAAAAAGAACTGAAGTTAGACCTATACCCCAGGGGATGTCGTTTTTGTAAAAAGCAATAAAAGATTAGGCAATAAATTGACCTCAAGATATAAACAGGAAATAGTCAAGGAAGACAAAGGAGGGACTATTGTAACAGAATCTAAAAAAATTGTCCATAAGAACCTGATAAGGAATTAATTTATGTTGTTTTCAGGACCCTGATCGTCTCGACCAGACCAGAAGCACAAATCTTGGACTACTCGAATTCACAAGTCGTAGCCACAGAAATAGGACTATCAAAACTCGTCATTGGGACTTTTAAAATTTTGCACGTCATCGACTTGGAACAATATAATAGAATACTGACGACTATTGAGGAAACAATCAAAAAGGACATTACAAGGAAAGACGACAGTTATACCTTTCTAATTCACGAACTAAACTCATCACGAAAAATTTTAGACGAATTAAGACCCAAACGCGCAGCAAGATCCATTGACGCCTTAGGCACCGTTTGGAAATGGATTGCAGGGACACCCGACCACGAGGACTTCCAAATCTTATCAGACCAAACTAAAAATTTGTTAAAAAATAATCAGAATCAAATAGTAATTAATAAAGCCATAGAAGAAAGACTACAGATAATCACGACCATGACAAACACTGTTCTCAATACCATTAAAACTTCAGACTCGCTACGGACTCTAATAGTTAAGGATGTCGAACGGAAGCTAAAAATTATAACAGAAGAATTAGTAAACATTAATTATGCGATTCAATGGGCCAAAAGTGGCATCGTAAATTCTTTTATATTATCAAATTCAGAGCTAACGCTTATGAAGGATATTTTTTCTAATCAAAGTTTGCCTTACATCAATTTAATTGAGGCCCTCGAATTTGGAGAGGTCAAAATAAGCTCTAACAAAAGCACACTAATTTTTATTGTAAACTTGCCGAAAACAGAAAGCTTTATTTGCAAAAACTTATTTATAAGACCCGTAAAAAGGGAAAATTTTATAGTGAATATAAAAAAAGAAAATTTTATTTTATGTAAGGATTCGGTATTGGAAATAAAAACTAATTGTAAAGTAATGAACGAACTATCCTTGTGCAAAAGGGAAAATGTTAACAAACATTACCGAAACGGAATGTTTACCCAACCTCCTATCAGGAATGCCATCTGTCTGTCCGAAAAAAAGCCACCATCATTTACCAATGATAGAAGAAGTTGTGTCCGGATTAATTTTACTGAATGGGTATAGGGGCACAATCTCAATAGACAAAAAAGAAGTTCCCCTTAACGGAACGTTCTTAATAAAGTACCATAACACCACTGTAACGGTGGGGGACATAACTTACTTTAGCAAGGAACAAACAATGGCTCGCCCATTGCCCGCTATAGTTCAATCTCCGAAAAAGTGTCTTCATACGAAGAAGAACTCTCTCTAAAATCTTTAAAAGATTTACATATCAAAAATCTAGTAAAAATTCATGATCTGACCCAAAAAAATAGAGCAGCATTTATTACCAGTCTTACTTTCCCTGGAATCATTATCTTGGGACTGATCTTCTTTCTGTTAAAGAAAATCCTGGTCAAAAAAGAAACCTTGAAAATCGAAACGCATGTTCATCCCATGGAGTATCAAACTCATGACCCATCCAACGTGGACGTTGGAATCTAAAGGGGGAAGAGTTAACAATTAAATTATTTACAATAACTTGTTCCCATAGCCGCTAATATAATTCGCGGAATCCAGGAAATGTTAGTCGAACACTTCCAAATACTTTGCTTAGTGAACAACTAAATTATTTAAAATAAATTGTTCCCATAGCCGCTAATATAATTCGCGGAATCCAAAAATGTTATTCGAACATTTCCAAATACTTTGCTTTTGCATTTCCCATGTGTTGCAATACCCCAATTGCATTTCACACGAAAGTGTGCTAGCACCTTTTTTCATGTCTGTCTGTATGAATGAAATTCCTAGAATCCAGGAAATCATAACACAAGTCAACTCACACTCTGTTTTGCACAAAATACAAAAACGCTGACAAACGTCTGCACTAATTATTTTTTATTTCCATTCTTGCTTTCCAATTAATTCTTAACAATAATATTAAGCATAATTGTAATTACCAAAACTATAAAAACTCATATTGATTAATAAAGAAAGACAGTTCAATTTAAGAATGCAACAAAGAATAAACTTAGTTTTATTTAACTTACACAATATCAAAAAATTATTTTGTTATAAGTTATTTTTCACAAAATTGATTTATTGAAAACATATGTTTTGTGTTTACATTTGAAGCAAGGACTATTCAAGAGGTGAGCTGACTAGCACAGCTGATCTGAGTCAGCTTTAGATCAAATTTGCATACTAACTGATACAGTTTTACAGCATACACAAATAAATGTTACTGTTTGTAAAGCATTTTTATGAAATTGTTAAATTTATTTGATTGTTTCAATAAAAAGCGAGTATTTTATACCAACAATATACTAGTTGTTTTTTGTTTGTTGTACTTGTCATCGAAGTGTGCATACCTGGTAGTTGTGCCACGTTCAAATGGCCATATTTATGGCTCAACTAACATGTAATATTTGATGTGGCAATATAGTCATTTGACAATGATTACGTTACACACGTAAAGCCAGACGACCGACAAGTCGATATTTAGTGGGGCGCTTAAGCGATCGATAGTGAGTGACTTGCTGTCGCTCGCTTAAGTTGTCGATCGACATCGTGGACCAGGCCGGTAGTTTACTGTTTCATATATCTTTGGACTATGACATTGATATCATTGTTGTCTGCAATGATACTTGGTTCGGGTTGCCTGTGGGGAAAGTACGTAACTCGCACGAGTAGTTGTGTTTCGTGTAGAATTCAAGTTTTTGTTTAAATCACTTTTTTCATTGTCGTCATCAGCAACCAAAGTTAAATAAAAATTTCTACTGCTTGTAGATTTATTGTTGTTGTTGTTGGCAGAAGATGAACTCATTTAGAGTTCTCTTTTTTTTTGTTCACTTATATGAGTTTGTGTATGTATATTATACGCGAGCAAAAAATAAAATAAAACCAGTATAATAACTGTTTAATAAATGTTTTGTTTTTGTGTATTTTTTTTGAGACTTTATATTTTTAAATAATTTTAAATATTCATTTGCGACGATTAGACACCGCTGCTAGAGTTAAAACTGAACGTGATGTCTGAGCTGATGGTCATTTTATTCGGAGGCTTCGTTCAGACGGAGTGTTAGAATTTTGCAATGATACGGTACCAAATTTTCTATATGACAATGGAATTAAACACGACATTAGTACACCACGTGCACCGGAACAAAACGGGTTCATAGAGAGCGAAAATCGTACAGTGGTTGAAAGTGCCAAGTCAATGTTACACGCTAAAAATACGCCAATACATTTATGGGCTGAAGCTGTAAATACGGCTGTGTATTTAAAAAATAGAAACGCTTCGGATGTTATTGGTGGATGTACACCATACGAAAAATGGTACAGTACGAAACCAACAGTATGTCATTTGCGCATTTTTGGTAGTGAAGCATTTGTTCATATTCCCAAAGAACAAAGAACTAAGTTTCAAAAGAACTCCACTAAATATATTATGGATAGTTATAATGATTCTAATAAAGGTTATCGTGTATATCAGCGGTGCCCACAAGTTCCTTATGGAAGAGCAAACACCAATACATTTAAAGTAAAACAAATTTTTATTAAAAATTTTTTGTTGTAAAAACAATTACATTGAAAGAAAACACAAAAAAAATATTTCATATATTTATTTCATATCATACGTTAACCCTACGATTCATAACCGGGTACCCGTGTACCTTTTTTGACTTTAAAGTGCTGCTGTGCCTATAATTTTTGAGATATGGTGTTATGAGTCATTTTCCCCTAACCAGCGACAGCGGAACATACGCTGCACACACATACTGACGTTGAGTTATTTTCCCTCAACCAACCAAAATACCAACGACAGCAAAATGCCGCTGTATGCATTACTGAAGTAATTACCAGTAATTTTCCTACAGATATATGCTGACGATGCAATACCGCTGCATACATGTATATGTCAGTAACTTTCCTACAGAATATGCTGAATTTGCATACTGGCACACTTAGCAACGACCACGCCAGCGGCAGCGAACGTCAGCAGCACCGTTCATCAAGCAGCACGAAAGTGGGTATAAAAGCGGAGGGTGATTTGGTATGGAGGCCCACTACTATTACTCAGTCTATCAAGTCAACTCTAGTCGAGTCAGTTCGTAACACATAACACACATAATAACAACCTGATCAAACACCAGCCTTAAATTACTTCGGGACCGATGGACCTGACTTACCATCAGAAGTATGCAGGTACATACAAGGGTGCAAGATGGTAGAAAGAGAAGTACTCACAGGGGCAAATAACGTCCTAACACAAGATGTGATACAGTGCCTGAAATTGCGACTGCTGGGGGGTGCATACTCAAAAATATCCCAGATGACTTTTGGTTCAGTGGACGCATACTGTAACACCATCAAGAAGTTATACCTAAAAAATAAAAGCCTGGACAAGATAAGGGAGCTGATCTTGAGTTGCAAGCAGAGTATCAGAGAGTCAGCATGTAAATTTGGAGAACGCCTGGATAGCCTATTGAATGAGGCAAAGACAACAATAGAGAACGAATGGCCGGTGGGACCTGGCCGGGAAACCATGCTGAAGGACTTCAAGAGGATAGCAGTGAGAAGTTTCATCAAGGGTCTGAAGGACCATGCTCTTAAAGCTCGATTTGTGGGGCAGGAGGAGGAAGAGCTCACTAAGTTGATAGAGATAGTGGAAAATGCAGAGGAATTGTTTGGCGAACCAACGCACAGCATCAACACAATAGATTCAGAAGTCCCCTGTAGTTTTTGCAACAGGGCGGGGCATGAATGGAATAGCTGCAAAAAGCGGCTAAACACACCATACTGTATGAGCTGTGGAAAATACGGTCATGAAATGGGGCCACTGTGCAGGAATGTCGTGAGCTGTACGTTCTGCGGAAACAGTGGGCACGATGTGGACAACTGCAGAAAGAGATTAGGCTCCCTATACTGCCGATTGTGTAGGATAAACGGTCACAAGGAAACCCCTTTCTGTGAGCCAAAAAGAAACCTACCCAACCAAAACCAATTGAATAGAAGGACGGCAGAAACCAATAGAAGGGCAACAAACACAGAATTCCGTGGAAGCCCACAAATAGCGATGGGACAAAATACGAACAGAGGGGCGAATAGAAACAATGGTACACTCCCAACCTGTTTTAAATGTCAGCAACAAGGACATTTTGCACGGGACTGCAGAAGCAATATCAGACAAACCCAGACAGGAGGAACAGGGATCTACCAACAGGTGCGAAATAGCAACAACGGCAGGGACCTAGCTAACAGACCAGTAGAGGCCCATAGCAACACAAATCGGACAAATGCCCAGGGAAACGAAATTCGGCCCAGTTATCGCCATTAACTGGGGTCCCGCAAATTAACAGAAAATCAAATTGGCATAAAAAAGAAAACAACTACAAAAATAAAGAAGAAACAGGAGCAAAGAGTCGGGTAAATAAAGATGATACGGAGACTGACTCAGAAACAGAGCAGCCAACCAGGATAGTAACCGAAGCAGTTGTGCACTCGGTAAATAAGGAGAACGGGCGCACTATAGAAGAAAATACTGCGAAAGATAATGAATTAAACAAAAAAAAGGAGGGAAAAAGTCAAGAGATGATGCGAAATATAGAAGATAGTGCTGAATCACCGGGCAATGTGGACACAGTTTTCATTACGCTCCCCTGCCAAGAAGCAAGGGGGGGAGGATTGGTGCTACTTGTGGATACCGGAGCAGATTTCAGCATAATAAAAGAAGACTCAATGAAGATTTTTCTCAATAAGAACAGAAGGCAAACTAAAACTCTTTCTGGAGCCTTCGGAGGAAAGACTACGACGCTGGGCACTACCGAGATCCGGATAGGAGATAAAGGGCAGTTGCCCTGGGTGTTCCATATTGTGTCACGAGAAATACAAATCCCTGGAGATGGTATTCTCGGAAGAAATAATATGTGGAACCGATGTATAGTGAACACCATAGACAGAACCTTGAGCATATTTGATAGCGAACATTGGGTGAAGACGTTTACCCTTCGTACGGAAATAGAGTGTCAAACAAATCATCAACAGGGTGTCTGTCTGAGGAAAAGAGCGGTCACTATAGTACCGGTCAATATTGTATCGAGAGACAAAACTGTGGTTGTGCATAAACAGGAGATTTCCCCTGGAGTTTATGTTGGAAATACTGTGGTCAACATTAAAAATGGAGGCACAGCCGTGCCCATACTGAACGCAACCGAGCAGGACATACCATGGAGGAAGGACATTAAAGTGAAATTTTCAAATTTCAACCACTACACGCAATATGGAGGGCGAGATCAACCCCCTTCGTCGGTGACAAATCAGGACGCTAGAATAAGGCGCCTAAAAAACACTATTATGACGGAGAGGGATTGGAACATGGAAGAAACAGAGTCAATGAACCGGATATGCGAGGAATATCATGACTTGTTCATGTTGGACAATGACAAATTGCCATTCACCACATTGGTGAAACATAAAATACCAATAAAAAGTGAACAACCACCCATTAATCAACGACAGTATCGTCTACCTCACGTCCATAAAGAAGAAATCAACCGGCAAGTGTCGGAGCTACTACAGGAAGGTATTATAAGTCCAAGCATATCCCCATGGAATTCACCAATACTGTTAGTGCCCAAAAAATCTCAAGACGGTCAGAAAACCTTTAGACTGGTAGTCGATTTTCGAAAACTAAATGAGGCTACAATAAAGCAGGTATTCCCTATTCCTAGAATTGATGAAATTTTGGATCAATTAGGAAACAGCAGGTATTTCACTACCTTAGATCTGGCGAGTGGATATCACCAGGTACTAGTTGACGAAGCAGATAAGGAAAAGACTGCCTTCAGCACCGATAAGGGTCATTTTGAATTTAATAGAATGCCCTTCGGCCTAACAGGAGCACCAGCCACATTCCAGATGGTCATGAACACGATCCTTACAGGCTTACAGGGCCTGGACTGTTTTGTGTACCTCGACGACATAGTCATATACGGAAGAAACGTGGCAGATCACGAAACAAAGATCATGAACGTTCTATCAAGACTACGAGAGGGTGGTCTTAAACTAAACACGAAGAAATGCCAATTCTTACGTAGAGAAATAGTTTACTTAGGACACAAATGTTCCAATGAGGGAGCACTACCAGACCCCTCGAAAGTGGAATGTGTCAAACAACTTAAGCCACCAAGAACAATAAAAGAAGTACAAGCACTCCTGGGCTTGATTAACTACTACCGAAAATTTGTGGCAGGAATGGCAAAATTGGCTTCACCAATAACAAAGCTGTTAAGAAAAAACGCTAAGTTTGTGTGGACGCCCCAATGCCAAGAGGCCCTGGACAAGGTCAAAGAAAATATTGCAAACCCTCCAATATTAATTTACCCGGATTTCGAACAACCCTTCAGAGTAACAACGGATGCAAGTAATGAGGCCTTAGGAGCAGTCTTGTCACAAATACGAAACGAAATGGATCATCCGATAGCATTTGCCAGCCGTACTCTCAGTGACACCGAACAAAGATATTCAACAATAGAAAAAGAAATGCTTGGTGTGGTGTGGGCAACACATACTTTCCGCCCATATCTCCTGGGGCGACACTTCACCGTATTTACTGACCATCAACCCTTAAGGGGGATAGCAAACCTCAAGGACCAAACCTCAAGACTTGCACGGTTTAGGCATAAATTATCAGAATACGAGTTTGAAATTGTGTACAAACCAGGGAAGACTAACCTGAACGCAGATGCATTAAGCAGGTTACCAACAAAAAATCAAAATATCGGAGTGATAACTAGAGCTCAAACAAGCTCGAGAAAATTGGAAGAGGAAAGAACAAAACAAAAAGAGCAACAGACAGCCCTTGCGGAGGAAAAACAGAGTGAAAATAGTGACAAAACCTCCGCGGCGACATTTCTATCTGAGAAAAAAGATATCGAAGAAGTTCTTAGAAGCTTTCATGACTCACCGCTGGGCGGACATCAAGGAGTCAGGAAGACCTACCATAGGATAAAAAAACAGTACAAGTGGAAGGGGATGCAATACGATATCAAGGCCTACATAAAAAAGTGCCCTAAATGTCAGAAAAATAAAAGTGGACTTCTCAATAGAGAGCCCATGGTCCTCACAGATACAGCAAACAGACCGTTCGAAAAGGTATATATGGATATGGTGGGGCCCCTGCCGACAACCACCATGGGAAACAAATACATTCTTACCCTACAGGATGATTTATCAAAATTTTTTGTCTGCGCACCCATGCAAGACGCCGAAGCAGAGACGGCAGCAAGAGTCTTTTATAACGAGGTAGTAACAAAATATGGTATTCCCAAAAAATTAATTACAGACAACGGAACAAACTTCACCTCGAAATTGTTTGGAAGTGTGTGTAAGCTTTTGAGGATTAAGAAGCAACATATTTCTCCCTATCACCCTCAAGCTAACGGGTCATTAGAGCGAAGTCACAGACCATTAGCAGAATATTTGCGAAGTTTCGCAAAAGAAGATGGTTCGAACTGGGATCAGTGGCTTGCTCCAGCAATGCACGTACACAACCATACGGAGCACACGGCCACAAAGCAGACACCATTTAAAATACTATATGGATTTGATGCACCGCTGCCATCAAACCTACAAACACGCATACCCTTATATAACCCCTACGATTATCCCAAATTATTGAGACATCAAATACAAAGGGCTTACGAGATTGCCAAGGAAAATCAAGAAAGAGCTAAGGCAAGGGCAAAGAAGCAGTACGACAAACAGTCAAGGTCTTATACTTTAAAAATAGGAGGCAGAGTCCTAGTAAAAACACAAGCACGTAAAAACAAATTCACGCCCCTATGGGATGGACCCTATGAAATTAAAAGTTTCCCCACACCAGTAAACGTTCAAATAATGGTGAGGGGAAGACTTCGAACCCTACACCGTAATTTGGTGAAGCCATACAGTCAATAAATGATATTTTAGGGAAAAAGAAAAAAAAAAAGAAACAAAAGGAAAAAGAGAAGAAGGAAAAACTCACCGCAATATCGACGGTATTGATGATTGATATTTAGGGTCTTCAATGGCTGAAATATAAAAGAAATACATATTTATACGGGACTATAATAAGAAACAATGAAACATACCTTAAAGGGACAAGGAAAAAATTGCGTCAAGATGGTTCCAACTTGAGGAACCGGGGACCCAGGTTGACGTCAAGGATCTGAAAGAAGCAAAATAATTAGTAAAAGGAAAAGGTTAAAAAAGGATGGAACGCTACTGACCCGGTATCGCCTTCTAATCGACCAACGAATACTGCTCTAGAAATAAAAATTAAGAATAATTTGATTAATCAATCAATCAGAGCAAAATATATAAAAAAAAAGAGAAAACAAGGTCACATGTAAGTAAGTAAGTGTCCTAAAGTATATAAAATTGTTGGATAAACAACAGAAAGAAAAAATAAAATTAATAATTCTTTTGCAACAGATTTACGAAAACGTATTAAAATAAGAATAAATAAGAGACGTATAAATTTTTTTTTGAATAATATTTAAATTCTAGAAATTTTGCGAGCAATGAAAGTTTTTAAAAAATATTCTTCAAAAATGAAACTAAAGAATATCCAAATGAATTTCACTCCAGATTATTTTGTGTTGAAAGCACGAATTACACTCACAGTCTTGCGGGACATGAAGAAAAATTGGAAACCGATAATCACGAAATCACGCCCGATTACTTATTTAATTATTGCAAAACACGTCCGATCACTTATTTATTTTTATTTTTGTTTTCTTCTCCCCAAATAAATTAAAAGTATAAATCAAAACAAAATAACATTATTTTGTTGGACAATAACATTGAAAATTTTTATAGGAAAAAGCAGTAAATGAATTCAAGAAAAACTTTAACAAAGAACAATATGTTGAAATTAAAATATTTAAAAGTATAAATCAAAACAAAATAACAATATTTTGATGGACAATAACATTGAAAGTTTTTAAATTGAAGAGAAACTATAAAAGGGAAAAGGAACAATATTTCGGAATTAAACTATTAACAGGTATGAATCAAAGCGAAAAAATATGACAACAACAAACTTAAAGGAAACCAAGAGAAAGTAAAATGAAAGATTTGGGCAGACACCCAACTTACCTGTGTCCCTCGCAGGGTTAGAGATGGCGGTGTTGTTGTGAATGTTTTTTATTATTCCATGAATATAAACGGGACCATTACCTCTAATCAAATTGAATGTAGCTGAGGTTTCACATTGAATTCATCCTCCTTTGCTTCTGCACCCAAAAGAATTTGTCTGATGATTAATTTTTGGCCGCGGGGATAATCCTCATCATTGGATAATACTCCCCATTCAACCGAGTCGTTTTCGCCTTTCAAAGTAACACCATAGAATGATTCGTCAGACATTGTGATTTTAGGGATTCTTTGGGATTGGATTTGTATAATGAATTATTCACGTAACTCGTGTTATTTGCACACAAAATGATATTTTCCACACACACATTCAAAATTATTTTTTTTTTCACTTTGGCTTGTGGTTTGTCACTGGCAGTATTAATGTTACAATTTATTTTAATAGCAATTGTGCTAGAATATATATTTAATGAAATTGTTATTAAATCTCCACATATGAACTGTTTTCTAAAAATTTGGTTTTTTAATCACCAAAGTTGCATTAAAATTTTTAAAAAAAAAAATAATAGGAATTTAAAAACGGCAACCGCACCGTTTCATACCGTTTTTAAGACTGCACGATGAAATTTAATTTTTAAATTTGTGCATTAATGCAGTTTTAATGTTCTACAAAATTATTGTATGAAATACACTAGAACTGCAATACATGAACAAAAGCGACCCAATTGGCATAGACATCCAATTGAGTAAAAAAAAAAATTAAAAAGATATAACATATGTATAGTAAAAATATACATACACATTTATAGCGATAATCGCTAAATTATTGAACCAAATAGTTCTTACTAAGTTATGGTTGAGTCATGGCGCAATAAATACAAAATTGTTATACGTATTGCATAAAACTTGAAATGCAAAACTGTTCACAATTATGTTCAGTGACAAAAATTGTCGGCCATTTATGCATCAACAATGACAACGGTTAACGAAATCAATTAAGTTTGGGTTTAATTTATAAATTTGAAACAAAGAATTGAACTCAAATTAAATTCGAGAAATTTCCAACTGGGTTATATACATTTTTTTTTGGGCATAAGTACTTGGTTATGAAACGTGATTCCACGGCAAAATTTTGCCAGACAGTTTCACGGCCAATGACAACTAAATCAAACTGCATAGTTTAATGTACGTATGTGCATATGTATATGTACGTATATGTGTGCATATGGATATGCAAACAGTAACAGAAAAAAAAAACTTTTCGATTTTTTTTTCTGTTCGTTGTTGATTTGAAAATAATTATACGCGTATGTATAATTTTTCTTTCAGATCAACGGAAACAACAAAAGTGTTAAATTTCTTTGACTAACAAAATACTACCAAATACAACTGAACTCACTTTTTAATAAAAAAGTGCTTTAATCAGTTGAAATTTTGTAAAATTTTTCCTACTCATTTTTGCAACGTTTTAAAATGTTTTTAAAAAGTTTTCAATTCCATGTAAACGTAATTTTTAATGTTTGCACATGTTTACAACTACAGGGTAAAAAATGAATGCAACATATCCAAACTGAAACAATTTTTTTTTTTCTTCTCTTAATTTTTTTTTGCATGACTTTAGTTAAGTACTTGACTGTGAAATATGATTACACAGCAAAATTCTGCCAGATTATTTCACAGCCGGGTACAACTGAATAAACAGATATACACATGCATGTATGTGTGTAAGAATACAAATAAGTTTGGCATTGACATTGAAACAAAAATAAAAACCAAACATACATACATGCATGGTATTTCAGTAATACATACTAACAATAATAATAAAAAGCAGGAATTAATGAAATAATTTCAACAAATTTCCTATTAATATTTATTTTTGTCTTTTATCTAAATAACAAACTATTTGCAATTTTAAACTTTCCTAATTTTCTGCCATTTTTGCTGTTGATTTAAAAAAAAAAAAATTATAAGCAAGTGAATAATTTTTCTTTTAAATCATTAAAACAGCAAAGGTGTTAAATTTCTTAACAAAGACAAGGATAAATACAAGCTAAACTAAACTCATTTTTTTTATATACATATAAAAAAAAGGAGAAGAAAAAATGTTTAAATAAGTTGAAATTTGGTATATGTAGTACTAAATGTAATAAAGTTTTGTTTTTCTTACTCATTTTTTTGCAACGTTTTCAAATAATTTAAAAATTTTCAATTTCTTGTATAAGTTTATTTCAAGGTTAATATAAGAGTACATATATATAAATATCAATACACATACACAATAATTATACAACTAACTTGTAAACAAATTAACAATACACATATACATATATATATATATATACACATATAACTAATAGTTAAAGAAAAATATACATATTTAAAATAAAAGCAATAAGAAATTTTAACTAACAGAAAATCTAGTTAAAATATTGAAATTTTATAAATAACCTACAAAACATGTCTAATTAATAATAAGTGAAAAATATATAAAAAAAAAAAGAGAAATACATATATGTATATAAGACATATAAGTACAAATAAGAGAAGAAATTTTATATAAGTATACGTAAGAAAAAATTGTTAGTTATAAGATTAAAAATATTAACCAGCGTTTTAAAAAACAACCAACAATCATCACCCCGTTAACATGAAGAATCCAACAATCAGCAACAGCAGCCTATACCTATCAACCTCACGCAACCGCAAAACCTACATACGATACTACAACGCATACATGGACGAAAAACCCAGTTCCGATAACAATAAAGAATCCAATCCAAATATCAACAGACAGACAGCCATAACCTTCAACCTCACACGACCATAATCAACAGTTAAAGCTATATGCGATGGCACAGCACATACATGGACGGAAAACGCAGCTCCGTTAGAAAATGGGAAATCACCCCAACGTCAGTAACAACCTCAACATTTTCACCAACAATATCATATTTTTTCCTTGGTGACGCAGCAAACGTACCAAGTCGACAGACACTTAGCAGTCACCAACTAATGGTAAACTGCGAACCTTCAGGCAATCGAGGCTCGGGAGATAATTACATATTACTCCGAGAGCTGCCAAAGCTGTATCGCCAAGGTAGTCGGATGCATACACACATCTATTTTGACTTGATTCCAGAAGGATGGCTACGAAACATCCTAAGACAGGATGTTTCTTGTCCGTAAGGGGGGAGGGATGTTATGAGTCATTTTCCCCTAACCAGCGACAGCGGAACATACGCTGCACACACATACTGACGTTGAGTTATTTTCCCTCAACCAACCAAAATACCAACGACAGCAAAATGCCGCTGTATGCATTACTGAAGTAATTACCAGTAATTTTCCTACAGATATATGCTGACGATGCAATACCGCTGCATACATGTATATGTCAGTAACTTTCCTACAGAATATGCTGAATTTGCATACTGGCACACTTAGCAACGACCACGCCAGCGGCAGCGAACGTCAGCAGCACCGTTCATCAAGCAGCACGAAAGTGGGTATAAAAGCGGAGGGTGATTTGGTATGGAGGCCCACTACTATTACTCAGTCTATCAAGTCAACTCTAGTCGAGTCAGTTCGTAACACATAACACACATAATAACAACCTGATCAAACACCAGCCTTAAAAAGCGGGTCCCTGTGAAGGCTTAACATATTAAACAAACAACAACCTGATCAAACACCAGCCTTAAAAGCGGGTCCCTGTGAAGGCTTAATATATTTAAATTAGACTAAGAAAATAAAAATAAAAGTAAATAAAAGTAATAACTAAAATCCTAATAGTCTCTTGTGTTCTTAATTTCAAAAGGAAGTTACGAAATAAAACATAACATTTTGGCATTTTGGCGTGGTTAATAATAAAAATAAATAATAAAAATAAATGTTTTAATTTAAACATAACAATGGACATAAAACTCCGAATCATGAGAGATTTTGGCTAAACTAAGATTTAAATACGAAAAAATTCAAAATATTTTCAATATTTTCTTAAAAAAATGATTTTAAATGTTTTACCCTCATAAACACACAACCGGGTCCCCGGGTACCCTAATGCAATTCCTATGTAAATGCCTGACATGTAAATGAAAAAACGTTTTTTTGTGTTGTTTTTATTGGAAATAAATGTCTTTTTTATTTATTTTATCATATTTTATATATATTATATTATAATTCATCCGAATCACTATCGCTGTTATTGTGGCAATTGTAGCATTTAGTTATTGTTATGGCGTGCTCGCATATCGGCGTGTTACATATGCTGCAATTTTTTCTAGTTTTTCTTCTGCGCTTATTTGGAAGAAGGTTGCACATGTAGCACACGCCCGTATGTACATTTCTGCCCCTTTGTCGTGCTGACGGAGATGTTGACGGACCTGCAGCACAAAGCACGCTCTCCAACGGCCTTCCGATGATGCTTTCAATTGCATTTTTTGTTGAAAATTGGCGCACGCTTTGCACGCTTTGCACATTTGAAATTCTATTTTCTATAACAGGAATGCACAGGTTTTCTGCCAGTTGACGCAGGAAATTCTTCCTGCGCGTCGTGGTGTATCGTGCAGTTGGATTATTTCCATAATATATGATGTGTGATGCAAATGCGCTCACATCAATGATGTTATAGAAAAATGCCATCGGCCATCTTCTTGTTTGTCGCTGGGTCGTGTATTCTTGGAGCGTTTGGTCCATTACGTCCACCCCACCTTTTGTTTGGTTATAAAAATTTATAATTTCTGGTTTCCCATTCTCGTCAATTTGTGCATCATCATGCATACTAGAAAGAAGGATGACCGAGTTGGACTTCCGCTGCTTATATGAGAGCAGTGTTACGTTGTCGTAGAAGCCAAATACACTTGAACCAACGTCTTTTTTTTTGTCTTCTTTCATCTCCGCAGTGATGTAAGCTTTGTTCCGGCGGAGTGTACCCACAATGCTGAGCTTTTCTACTTTTAGTTGCCTAGCCAACGGCAGCGTCGTAAAAAAATTATCCATTGTTATATTTCGTCCGCTACCGTAGTATGGCCCAACTAAATCTCTCACCACTCTTTCGCCAACACCAACTTCACGACCAGTTTCTTGTTTGCCAGTATATATTTGGACATGAAGTGGATATGAGTTTTTTGCATCGCAAATCCACCATACTTTTATGCCATATTTTGCTGGCTTCGAGGGTATATATTGGGTGAATTTGGTTCTACCACGATATGGATATAATTGTTCATCAATGGTCAAATATTCTGATGGCACATAATATCTGGCAAGATTTGCATTGAGCATTATCCAAATATCGCGAATTGGCTGCCGCTCTACCCGTGTTCTGGGGTCGCATAAAACGCAGCAAATCGAAAAACCTATTTATTCCCATGGTGGCGCGGAATATTGGGTGAGCCTGTGACGTCCACAAATCTCTTGCGTTTTCGTCATTAGAATGATTTGTGCCAGCCATCAAAATCATTCCAATGAACGCATAAATTTCGTTGATTGTCGTGTCTTTCCACTTCAACTGACGTCTATTGGGATTCGCTTCATTGTACGCATTATATGTGGCATGCGCTTTTCTATTTGTGTGGCGCACTATTATATCCACCATTTCCACTGTGAGGTATGATTTGAAACACTGCAAAGGCGTCATATTTTCAGTAATCCGCGCTGGACCACAGCGGTCTCTGAATATATTGTGGCTTCTCACTTGTTGGCAACTACGTGGTGTTCGCTGCCATTGTGTGCCGTCACGTGCAGTCATGTAGTCTGCTGGGTTTGTTGTTGGTGCATCTTCTTGCATATCATCATCTTCACTTTCATAATCAAAGAAAATTTCCTCTGGTGCGTCAATAGCAGCTGCAATTTCGTTTGCGTTGTCAACATTCCAATCTTCATTCTCTGATTCCGAAACTTCGCCAGTATAGGACACATTTCCTTCCTTTTGGTCTTCCACAGGGTCCACTTCAAGGTCCTCATCTTGAGTCGCTTCCTCAAATAAACATTGAATATATGTGCTTCTTGCTTCATCACTCAAATTCCAGTATTCCCTTGTAGACAAATATCGGTCGTTGCGGCTCATTTTTCACCAACTTCACTGTTCAAATATTTAACACAGACTGGCGAAGCAAATGAAATATTTCAATTTTACGACACAAATGAACATCTGCTATCTAATTCAAAAGCAATTAAGCAAGTAGGTACCGAAAATAAGCAAAATAAGCAAATAAACAACCCTTACATAAAACCAGTTTCTGCCTACTTGTGTCGCTTTAGGTACTTATATACGAACAGAAACCAGTTTTTTTTCCAAATATCAAATTTGTAAAGTTGAGAACGCAAAATATAATCAACAACAAAAATATTTACAGGAAAATATTATTTTATTTCAATAAACGCAAAACAACCTACTTCGGGTACCCGGGTACCTGGTTATGAAATTAAAGGAGTTTTGTTGGTTATGAATCGTACGGTTAAACAAAACCAAAATGTACATAGATGATAGCTGTCGTCAATGTTTACCAGCAAAGCATACGAAAGTGTTGCGTGTATACAGTGAAGAACGACAAAAAAAAAATAATAAGACAAAGTTGTTTGTCTATTTCGTATTGCTAGTGCTGAGTGCTGTATGAGTATATTAAAACACACAGCCTATAGCTAAGAGTATTACAAAAACAAATGATCATGAAGAGCATAGGGCCTGGGCACCGCTGGTGTATATGATTCAGCAAACAGAAAAGTGTTTATAAGAAGAGATGTACTGTGCAATGAAAATAATATCAAAAATGTCAGTGAAGTAGAACAAATAAACCAGAAACAAGAAAAACATAATGCAAGTGAAAATAATGAAATAGCGAAATAGAGAAAAATGAGAAGCATAATATGCAACAAGACCAATAATTACAACAACAAGATATTAGCAAAACGCTGGTAATACCAACACTCCAGAAAAATATGAGGAAGAACAAAATATGACAATAAAAACAAAAGTGTAAACAAAAATAATTTTAATGTTGAAATTAAAATTTGTGTACAACAAGAAGTACGCCAACACGAAGAACGAAAAGTATCAGGCGAAATTTGCAAAACATTAAAAAAAAAACGAACGCAAACAAATTCATCGAAGTCCATACAACACAAGAAGCAATAAAAAGAAATTTGAAAATAATCCCTAAATCTGTAGTATCCAGCTAGAACCAAATACTTTAGAAGAAGCATTGAATAAAAACAACATCTGGACTCTGGTGCCTCTTACTCCAAGTATGCATGTAATCTCAAATCGTTGGAATTTTAAAAGAAAATATTTTTTTTTTTTTTTTTTTTTTTTATGTATATTATTTATTGAATCTTCACTAATAGATTGAAACATCAATAAATCTTAAATCTAAAAAAAAAAAAATAATAAATATAATTTTAGCCAATGCTAAACATAATTTTTAGTTACAACGGTTGATTTTTGTTGTTTTACATCTCTCGTGTACGGCTGATAGAAAGAGTGTCCCTCCTCCTAATCCGGTGTGGCCTCTATACTCTAGAATATTGCGCGCAAGTGGGTTTGGGTGCAACTCAAGTTTTTTAATGTATTTTTTCGCGTGTTTCGAAAATACTGTCTTTACCAACGGAACGTCTAGATCTTTATGAATTCTATGGTTTCTGACATACCAGGGGGCTGCAGTTATTGTACGTAGAATTTTATTTTGTCGCCTCTGAATTTTTTCTACATTCGATGCTGAGGCAGTGCCCCATAGCTGGATTCCATAGCACCACATTGGTTTCAGGATCGCGTTGTATAGTAGAAGTTTACAGTCTAGGCTCAGTATTGAATTTCTACCCATAAGCCAATTCATTTGGGCTGCTTTTAATTTCATTTGCATCAACTTTGCGTCTATATGCGATTTCCATGTTAAACGGCGGTCAAGGTGAACGCCTAGATATTTGACTACAGTATGTTGCGGAATAGTCTCGGTGTTGATTTGTATAGGCGGGCATGTTTCCCTTCGCAACGTAAAAGTGACGTGTACACATTTCTGCTGGTTAACTTTTATACGCCATTGTTTGAGCCATTTTTCCAATTTGGATATATACCCTTGTAAGTTGATGGAGGCTTCTACTGGATTTTCATGGACGCTTAAAAAAGCTGTATCATCGGCAAATGTTGATGTATGAATGTTATTGCTTAACGATAAGTCAGAGGCATAAATTAAATAAAGTAAGGGACCGAAGATGCTGCCTTGGGGAACTCCGGCTTCGATCGACTGCGAAGGGCTTAAAAAATTGCCTTCCCTAACAACAAATTTTCGTTCCTCTAGATAGCTTTTTAAAAGCTTGACGATGTTTGCGGGGAGATTTCGTGTTAATTTGTGGATAAGACCTTCGTGCCATACTTTATCGAAAGCTTGAGAAACATCTATAAAGAGCGCAGAGCAATATTTCTTTTTTTCAAAGGTGTCTCTAACTACGTTCACAAGTCTGTGAGTTTGTTCAATTGTGTTATGTTGTCTGCGAAAACCGAATTGATGATCTGGAATGCATCCACTTCTAGTCAGTATAGGCATCAGCTTGCTCATATACAGCTTTTCAAATAGTTTTGAAATGTTGGGCAATAAGCTAATAGGCCGATAGGATTCAACCTTCGTATGATCCTTGCCGGGCTTTGGTATCATAATAATCATCGAAACCTTCCATTCTGCAGGATAGTATTGCAGCCGTAGAATACTATTAAAAATGAAGAGTATAACTCTTTTTCCAATATAAGGCAGTTGTTGAAGCATTTTGTTGCTTATTTTGTCGACACCTGGGGCTTTTCTGGTGTTAAGACTAGTAATAGTATTTTCAATCTCAGTCATGTTAAATCTCATCGGTATTTCTGGTAAAGAGACGACTGGTGGCAGTTCAACAATATCAGCAGAAATATTCGGGGTAAATACTTTTTCTAGGTGCTTAACAAATAGATTACCTTTTTCAGCATCAGTTCTTGCCCAGTCACCATTAGAGGCTCGTAATGGAGGTTTGCAAATAACTGGCCTTTTAAGTCCTCTGGCTGCACGCCACAGCGAATAATCTGTTGATGGTGTTGCATCGAGTTCTTGCAGAAATTTTTGCAGCGAAGCTGTTTTTTGTGATTGTAAAACTATTTTTTACCTGTTTGGTACACTCCTTAAGCCGTAATTTTAGCTGAGGCGATCTGTAACGTTGCCATTCTCGTCGAGCTCTCCGTTTTTCAGTCAATAGCCTTTCTATGTCTGCACCAAAAATATTGTTAAATCTCGCTTGTTGATTTGGTTGAATTGAAGAAGCATTAAGAGCAGCTTGTTTAGCATGTGCTTCAAACAACCTAGTAGAGTTTTCTATGTCAGCAGGTGTTCTCAATGGCATATTTTCCGTGCAATGAGCACTCAAATATTTTTTGTATTTCAGCCAGTTAATACGTGCAGGTGTCAGCGGTAAATCACATGTAGGTGTTGCAGTTGTGTGTGAGTATATAGTGATAATAGTAGGCGAGTGATCTGAAGACAAATCCAGAGATGCTTCTACTTCAATCATTCCGCTGGGCACGCCTTTCATAATCCCAAAGTCGATAACATCAGGAATTTTTTGACGATCCGTTGGCCAATATGTTGGCTGACCACTTGAAACTACATTCAAGCCCATTTTTGAAATTGTGTCAAACAAAACACGACCCTTAGGACTGATTAAACGTGAGCCCCAAAAAGTGTGTTTAGCATTGTAGTCGCCATCTGGTAGAAAACGGGACCCCAGTGTTGTATAAAATGCGGTATATTGACTCTCTGAAATTGAAAACCTGGGAGGAGAGTAAACAGATGATATCAAAATTTTCAATGCAAAGAAAATATATAAGGCAAATTGTGAGATAGATAAATATAAAGCGCGTTTGGCAGTAAAAGGGTGTTCACAAAAGCGCGGTATAGACTACGATGAAATATACTCACCAGTTGTGATGTACGATTCTCTGCGTTTATTCTTGTCAATAGCTGCAGCCTACAAAATTAACATTTATCAGTTTGATGTGAAGACGGCGTTCTTACATAATTTTTTTAAAGAACTGCATAATGAGTTCGACATTGTCTATGGACCTGCTGAATCGTTTATTGGACTCCAGATTGAAGTGTGCAAAAAGTAATTAAAATTGAAAATTCATCAAAACGCTTATGTTAACAGATTACTGCAATGCTTCAACGATGAAAATTGTGCAGCAGTGTCGACTCCAGCAGAGCCAGGTATGCGTTTTTCAAAACTAAAGACTCAATCAGAAGATATTTTTCCTTATCGTTAGGCAATTGGCTCTATTATGTATTTAATGTTATCCACGCGTCCAGACATTGCTTTCAGTGTTGGTGTATTGAGTCAATATGTCAAGAATCCGTCGCGAACTCATTAGCAAGGTGTTAAGCACATTTTTAAATATATAAAAGGAACAAAAAAAAGGGAAATCTTTTGATATTGGTTCAGAACGTAACATTTAACAATGTACAGCGACGCAGACTGGGTAGGAGATTTGTACACAAGAAAGAGTACCACTGGAGGGATTGCTACTCTCACTGGTGGACCTGTAGCAGCAACAAAGTTAGTTGTATGGAAACTAATGTTTAGTATTGAAATAAGAATTAATGAAGCATGAATCAGAGAGCAATATCGTTGGTGACGACTCCAGAATCTTCAAAAAGGACTAAACATATTGATGTACAGTATTTTTATATTTTTGATGTCTATGCTTAAGGTGAAATCTATGATCAATACCTAGAAAGTGGCATTCAGCCGACAGACATGCTTACTAAAGCATTATGTAAAGAAAAACTTTACTTATTGTTATCAATTTTAAAAATGTACTGAAAATATCATCATCACTTACTTACATATATCGCTCCTTTATTGCAACATAGTCATATCTCAAAAAACAAAATTTTTCAGTTACTGACGAAAAAGAGTTTCTCAATACCTTCTTTATTTGTAAAAAAATTTGCATAAACATATCTCTATCTAAATCCAAGTTATAACCGCTTACATGCTCAAGCCGTCCATATAAATGCTTACGCTTTGAAAATTTAAAATGCATTTTGCCACGTTTGAGTTTTTTTGAGATATGACTACTTTGCAATAAAGGAGCGATATGTAATATATGAAAGCGAGAGGGAGTGCTAAAAATAACGCTTTCAAAATATTATTCAAATCAATAATGAACATAGCTCAACTTGAAGTACTTAAAGATTTGATTTAATTTTAAAATGTTATACGTTCTAAATTTTAAGATATGTCGTTTTGACAATCAACTTCCTTTTTAGCTCTCTCTCTGCTTCCTATCTTCAAACAAGTAACACTTTTAATTGTATTGAATTATAATAAAATCTGAATTTATTTTAAACAATAATCATTTTCTCTGGACTGTATTTATTCTCAACACAGATGTCATTGGTTAATCATATGTAGGTGTTGCAGTTTTGTGAGAGAATATAGTCCCAATAGTGCTCCAGTGGTCTGAAAATAAATCTAAAGATGCCTCAACTTTAATCATTTCACTGGACACACCTTTCACTATTCCAAAGTCGATAATATCAGGAATTGTTTGTCGATCTGTTGGCTAACCACTTTAAACTACAGTCAACAACACTTAAGAAAGTGTATCAGACAAAACATGACCCTAAGGACTGATTAAATGTGAGCCCCAGAATGTGTGTTAAGCATTGTAGTACCCAGCTGCTAGAAAACGGGAACCTACTGATTTGAAAATCTGGGAGGAGAATAAACAGATGAAACCACAAGCTTTTGATAAAAATTTAAAATAATAGATGGTTGTTGCTTGAAGATATTCTTCGCAATAATCATTTAAGAGATAGTGTTTTATTCTCGTTGTTAGTAGAATTCTCGAGCCATCACCAGCTCTACCACGAGGATCCCTTGAGTTGTAGAAATTATATCCACTAATTCTGAAATAGCTTTGAGACGTGAAATTAGTTTGTTAGATAAGCATAACATCGTGTTATTTACCCAGAAGGAAATATTCTATTTCATTTTTTTGTTAGCTGATGCCGTTTGCGTTCCAAAAAATGATTTTTAGATTCATGGCTTATTTAATACTGCCTGCCGTATTTTCAACATTTCCTGCATCATACAGGACATGTTGACAGTAAAGATATTTACTCTTTGTATAAAGCTCTCTATTTAGGCTTCGGAACGGAATCTGCCAACATAAAAATGAAATAAAATATTTCCTGGTGGTTCCGGAATTCTAATAAAGGCGCAAATAAAATGGTTTTTATGAAGCTTAGCCTAACACAGTTTTTAACTACTGTAACGCTAAAAGTCGGGCCATTGTTTTTAGCGACACAACGAATTACGGTTGCTTGTTTTGTTTCTTATCTTAATATCTTAATATATAAAAAATCCGTGTCACTGTGTATGTTTCGAATAAACTCAAAAACGAGTCAACTGATATTCATGAAAATTGGCATATATATGTAATTTGGTCCAACTTAGATGATAGGATAGTTATTATTTAAATTTATGGCCTGGGGGCGGAGGGGCGTGGCAAAATGTTTGTACCGTATACGAAGCTAGACCGCAGGACCGATCCTTCTGAAACTTTGTCAGCATGTTACTCAAACTCCAGCATAAATAATAGGAAATTTTATTTCGTCCACGCCTACTTTAACGCCCATTTTTTAATAATATAAAAATCTAAATGTTTCCGAATAAACTCAAAAACGAGTCAACTGATATTCATGAAAATTGGCATATATATGTAATTTGGTCCAACTTATATGATAGGATAGTTATTATTTAAATTAATGGCCTGGGGGCGGAGGGGCGTGGCTCTTTATATATATAATTCTACTGTACGTGCGTTGTAACTGAACTCCTCCTAAACGGCTGGATCGATTTGCATAAATTTTTTTGTATGCGTTTGGGTGGCGCCCCGGGTGGTTTAGATTTACAATTCGGTCCAATTGGAAAAAGGGGCATGGTACCTCCCATACAAACCACATATTAAAAATCTATTATATCTGCTCCTGATAACGGTATTTGAACAAAATTTGGTACGTCGGTTTGGTGTGCATTTTTTAAGTGCTGCTGCAAAATATGGGCGGGATTGGACAAAGGGGCGTGGTACCTCTCATACAAACCACAAATTAAAAATCTATTATTTCTGCTCCTGATAATGGTATTTGAACATAATTTTGTATGTCGGTTCAGTGTGCATTTTTTTAGTGCTGCTGCAAATATGGGCGGGATTGGACAAAGGGGCGTGATACCTCCCATATATCCCAAAAATTTAAATAGCCATATTTTGGGCATTTTTTGACCTACGTCGATGATATTTGGTACATATTGTATTGGCATAATTTGGAATACGTACCAGGAGAAAATTGGGTGGGACCACGCCCCTTTTTAGGAAAATTAAAAATCGTAATATAGTCTTAACTACTGGATCGATTGTCATTAACTTTTCACAATAGGATATATATGTAAATACTTTTAATTTTATTTTATAACGAGGGGGGTAGCGAAGCACACCGGGATAAGCTAGTATATATATATATAGGTATGAATTAAAATTAAAGTTTTGTATTTTTTTTGTATAGAAATGAATTAAACTTATTTGCTGAACTGTAACTTGTCATTTGTGTTCAACATATTCAACCCAAATAGTAATAATCATAATAATAATAATAGTAATAATATGTTCTACTGAAGGAATTATATCATAATGGTTGTTAGGTAGCATTACACCTGGTAGTTGAGGCTAAGTTAAGGTTAATAATGTCTTATTATTATTATTAACTTAAAACAATTTGACTGTAACGGCCAAATGAATGGGAACACAAAACGTGGTAACAGCAGCACTGAAATCAGTCAGCTGTTAATGTTAATGCACAGCAGAATTGTATGTAAGCATAAAAGCGTAAAAGCACGAGCAATTGACGAGGCCACCGCAAAACAGGTTCGCTGCAAAAATTTCTGCAAGAACTCGATGCAACATCACAAACAGATTATTCGCTGTGGTGTGCAGCCGGGGGACTTAAAAGGCCGGTGATATGCAAACTCCCCTTACGAGAACTGATGCTGTAAAAGGTACTCCACATACTTCTGCTGATTTGTTGAACTGCCACCAGCCGTCTATTTACCAGGAATCCTGCTATGATATAAAATTGTGGATATTGAAAATGGTGTTACTAGTCTTAACACCAAAAAGCCACATGTGTCGATAAAATAAGCAACAAAATGCTGCAAGAATTGCCTTATATTGCAAAAAGAATAATACTAATATTTAATAGTATTCTACACCTAGAACACTATGCAACAGAATAGAAGGTCTCGATGATTATATGATATCAAAGCCCGGCAAAGTTACGAAGGTTGAATAGTATAGGCCTTATAGTATTAGTAGATTGGATATACTATTGTTTTTCAAAATAAAAGTTCTTACTAATTTGAATTTTCATTTAATCAATTAACCTGAACTTGAGCCTGATAATATTAATTTGTTATACACATTAAGTTAGGGTGAAATTAGGCTTCCCACCCGTACTTTATAATAATGTATTGTACGTTTTTTTGATTAATTGTACTCTATACTTTATAGAAACAATAAAGTACACCAAAATACTTTATTTCGCATTATTTGATTTATCTACAATTCAAAATATATTCGGGTTATATTAGTCATTTATTGACGTTTTTTTACTGTGGCGATTCTTTCTTAAGACTATGTCATGGCAATTTGGATATGAAACAAGCAAAAAAATTAACCTTTTGTCTGCACCGGAACTGACCAGGGAAATTCACATGAATTTTTTATTATTTATCGATAAAGCCTTAGAGTACCTGAATAAATGGTTTGATTTTAAAAATACAAACTGGTTATTTACAATTAGCAATAAAAATTTAAAGAGCAAAGTTAAATTTGATAATATTGTGAGCATAAACGAAAATTTATGATCAGATATACAGTTCTGAAGGTTTTGCGGAATTATCTACAGCAAGTAAATGGCAGCTATTATTTAATAAGACTGATGATAATTTATCAAATTTGTATAAAGTAATTTCATTTTTAATTTCTATTCCTGCCACGAGAGAGAGTTCTTTCTGTAATGAAGAGCAAATGGCGAGACGAAAGAAACAAAGCGTCTCTGAATCTGATAAAAAATCAATTAATTATTTACTTTAATTTAAATATGATAATTATTTGATAAAACTTGCGAAAAGCAATAAAAAAAAATACGTTTTCAAATATAACAATAAAGAAAAATAAATTGTACTTTATTTTTATACTGTGTACTTTTTTTCCTAAACTTTACCAACCAATGTACGTTAATTGCAAAAAAAAGTTGGGAACCCTAGGTGTAATAGTGTTGAGCAGCATGAAAGAGAGCAAATTGTTCAAAAGAGGCGGATGATATAAGACGTATTTGACGACGAGTGTGTTCTGTGCTCTATAATTATTTTAAAAACTTCAAACAAATCAAATTTTTGTTATTTAAATATTTATTTATTTATTTATTTATTTCCAATATATTTTATTAATCAATTTATAAAATATATATAAAAGGCGCCGGTAGCTAGACCATATGCGCGCATATTACTTCATTATACATAGTAATTAATGCAATCTTAAATGTAAATCTTATATAAACATAATATAATGAACAATAAATTAAAAAAAAAAATATTTATTTACAAAAGAAAGAATATATATGTACATAATTATATACATATATACAAAAATTAGAGTTTCCATAATCTCAAGAAGAATATATACATTTTAACCTAAATATTTTGGATTGCGTGATGCTGAAGACATCTGTTTATTTTTCCTATGTTGTCATATCTTCTACAATCGAGTATTTCCTCCAGTGAGCAATCAATTTTGGATATCGGGCAGGTAGTCAGGATATGAGTTACGGTAAGGATTACATCACAGATTGTACACTTTGCTGGATCAGTTTTCTCAAAGTAGTGTCTGGAGTTAAAGATGCACTTACCCACTCTTAGGCGGGCCAGTGTGATACACTGTGATCTTGTCAAATTTTTGTTATATTTCGAACTATTGGTGAATGGATTTTTTTGTTGTTGAAGCATTTTGAATGGATTTTTCATTACTTTTGGGAAACATGGAATTTCTGTTACTTGGTGTAATTCCAAGGCGTTTTTGGCACATCGATCAGCACTTTCGTTTCCCTGAATTCCAATGTGGGATGGAATCCAATGTAAGAGAATCTGTTGTAATTCATCTGGAAGACGTAGCATATCATCGTAGATACCGTTACGATTTTTTATTAGAGCCCTTGTTGCACTTAAGCTATCAGTGTATATTAACGTCTTACCTTCTAGTTCCACGGCCAAAGAAATTGCTGTTCTAATGGCAGCAATTTCTGCAGTAAAAATGCCTGAGTAATCTGGTATTCTAGCTTCTCTTATGGTTTAAAATTGTTTATCCGTAGTTTGTTTTACTACAGAGTAAGACGTTAACCCATGTTGGTACGACCCATCTGTATTTGGTTCGGAGCAAAAGAAGAAATTTTTTGGAGGAACATCCTTTTGAAGCATGCTGGATCTGTAAAGTTTTTGGCCAAACAGCTCAGGCTATCATCTCCTCTGACAAGATTATTACACCACGAACTTGTAACTGGTTTTTGTGGTATAGATAAATTAAATTTTTTTAGTGTTGAAACTATATTATTTGAAGATGATTTTGAGCAATTAGACGTTGAATCACTGATTTTTTTCCAGAAGGATTCGTGCAGGCCATCAAAAGAAAATGCAATAGACCTTGATGCCATATTAACAGCTGCATTCTCCAACATTCTATGAAAATCTACAAAATTAGCTTCTTTTCTCAAATTTTCCAGTGGAGTTATCCGAAGTAGCCCAGATGCGGTTCTGAAGCATTTATTTAATGATGTATTTAATTTGTTGACATTCGCATTAGAAGTCCATCCGTAAATAGTAATCCCGTGCAAGAGTGCTCCTGTTGTTAAGACACGACAGATGTTAAGTGCCTATATGGGGCCCTTTGTTTCTGCAGCAGATAAGTTTCAGAAGGTTGTTGATTTTGCTTAATTTGTGTACCAATTGTTTAACATGATAGTTCCACAATAGATTTTTAGTGAAGTACAAACCCAAAATTCTCATGCGGTCGGAAATCTGAATTTCTGCATCTCCAATTCGATTAATACGATCAGTGCAATTTCTTTTTCTGCAAACGTGTAGAATCTCGGCTTTGTGATCAGGTATCACAGCCCCTCTGCTTTCTGCCCATATTTGTATCTTGGTGTTCAATCTATTCAAGTTCAAGGTGACTGTTTGCGGATTTCCAGAAGCGACACCAAATATATTGTCAGCATAGATCCCAATATATTCAGTTTCAACTCTTGCAGTGTACAGACGCGTTTTTATAATCGTCGCAACTGAATATTAAAAATTTATTAAAAGAAAATTCACAAAAAAAAAAAAAAAATATACAAAAACAAAACATTTATTAAACAGTTATCTTACTGGTTTTATTTTATTTTTTGCTTGTGTGTAAATACATAAATATTTGTATACACCAACTCAAAAGTGAACACAAAAAAGAGAACTCTGAATGAGTTCACCTTCTAACAACAACAATAAACCTACAAGCAGTAGGAATGTACAATATATAACTTTGGTTGCTAACGACGACAAAAAAAATGAAGTAAACACAAACCTGAATACTACACAAAACACAAATACTCGTGCGCGATCATTATCTTTGAACATGTTAAATATCGATCAAGAAGCAACAACAATTGCACCTATTAGCAAACTTGTCAGCTTAGCTGTACAATCAAACAAACAAACAATAAATACCCAGGTGACCAACGTGCACAAAATTGTAAATGCAGTGAATGAAAATAGTGATAATAAAATCCAAACTGGTATGGACAGATACATAACCGTGCTAAAAAGGGGAAGAAGTCCCAAATCAGCTGAAATAGCGTCAACGGCAAAAATGCCCAAAGATGGGAAAAATAATATTAAACATTCTGAAAATCGTTTTGCATGAACAAGTCGATGAGGACACAAGTACAACAAGGTCCACTAAACCACCGCCGATATATTTAAGAGAACAGAACTCTAACCTTTTGGTAAAAAGCCTTATCTCATTAATTGGAGAAAAAGAGTTCTATGTAACTCCAATTAAGCGCGGAAAAATCAACGAAACTAAAATTCAGGTAACACAAGAAAATAATTATAGAAAAATTGTTTCAGATTTTGAGACTAAAAACAAAAACTTTTATACATATCAACTGAAGAGTGCTAAAGGCCTAACAGTAGTTATAAAAGGAATAGATTCAAGCGTGGATCCGGAAGAGGTAAAGTCTGGCCTTGAAAATAGTGGCTTCAAAGTCAAAAATGTTTCAAACATTAAGAACAGGGAAAAAATCCCCCAACCTATTTTTAGAGTCGAGCTACAGCCAGGCGACTTGAAAATTAAAAAAAATGAATCGCACCCAATCTATAGCTTAAAATACTTGTTGCATCGAAGAGTTACCGTTGAGATGCCACATAAAAAAACTGGACCTATCCAATGCATGAACTGTCAAGAATTTGGCCATACCAAAACTTATTGCAAGTTGCCTACCGTTTGCGTTGTATGTGGCGAGTTACACAGTACCGCTAACTGTGACAAAATAAAAGGTGATACCAAAGCAAAAAAATGTGGTAATTGCGGCGGAAACCACACTGCCAACTATTGGGGCTGCCCTCTTTATTCTCTTTTTAAAAATTCGTCGAACAGAAAAACAAATGCTACTCCCGCTCAGCCCAACACTCATTTAAACTACCCACAGTTACCTCAACCGTCGTCTAGCCATAATCAATACTCAAATGTTTTAAGGTCTAACACGACTCTTACTCAACAAAAACCTAATAGTCAATCTTCATACGCTAATATTTTAAAGAGTAACCAGATTCCAGCGCAAAAAACTGTACCAGTAAATGAAGAATCAGGGCATAATTTTAGTCGTATTGAAGCCTCAATAGAGATCCTTATACAAACAGTAAATACATTCACTCTCAACATGTCCTGTATGATGAAGGAAATGTTGAAAATGCAGTCTACATTGTTGCAGGCTGTATTGAAAAAAGCATGAACTTAAGAATCTGTTTTTGGAACGCAAACGGCATCTGCCAACATAAAAATGAAATTGAATATTTTCTTCTGGATAAACAAATCGATGTTATGCTTATCTCAGAAACTCACTTGACGTCCCGAAGCTATTTTCGAATTATTGGATATAATTTCTACGACACCAATGATCCTCAAGGTAGAGCTTGTGGTGGCTCTGGAATCCTAATAAAAACTCGAATAAAACACTACCTACTAAATGACCTTCGTGAAGAATATCTTCAAGCAACGAACATCTGCATTGAAAATTTTTATCAAAAGCTTGTGATATCATCTGTTTACTCTCCTCCCAGGTTTTCGATTTCAGAGAGTCAAAATACCGCCTTTTATACAACACTGGGGTCCCGTTTTCTAGCAGCTGGTGACTACAATGCTAAACACACATTTTGGGGCTCACGTTTAATCAGTCCTAAGGGTCGTGTTTTGTTTGACACAATTTCAAAAATGGGTTTGAATGTAGTTTCAAGTGGTCAGCCAACATATTGGCCAACGGATCGTCAAAAAATTCCTGATGTTATCGACTTTGGGATTATGAAGGGCGTGCCCAGCGAAATGATTGAAGTAGAAGCGTCTTTGGATTTGTGTTCAGATCACTCGCCTACTATTATCACTATTTAATCACACACAACTGCAACACCTACATGTGATTTACCGCTGACACCTGCACGTATTAACTGGCTGAAATACAAAAAATATTTGAGTGCTCATTGCACGGAAAATATGCCATTGAGAACACCTGCTGACATAGAAAACTCTATTAGGTTGTTTGAAGCACATGCTAAACAAGCTGCTCTTAATGCTTCTTCAATTCAACCAAATCAACAAGCGAGATTTAACAATATTTTTTGTGCAGACATAGAAAGGCTATTGACTGAAAAACGGAGAGCTCGACGAGAATGGCAACGTTACAGATCGCCTCAGCTAAAATACGGCTTAAGGAGTGTACCAAACAGCTAAGAAAAGTTTTACAATCACAAAAAACAGCTTCGCTGCAAAAATTTCTGCAAGAACTCGATACAACACCATCAACAGATTATTCGCTGTGGCGTGCAGCCAGAGGACTTAAAAGGCCAGTGATTTGCAAACCTCCATTACGAGCCTCTAATGGTGACTGGGAAAGAACTGATGCTGAAAAAGGTGATCTATTTGTTAAGCACCTAGAAAAAGTATTTACCCCGAATATTTCTGCTGATATTATTGAACTGCCACCAGTCGTCTCTTTACCAGAAATACCGATGAGATTTAACATGACTGAGATTGAAAATACTATTACTAGTCTTAACACCAGAAAAGCCCCAGGTGTCGACAAAATAAGCAACAAAATGCTTCAACAACTGCCTTATATTGCAAAAAGAGTTATACTCTTCATTTTTAATAGTATTCTACGGCTGCAATACTATCCTGCAGAATGGAAGGTTTCGATGATTATTATGATATCAAAGCCCGGCAAGGATCATACGAAGGTTGAATCCTATCGGCCTATTAGCTTATTGCCCAACATTTCAAAACTATTTGAAAAGCTGTATATGAGCAAGCTGATGCCTATACTGACTAGAAGTGGATGCATTCCAGATCATCAATTCGGTTTTCGCAGACAACATAGCACAATTGAACAAACTCACAGACTTGTGAACGTAGTTAGAGACACCTTTGAAAAAAAGAAATATTGCTCTGCGCTCTTTATAGATGTTTCTCAAGCTTTCGATAAAGTATGGCACGAAGGTCTTATCCAAAAATTAACACGAAATCTCCCCGCAAACATCGTCAAGCTTTTAAAAAGCTATCTAGAGGAACGAAAATTTGTTGTTAGGGAAGGCAATTTTTTAAGCCCTTCGCGGTCGATCGAAGCCGGAATTCCCCAAGGCAGCATCTTCGGTCCCTTACTTTATTTAATTTATGCCTCTGACTTACCGTTAAGCAATAACATTCATACATCAACATTTGCCGATGATACAGCTTTTTTAAGCGTCCATGAAAATCCAGTAGAAGCCTCCATCAACTTACAAGGGTATATATCCAAATTGGAAAAATGGCTCAAACAATGGCGTATAAAAGTTAACGAGCAGAAATGTGTACACGTCACTTTTACGTTGCGAAGGGAAACATGCCCGCCTATACAAATCAACACCGAGACTATTCCGCAACATACTGTAGTCAAATATCTAGGCGTTCACCTTTACCGCCGTTTAACATGGAAATCGCATATAGACGCAAAGTTGATGCAAATGAAATTAAAAGCAGCCCAAATAAATTGGCTTATGGGTAGAAATTCAATACTGAGCCTAGACTGTAAACTTCTACTATACAACGCGATCCTGAAACCAATATGGTGCTATGGAATCCAGCTATGGGGCACTGCCTCAGCATCGAATGTAGAAAAAATTCAGAGGCGACAAAATAAAATTCTACGTACAATAACTGCAGCCCCCTGGTATGTCAGAAACCATAGAATTCATAAAGATCTAGACGTTCCGTTGGTAAAGACAGTATTTTCGAAACACGCGAAAAAATACATTAAAAAACTTGAGTTGCACCCAAACCCACTTGCGCGCAATATTCTAGAGTATAGAGGCCACACCCGGCTCAGGAGGAGGGACACTCTTTCTATCAGCCGTACACGAGAGATGTAAAACAACAAAAATCAACCGTTGTAACTAAAAATTATGTTTAGCATTGGCTAAACTTATATTTATTATTTTTTTTTTTAGATTTAAGATTTTAAAAACTTATTGATGTTTCAATCTATTATTGAAGATTCAATAAATAATATACATATAAAAAAAAAAAATAAATCCCAATATAATCAATTCCGGGTAAGTTCTCAACAGCTTTTGCTAAGGAATTGGCATAAACATTATATAGTACTATAGAGAGAGGTGAACCATGTGGAATTCCATTATCTAATGCGTACGTCTTTGAGTAATATCCATCAACCTTGACAGTTATTTTGCGATTTTGAAGGAATGAATTTAGAAGTTTCAAAGTATGTTTGGAGATTCCCCAGGCGTGTAATTCCATTATAATATATGTTGATATAACACGATCGAAGGCCTTTTCAATATCTTTTGAAAGGACTAGGTTGTGTTTACTATTTTTAAGGTTTTGGCGCAAAACTTCTTCAAGCTGGTGACATATAGTATGAACTCCATGTCTTGGTATGAAGGCATGCTGGATTTTGGACAGGTTTAATTTGGTATACTTCCAAAAACGTTTAGCCAGAATTTTTTCTAAAATTTTAGATAAAGCTGGCAACAATGAAATAGGGCGGTAGCCTTCTAAACTATTTGAGCTCTTCAACGGTTTTGGTATTGGTGATAGTACTGCAATTTTCCAGTCATGTGGGTAGACACCAGTTGCCAATATGTTGTTGTAGAGTTCGCAGAGACGACTTTTGATGTTATCAGGTGCATTTTTTACCATAGTGTATGTAATCTTGTCACGTGCTGGAGTGGTGCCTTTTAGTGATTCCATTATTTCATTCAGTTCTGAAATCAGGATTGAGTGGGTCATTATTTCATATCTACAATACGTTTGTGGGAGGTTATCAATATCCAGATTGTTCTTAGTTCTAATGACGCGGGGGTTGAAGGCTTCATCAGAACTGAGTGAAGACCAAAATACTGCAAAACTATCAGCAATTTCAGAAGGGTGTTGTATGCTATTGCCATCTACATTTATTGTCGGAAAATTCGGGATACGATTAACCCTTAAGTTGTTTACCATGCCCCAAAGTACCCGAAAATCCATTGTGGGAATAAGGGAGTTTAGGAAATTTTTCCCATGTTGTTCTCTTTGCAGTCTTACAATCTCTTTTTATTCTTGCACAAATGTTTTTGTATATAATCACATTTTCCCTATTACGTGTCCTTTTAAAAACTTTCCATGCCTTCTGTTTCAAGCTAATTAATTCTGATATGTCAGAATTAAACCAAACAGGGCAATTCTTTATTTTTGGCCTACGACTGATAGGTATGGATTCGTTCGCTGATTTTCTAAAAATACGTTTTAATTGTGCTGCTTCCTTGTTAACGTTTGATGATTTTTTAAATTCTCTACTCACTAGATCTGCCTTTCTTTTAAAAAGAGGCCAGTCAGCGTTTCTTTCCTTAAAAGGAGGCAAAAAGCGTTTTGAAATAATATCCACATCATTTGTTATTTTTATGGGGAAATGATCGGCAACCTCCGGCATTGGCAAGCAGTTCCATTTAAAATGTGGAGCTATATTAGTGGAAGACATGGTAACATCTACGGCGGTCAGCGCATTTCTGGTGTTAAGTAATGTAGGAGAACCATCATTCATAATAACTAAGTTTTTATCGTTTGCAAACTCCTCAAAAATTGCTCCGTTTGGTGAGTTGAATGCAGATCCCCATAGAATATTTTGTGAGTTAAAGTCTCCTAAAACTATGTGATGTGAATTCTCATTAATCGATATGTCGTTTACCATCAGGTTCGTTAAATTAATATGAGTTTCTTTATACACATTTGTGATATGAAGATCTTCATTTGAGCTGATTACGACAGTTTGAAAAAGTAAGTTATTCGTGGATCTTATATGTTGTTTTACTTTCAAGTTATTTTTAACAAAGATTGCTATACCAGATTTAGCATAATTATATTCATTATTGTTGTGATGAAAAACTTGGAAACCCGGGAGATGTAACAAATGTATATTTCTATTTATAATATGCGTTTCTTGTAGTACTATGATATTAGGTTTGTGTCTTGCGACTAAAAATTCAAGGGCAAATTTGTTGTTTAAAAAGCCTTGTAAATTCCACTGGAGGATCGATATATTTAGATTCAAAGCCATAATTTTTTATTATTATTTTTTTTTATTACCCTTTGAGGGCAGACTCATAGTAGTCTTCAGAGTTTTAGGGGATGTTAGAACATTTAACTGGGGAAAATTCTCGTACTTTTGCGTGCATGGTGATTTATTATTTTCTTGGTTGATGTTGTTGGCGTTTTCTGTTGGGGTGCTTATTCCCAAGCCTTCAGTGATTTCCTGAATGACCATTTGCTCAGTAATGTCACTGTCGATATCCGGTTTGAAGCAGTTGTCATTTTTATCGTCACTAGAAATCCAATCATATTCAAAAGAGTTACTTACGTTGATATCATTTATGCTTGTGTTGGAGTTATTTGTGTTTGTTTTATTAAGTGACATAATTTTAGCAATTGTATCAGAACCTGTCGAGTGAGTTTCATTAGCCATTGTTTCTGCACTTCTTGCGTTCTTTTTAGTTGTTGTTGTTTTTAAGTTTAAGCTGCCTGCAGGCATTTCTGTTATTTTAATTGATTTATTTTGAATTTCTGGATAATTATTAGATGAAGTAGTTAGTTGTGTTGCTAAGTTGATGTTAATGGTTTTTGAAAGAGATTGTATTGTATTAAACGTATTTGACGACGAGTGTGTTCTGTGCTCTATAATTATTTTAAAAACTTCAAACAAATCAAATTTTTGTTATTTAAACATTAAAGTTATATTAAACCTCAAATAAACATAATTAAACTGAATTTAAACTCTACAAAATTAGGGGCTCAACCTTCATACCAAAACAAAAATAGAGTAAAAATATTAAAAATATAACGTGCATGTTAATGCGAGGAAGAGGAAATCGCTTCATTATTGTTTTCACGGGATTTTGAATAAAGAAGCCAGTGGCTCCAATAAATATCCTGGGGCTCAATTCTCGTTCCTAAAAAAATTATTTAATAGAACCCAGTAGCTGAAATTTTAACAGTCCTTTAATTCTGGTCCCAAAGAAAAGTGTAGATAACCATAAATCCTATCGGATGTGCGTTGATTACCGAGCAGTAAAAAAAAAAGTGATCGCCGACAAATTTCCATTGCCACGTATGGACGACATATTAGATAACTTAGGCCGTGCAAAACATTTTTCAAAATAAATTTATTTTCGGCATTTCACCAAATTCCTTTGTACCCAGAATCTCGGGATATCACTTCTTTCAGCACGGATAAAGGTTCTTTCCAATGGAAAGTTCTGCCATTTGGACTAAACGTAGCTCCAAACTCGTTCTCAAGAATGATGACGATCGCATTTTCGGGTCTCACACTCAACAAAGCCTTTTTATATGTCGATGACATTGGATGTAGTAAGCGACATCATCTAAATAATTTAAAATCCGTGTTCGAAATTTTTAGAAATTACAACCTGCAAATAAATCCATATAAATGCAATGGCCTGCTGCCAGACGAGAGCAAAATTACAACTATAATGATCTACCCAACAAAAATTGATAAAGATTCAGTAAGATGTTCTGTGGCATTCGCCAATTATTAGAGGAGATTCATTCCTAATTTTGCTATTATAGCAGGATATTTAAATTATTTGACAAGGAAAAATTCTTAGTTCATTTGGGATAAAACATGCCAAAGTTCATTTAAAAAACTTAAATCTGCACTAATATCACTAAAAATATTACAATATCCAAATTTTACGAAACCATTTTTAATTACGGTAGACGCATCAAAGATTGGTTGCGGGGCAATACTGAGAAAAAAATTTTAACGGTAATGATCTACCAATATACTTTGCACCCACATCATTTACTCAAGCTGAGCAAAACAGCCATTTAGCGATACATTTTTTTTTTTTTTTTTTTTTTAAATAATAAATATAAGTTTAGCCAATGCTAAACATAATTTTTAGTTACAACGGTTGATTTTTGTTGTTTTACATCTCTCGTGTACGGCTGATAGAAAGAGTGTCCCTCCTCCTGAGCCGGGTGTGGCCTCTATACTCTAGAATATTGCGCGCAAGTGGGTTTGGGTGCAACTCAAGTTTTTTAATGTATTTTTTCGCGTGTTTCGAAAATACTGTCTTTACCAACGGAACGTCTAGATCTTTATGAATTCTATGGTTTCTGATATACCAGGGGGCTGCAGTTATTGTACGTAGAATTTTATTTTGTCGCCTCTGAATTTTTTCTACATTCGATGCTGAGGCAGTGCCCCATAGCTGGATTCCATAGCACCATATTGGTTTCAGGATCGCGTTGTATAGTAGAAGTTTACAGTCTAGGCTCAGTATTGAATTTCTACCCATAAGCCAATTCATTTGGGCTGCTTTTAATTTCATTTGCATCAACTTTGCGTCTATATGCGATTTCCATGTTAAACGGCGGTCAAGGTGAACGCCTAGATATTTGACTACAGTATGTTGCGGAATAGTCTCGGTGTTGATTTGTATAGGCGGGCATGTTTCCCTTCGCAACGTAAAAGTGACGTGTACACATTTCTGCTCGTTAACTTTTATACGCCATTGTTTGAGCCATTTTTCCAATTTGGATATATACCCTTGTAAGTTGATGGAGGCTTCTACTGGATTTTCATGGACGCTTAAAAAAGCTGTATCATCGTCAAATGTTGATGTATGAATGTTATTGCTTAACGGTAAGTCAGAGGCATAAATTAAATAAAGTAAGGGACCGAAGATGCTGCCTTGGGGAACTCCGGCTTCGATCGACTGCGAAGGGCTTAAAAAATTCCCTTCCCTAACAACAAATTTTCGTTCCTCTAGATAGCTTTTTAAAAGCTTGACGATGTTTGCGGGGAGATTTCGTGTTAATTTGTGGATAAGACCTTCGTGCCATACTTTATCGAAAGCTTGAGAAACATCTATAAAGAGCGCAGAGCAATATTTCTTTTTTTCAAAGGTGTCTCTAACTACGTTCACAAGTCTGTGAGTTTGTTCAATTGTGCTATGTTGTCTGCGAAAACCGAATTGATGATCTGGAATGCATCCACTTCTAGTCAGTATAGGCATCAGCTTGCTCATATACAGCTTTTCAAATAGTTTTGAAATGTTGGGCAATAAGCTAATAGGCCGATAGGATTCAACCTTCGTATGATCCTTGCCGGGCTTTGGTATCATAATAATCATCGAAACCTTCCATTCTGCAGGATAGTATTGCAGCCGTAGAATACTATTAAAAATGAAGAGTATAACTCTTTTTGCAATATAAGGCAGTTGTTGAAGCATTTTGTTGCTTATTTTGTCGACACCTGGGGCTTTTCTGGTGTTAAGACTAGTAATAGTATTTTCAATCTCAGTCATGTTAAACCTCATCGGTATTTCTGGTAAAGAGACGACTGGTGGCAGTTCAACAATATCAGCAGAAATTTTTGCAGCGAAGCTGTTTTTTGTGATTGTAAAACTTTTCTTAGCTGTTTGGTACACTCCTTAAGCCGTAATTTTAGCTGAGGCGATCTGTAACGTTGCCATTCTCGTCGAGCTCTCCGTTTTTCAGTCAATAGCCTTTCTATGTCTGCACAAAAAATATTGTTAAATCTCGCTTGTTGATTTGGTTGAATTGAAGAAGCATTAAGAGCAGCTTGTTTAGCATGTGCTTCAAACAACCTAATAGAGTTTTCTATGTCAGCAGGTGTTCTCAATGGCATATTTTCCGTGCAATGAGCACTCAAATATTTTTTGTATTTCAGCCAGTTAATACGTGCAGGTGTCAGCGGTAAATCACATGTATGTGTTGCAGTTGTGTGTGAGTAAATAGTGATAATAGTAGGCGAGTGATCTGAAGACAAATCCAAAGACGCTTCTACTTCAATCATTTCGCTGGGCACGCCTTTCATAATCCCAAAGTCGATAACATCAGGAATTTTTTGACGATCCGTTGGCCAATATGTTGGCTGACCACTTGAAACTACATTCAAACCCATTTTTGAAATTGTGTCAAACAAAACACGACCCTTAGGACTGATTAAACGTGAGCCCCAAAATGTGTGTTTAGCATTGTAGTCACTAGCTGCTAGAAAACGGGACCCCAGTGTTGTATAAAATGCGGTATATTGACTCTCTGAAATTGAAAACCTGGGAGGAGAGCAAACAGATGATATCACAAGCTTTTGATAAAAATTTTCAATGCAGATGTTCGTTGCTTGAAGATATTCTTCACGAAGGTCATTTAGTAGGTAGTGTTTTATTCGAGTTTTTATTAGGATTCCAGAGCCACCACAAGCTCTACCTTGAGGATCCTTGGTGTCGTAGAAATTATATCCACTAATTCGAAAATAGCTTCGGGACGTCAAGTGAGTTTCTGAGATAAGCATAACATCGATTTGTTTATCCAGAAGAAAATATTCAATTTCATTTTTATGTTGGCAGATGCCGTTTGCGTTCCAAAAACAGATTCTTAAGTTCATGGTTTTTTCAATACAGCCTGCAACAAGGTAGACTGCATTTTCAACATTTCCTGCATCATACAGGACAAGTTGAGAGTGAATGTATTTACTGTTTGTATAAGGATCTCTATTGAGGCTTCAATACGACTAAAATTATGCCCTGATTCTTCATATACTGGTACAGTTTTTTGCGCCGGAATCTGGTTACTCTTTAAAATATTAGCGTATGAAAATTGACTATTAGGTTTTTGTTGAGTAAGAGTCATGTTAGACTTTAAAACATTTGAGTATTGATTATGGCTAGACGACGGTTGAGGTAACTGTGGGTAGTTTAAAGGAGTGTTGGGCTGAGCGGGAGTAGCATTTGTTTTTCTGTTCGACGAATTTTTAAAAAGAGAATAAAGAGGGCAGCCCCTATAGTTGGCAGTGCGGTTTCCGCCGCAATTACTACATTTTTTTGCTTTGGTATCACCTTTTATTTTGTCACAGTTAACGGTACTGTGTAACTCGCCACATACAACGCAAACGGTAGACAACTTGCAATAAGTTTTGGTATGGCCAAATTCTTGACAGTTCATGCATTGGATAGGTCCAGTTTTTTTATGTGGCATCTCAACGGTAACTCTTCGATGCAACAAGTATTTTAAGCTATAGATTGGGTGCGATTCATTTTTTTTAATTTTCAAGTAGCCTGGCTGTAGCTCGACTCTAAAAATAGGTTGGGGGATTTTTTCCCTGTTCTTAATGTTTGAAACATTTTTGACTTTGAAGCCACTATTTTCAAGGCCAGACTTTACCTCTTCCGGATCCACGCTTGAATCTATTCCTTTTATAACTACTGTTAGGCCTTTAGCACTCTTCAGTTGATATGTATAAAAGTTTTTGTTTTTAGTCTCAAAATCTGAGACAATTTTTCTATAATTATTTTCTTTTGTTACCTGAATTTTAGTTTCGTTGATTTTGCCGCGCTTAATTGGAGTTACATAGAACTCATTTTCTCCAATTAATGAGATAAGGCTTTTTACCAAAAGGTTAGAGTTCTGTTCTCTTAAATATATCGGCGGTGGTTTAGTGGACCTTGTTGTACTTGTGTCCTCATCGACTTGTTCATTCAAAATCGCAAAACGATTTTCAGAATGTTTAATATTATTTTTCCCATCTTTGGGCATTTTTGCCGTTGACGCTATTTTAGCTGATTTGGGACTTCTTCCCCTTTTTAGCACGGTTATGTATCTGTACATACCAGTTTGGATTTTATTATCACTATTTTCACTCACTGCATTTACAATTTTGTGCACGTTGGTCACCTGGGTATTTATTGTTTGTTTGTTTGATTGTACAGCTAAGCTGATAAGTTTGCTAATAGGTGCAATTGTTGTTGCTTCTTGATCGATATTTAACATGTTCAAAGATAATGATCGCGCACGAGTATTTGTGTTTTGTGTAGTATTCAGGTTTGTGTTTACTTCATTTTTTTTGTCGTCGTTAGCAACCAAAGTTATATATTGTACATTCCTACTGCTTGTAGGTTTATTGTTGTTGTTAGAAGGTGAACTCATTCAGAGTTCTCTTTTTTGTGTTCACTTATGAGTTGGTGTATACAAATATTTATGTATTTACACACAAGCAAAAAATAAAATAAAACCAGTAAGATAACTGTTTAATAAATGTTTTGTTTTTGTATATTTTTTTTTTGTGAATTTTCTTTTAATAAATTTTTAATATTCAGTTGCGACGATTATAAAAACGCGTCTGTACACTGCAAGAGTTGAAACTGAATGAGCGATACATTTGGCCAAGTTTATAGTAAGATCTGACCATAGACCATTGGTATATCTCTTTAATATCAAGGACCCATCGTCCAAATTAACAAAAATACGTCTTGAACTTTCAGAGTATAACTTTGAAGTAGAATACATAAAAGGGAAGGACAATGTAGGTGCAGATGCGTTATCAAGAGTCTCAATTGATGAACTAAAAAACAAAAATGATCAAATACTTGTAATGACAACACGTTCAAAGTCTAAGGACATACACAATAAAAAAGTCGAATTAACTCAATTGTTAGAAAAACAAAACCATGTAACACTGAAAATTTATGATAAATTCTCACATGATTTCAACAAAAATGTGCCAAAAATTAGAACAGAAATAATAAATATGGATGAAAACAACAAAATAATGCCAATAAATTTCTACAGAAAATTTAAACAACTGCTAACTGTCGATTTTGAGATTATTAGCGAATCAGGCTACAAACTACAGCCAATAATCACAATATTTACATGGCAGAATGGCCAAACGATGACTTATTTTTTTCAATATATAAAATTCAAGAAGTAAAACAACATGGCACCAAAATTCTAAAAACATTTGAAACCATTTTAACAGAACCAATTCAGACTATAATGCAGAATGAATAAAAACAAAAAGTATTGGAAATATACCATAACGACCCTTTAATACGCGGCCACTGTGGGAAAATAAATAAGGTTAGACCAAAAAATATTGAAGAACTTATTCTTACACCGGCACTAACCAACGCATTTAATGTAGTGGTTTTAGACACGATAGGTCCATTGCCTACATCCACGTATGGAAATAAGTATGCATTAACGTTAATTTGCGATCTTTCCAAATACTTAGTCTCGATACCCATTCCCGATAAATCAGAAAATACGGTTGCTCACGCAATTTTTGAAAATTTTGTTTTAGTATTTGGTAAAATGAACACCATAAAGTCAGACTTAGGGACAGAATTTAAAAATGAAATCTTTACAGAACTTTGCAAATTCCTAAAGATTAACGTTAATTTTTCAACAGCAAATCACCACCAAACTTTAGGAACAGTGAAACGAAATCACCGTGTCTTAAACGAATACATTCGAGCGTATTTAAAAGAAAATCTTTCTGATTGGGTTATATATCTAAAGTATTTCACGTTCTATCATAATACTACTGCTAGCACTCTTTTCGAGAACCAGTTTACGCCCTTTGAACTCGTATTTGGTAAAATTTCAAAGATGCCAAACGAAACACATAAAAATTTAGACCCATGTAGCATGTTACTACATATGTATTTATTTACTTGTTAAATAAGTATGTCTATAACTTTATTATTTATTTTTTTATCGATCAAGTTATATATATTTTTATTTTCAAAATTGTGTTTCAACAGATATTCATTCAAAAATATAATTTCAATAAAGATAGTTGTTTTAAATATAAAATTAATATTTTAATTTTATAAACAACTACATTGGCGATCCTGCAAAAACTTGAACTTTGGAAAACAAATATAAATTAATTTATCTTCAATTTAAGATACCAATATAAGCTACATTATTCATACATATGTATGTGTATGCTAATCAATTCAAAAATCTATAAAAACCGTCAATCAATACCATCATCAAGAAATCAAAAATATCAACTTCATTGAAATCAACTAAAAGAAGTCTATGATATTCAACTTACATATTTTAGAATTAGCGTTCTCATTTATTTATTTTATTTATTTATTTATTTTCGATGTCCCATACACAAGACTTAAGTCTTATATTACAGTATGGAACTGAGCATGTGTAAATACAATAAATCAGAAAACAAAAACAAAATTGACATGTATTTAAGTTTGCGCTTTTAAAATATAAGATGAACTTAAAATCTAATATAATATAATTGAATGAAAACCTACGATGTTATACTATCAGACTTTATCAAAAACCAATATATATATGTATATACAAAAACATATTCAACGTGAGAAATGACAAAAAATACTTTTCCTGAATTGGCGTGCGTTACTAATGGTCTGAATTCTAGGGGATTTCGTTCCAGAGACTGACAGCATTAATAAAGAAGTGGTATTTAGAAACCAGTGATCGATGCCCAAACGCTAGAAGTCTTTTACCTCTGGCAAGCGTTGAAAAGCTTAAGCGTTCAAAGAGATGTTCAGGTTGATGTGTATATATAATTTTATGCATGAACAGTAAAGTGCGCACTCTTACAAAATCATCAAAAGTAATGCCATAAAGCAAGGTTACGTATGGTCATATTTTCTGAGACCATATACGTACCGAATAATATTATTAAAGGTCACATTAAGTTTTCTTTTACGCTATCGCAGCTGGCAAAAAGTTCACAGCCGTACAATAAAATCGGTATTAAATACAATTTGGCAAGGATTATTCTAATTTTAATTGGAGTACAATACTGAGTTTGCCAAAGATTTCTTAACATTGAAAACGTTCGACCGCACGCAAAATTAACGTGATTAGACCACGTGAGAGTGCTGTTAAAATGTATACCAAGATTCTTAGCAGAATTTACAATACCTATGGACTGGTTGTTTAATGTTAAAATCGGATTGCAATAAAAATTTGATAACCTCTTTTAATTAATCAGGCACTTGGACTTAGTAGGATTAATTGCTAGACCATTAGCGGTGGCCCACTCGTAGACACGACCTAACTCCTGATTTAGGGTCCTCACACATTCATCAACGGCGGTTTTGCAGCAGCTAATATAAAGCTGAATATCGTCCGCATACAATCTAATTCTGCAGTGTTCCAGTTTGCCTTGAAGATCATTCACGTATAGTGAAAAAAGGAGAGGACCTAAGATGGAGCCTTACGGAACACCTCGAGTTAATGACGAAGATGTTGAGACTGAGGTAGGCGTTTTAACATATTGGTATCTATCGACTAAGTATGAATAAATTAGACCTGTGGCAGTTGATGCGAATCCAAACATATGCCTAAGTTTAAGACACAAAATGGTATGGTCAACCGTATCGAACGCTTTGGAGTGATCTTAGAGAACTATAAAAGTAACATTACCGCACTCTACCTGCTGTCTTATGTCTTCACTAACATCTAAAAGAGCCGTTATGCAACTATGATTTTTACGGAAGCCAGATTGCCGATCAGTCAGCATATTATTGGTTTCAACATATTGTGTAACTTGATTATGGATTAATCTTTCAAAAACTTTGGATAAAAATTGCAAGATTGCTATGGGCCTATAATCAGAATTGGATTTTGGAATCGGAATTACTTTAGCCAGTTTCCAAATTTTTGGATACTGGTTGGTGGTAAAGATCTTGCTAAAAGCAAAAGTTATAAGGGGAAGAAGTTTTGGAATTAGAATCTTCAGAAACCTGGGATCAATTTCATCAACACCAACTGCATTTGATTTTATATATAGCAGACTGGATAAGACATCACATTGTCTTACGTTGGTAAAATTGAAACTAGTATGTGAGATAGCATTGGCGAAATTATAGTAATCAGTATTTGGTGAAACATTCGGAATTTTTAAGAATTGATTATTTAGGGTGTTAGCGTCGATAGCACAGGGTTCTTGGCCACCAGGTTTTCCGATGCCAATTTCGCGAATCGTTCTCCAGGTTTTCTTCGAGTCTATGGCAGTTGAGAACTTTGAGGCATAGTATTCCGATTTTGCTTTCCTAATTAACCCGTTGGTTATCTTGCGTGATACTCGATATTCATCATGCAAATCTGAGGTTCTGAAACGTTTCCATTTAGCATATAGCAAATCTCTGCGTTTAATCGCTTGTTTTATGTCAGGAGTGAACCAGGGCTTATTATGCCTATTTATAATTTATGTTCTTAAAGGAACCACAAGATCGTATAAGTAGTTCAAGTTGTGTTGCAGAAAAGATAGCTGATCATCCACGGAAATTAGGCTGTATAAAATGCTCCAATCAATTCTAAAAAATTCTTCTTCTAACCTAATATAGTCAATATTTTTAAATTCCCGGTATCTGACAAGTTGTACGGGTATATTTAACTGAAAATTAAACGTCATGAAAATTAGGTCATGATGTGAAAAGCAAGAGACAGAGTTGGTCATAAAGCAACACCTTCGAAATGTCACTCACAAAGAAGAGATCAAGAAGTGTGTTGCTTGTATTTGTAAAATGTGTAGCATTATTTCTGTTTGGGGAACTAAGACCAAGTGTAAGCATGTTATCAGGCAGGATTGGGCTTACTAAGATGTTTGAATTAAAATCGCCTGTAATAATAACATCTTCGTACAAGACTGTGTATGTTTCCAGAGCGTTCATAAATCTCTCCATACAAATACTATTATTTGGTCTATAAACGCAACCTAAAAGTAGCTTCCTTCCCTCACAACTAACTTCTAGAAATAAATATTCTAACAGATTTTCAGAACTGGAGGCACCAGTACCCATAATATTGTCTGTAGATTTACTGAGTACTTTGATTGCAATTCCTTTTTTTACATAAATTGCCACGCCTCCATAGCCATTTCTATCAACCCTCCTGACATTGTAACCCTGCAAAGAAATCGATAAATCAGTGTACTCAGGCTTAAACCAAGTCTCAGATACACATATAACATCAACGCCGGAATTTTTAAAAATAAATCCAAACTCTTCAATCTTAGGTCTCAAGCTCTGGGCATTGATGTGACATATTTTAATACCTCTTCTTTGAGTTGCCAAAATTTTTACCATCAAACCAGTCCCATCTCTAGAACGAACCCTATTATTATTATTATTGTTTAATGTGTTCATTGATGTTTACTGTTATATAGGAAAAAGTAACGCACAAGGAGTATATTATATTATCATTCTTCGATGACATGTAAAGGATATTACTAAAATGAATAATGCACAAATAGTTATATATAGTTAAAATAATTAACAATGTAATAATGTTGTAAAAAATGAAAAAACATAACAACAATAAAAATTTCAGGCCAAGGCCAAAAATATTATAACGGTGATAAAATTGTTATATTAGGATTGTATATGATCGGTAACATCACGATATTCACCAGCAGCAACAGACCCATCTGGAACACGAAATAAATTGTTGAGATGTTCCAACTCATCAATAAGTATTGCCTGATCACTAGCAGAAATTTTGACATAAACCAATCCACGTATAGTAAATGCGCTATGTATCCGATTCTCCTTTTTAAGGCGCGTAGCAGCGCGTAAAATTTTAAAGTTTGTAGACGTAAGGTTTTCATTGACATAAATTTTATTGTCAAAATTAGCACCAATATGTCTCAATGTGAAGAAAAACCGCGGATTAGTTTTACGCCAATTAGCAAATGTTTTTAGAAAGTAGTTCTTATCATAAGGGGACTAAAACTTCACAATTATTACCGCGTCTCTCGAGTCTGATGGGTGTTTATTGTTATGGTTTTGTAGCCTATAAATCGTTTTAATTGCAGGGACCGATGTATAAATAGTTTTGCAGATACTCTTAAAAATTTCGGGTAGATTCTCATTAGGCTTGTAAGGAATTTCGTTGAGTCTTAATTCACAAGCAACATTTATATTTTCTTGTTGCTTAACTTTAGATTTTAAAGCTTTAATTTCATATTGCATACTTTTTATGTTAGCCGCGACTGTTTCCAATTTTTCAACTCTTTCGGTAACATTATGCAGTTCATTTTTAATGCTGTTAAAGCTTTTATCTATCTCATTTATTAAACGATTTTCACACTCGCGAAACATAGTTTGTATGGATGTTTGTAATTGTTCACTTAATTTTTCAAAGCGCTTAAGGCCATGTCAGATAAAACTTTTGCTTCGCGTTGCGTTGCAGATTCGCTTTGACATCTAAGATAAAATGTAGGTACTTATATGAAACAAGTCACATAAAGCACTTTTAACGCAACGCGAAGCCAAAAGTTAGGCAACTCTCATCTTTTTGTGCGCTTTGACAATTAAATGTAAACACTACCAACACTTTTTATAGGTAAAGTGAGTGTTGTCAAAGTTTTTATTGTGTCATACACCTTTTGCTTTACGCTTTTTCATCAAAGCAAGGAACGTCATGCGAAGCGACGAAGTTGTATCTGACACGGCCTTTATCCATAATTTGCATGAGCTTAAGCGGTGAGCTTACATTGTGTAAATAAAGAGAATCTGAGTTTGTGCGGCTACTAGTATTTGGGGTACTTTCAAGTACTGATGTTTGGATAACTTCTCTAAAGGTACGGTCACATTTGGCAAACATTTGCCAAAAAAAGCGTAACCACTAAATACGAATGAAAAATTTTTTGATTTATGCATTTATTTATTAAGTTAAAAAGCATCTAATAAGATAAGATTCTTTTACATTTTCTATAAATTATGTAGGAAACTGTTTAACGTAATAAACAGGTATCTAAATCAAAAGTGTTTTCATTCGTATTTAGTGGTTACGCTTTTTTGGGCAAATGTTTGCCAGATGTGACCGTACCTTTAGAGAAGTTATCCAAACATCTATACTTGAGATGGGACTGGTTTGGTGGTAAAAATTTTGGCAACTCAAAGAAGAGGTATTAAAATATGTCACATCAATGTCCAGAGCTTGAGACCTAAGATTGAAGAGTTTGGATTTATTTTTGAAATTCCGGCGTTGATGTTATATGTGTATCTGAGACTTGGTTTAAGCCTGAGTACACTGATTTATCGATTTCTTTGCAGGGTTACAATGTCAGGAGGGTTGATAGAAATGGCTATGGAGGCGTGGCAATTTATGTAAAAAAAGGAATTGCAATCAAAGTACTCAGTAAATCTACAGACATTATTATGGGTACTGGTGCCGACAGTTCTGAAAATCTGTTTGTATTTGTAGATCTTGTTAGTTGTTGATGTTTTTAGAGATTTGGGGTTTTTATTTATACAAGAGTGAGAGATAATTTATTTGTTTTAATCTTGTTGATTTAAGAGTTTTATATTTGAGATTTATTCTCTTTGTTTGCAAAGGACAATTTTATGTATGTAACTTTGGATTTTAAATTTATAATATTTACAATATTTGTTTATTTTTAAATCAAGCACAAGCACAACTAATATTGTTTATTTTCTTATTGTTATTTTAAGGAATTAATAAATATGAGTATTTATTTTATTATTATGCAATTTTATATTTGTTATTGCTTCAATAACGGGTTCCTAGTAATATTTTGTAATATTTTTATATTATGTTTGTAGTTTTTGTTATTGTTCTTTTTATTGTTACATTTGCATTAAATTGCATACATACTTATTTATTTTTATCGAATTGTGTTTGTTTATTTGTTGATATTATACATTTATTGTTATTTATTTGTTATTAAAATATTTTAAGATTGGTTTGGTTGATTAAATTAAATTAAAATGACCACCGATTATTATTAAGAATATTTATTAAGTTTTATGCAGTTTAGAATAGCTTCTGTGTTAAACATTTACTTTAGCACTCTCAAAAAAACACGTCCGATCACCACGACAATATAACATATTTAGAAATTTTGAAATATCTTTCTATGTATGTATATACATACGTACATAGTTGAAATTTACATATTAACTTTACTATTAATGTAATTTATAAATAAGTTTTTTTTTTAACATTATATTGCATTAATTAGTGCCGTTATTTTTAATTTGTGAATCTTACACCAGTGACTTAATAATTCCATAATGGTTAACACGCGTTCAACGACACGACACGACACGACACCAACACAAACACCAATGAAAATAATGCCGAATTCCAAGATGCACAATCAGTTCCACTTCCTAATCTTTCCTTACAACATGAACGATCCGTTCCACCCCCTAACTTTAATTTACATAACAATCCCAGCGCAAATAATACATCTCAAGTTTCAATAAAATTACCACAGTTTTGGAGTTCTTGTCCTGAAACTTAGTTTATTCAAAGCGAATTGACTTTTGAATTTAAAAATATTACAAATGACACAACTAAGTACCAACTTCTTATTATTTCTTTTCCTGAGGATGTACTTGGAAAATTAATAGACATTCTTAACAATCCACCTATAGAAAACAAATACGAATAATTACGAAAATTATTCTTGAACGTTTTTCCTTAAACGAAGATATCCGTTTCTATAAAATACTTAACGAATCAGAAATGGGAGACAGAAAACCTTCTGAGTTTTTCCATGACTTAAATAAACTTACTCTTAACAACTCTTTGATAAATACTGAACTCCTAATAAAATTATGGGTGAGAAAACTTCCTGCTACTGTTCAGGTACCTTTAATAACATTGAATTTAACTTATTTTACTGAGAAGTTAACATTAGCAGATAAAATATTTGAATTATCAAATAAGTCCCAAATATCTTCTTTTTCTGCGTCAATTCCTTCATCTGCAGATGTTCAAATACAACATTTAATTAAAATTACTTCAAATTTGTCAGAAAATATGGATAGGATATCACATGACTTATTTGAAATTAAAAACAGCTCAAGATTTAATACTAATAATCATAGAAGAAATAATACAAAACAACAGCTCTGTTGGTATCAACCGAAATTCGGTAATAAAGCTATTAAATGTATTCCTCCCTGTGATTTCTTTTAACATTATAATAAACAAAATTTAAACTAAGTAGTCCTGTTATTGAATGGATGAATAAAGGGACTGAAAAAGGTGCATCGCGTCGCTTATTCGTTTTTGACAAAAATAATAATTTAAAATTAATTGACACAGGTGCAGCTGTATCAGTTATTCTGTTATGAGTCATTTTCCCCTAAACAACAAAAGTATCAGCGACAGCAGAACATACGTTGCATACACATACTGACATTGAGTTATTTTCCCTCAACCAACAAAAATACCAACGGCAGCAAAATACCGCTGCATGCATTACTGACGTTATTACCAGTAGTTTTCCTACAGACATATGCTGACGTTGCAATACCGCTGCATACATATATATGCCAGTAATTTTCCTACAGACATATGCTGACGTTGCAATATCGTGAGAACCGAAATCGGCTGGAAGTTCCACGGGTATGAATATGCTGAATTTGCATACTAACACACTTAGCAATATCGCGGGAATGACCACGCCGGCGGCAGCGAACGTCAGCAGCATCGTTCAATCAGACAGCGAAATTGGGTATAAAAGCGGAGGGTGATTTGGTATGGATGTTCTAGTCTGTAGAGTCGTGGCTGAATAGCAGTTCGGGAATATTCTTTAAACGTGTAACAACTAACCAAAAAACCTGATCAAACACCAGCCTTAAAAAGCGGGTCCCTGTGAAGGCTTAATGATATTTTATAAAGTAAAACCTGATCAAACACCAGCCTTAAAAAGTGGGTCCTTGTGAAGGCTAAGTAATATTTTAAACTAGATATAAAGCTAACATTTTGTAGTCTGTGGTTAATAAATAAAAATAATAATAAATAAATAATAAAAATAATGTTTTAATTTAAACATAACATTTGGCGCAGCCACAACGTTTTAAAATATTTTTAAAATTTTCAATTTCGTGTATAGGTTATTTCAAGGTTAAAATAAATAATAAAGAAAATAAATAGATAACAATACACATACATACATATGTTTGTATGTAACTAATGATCAATGAACCATATTTACAAAATTCCTATGTTCAATAAATGATTTCATTGATAATTTTGAAAATATAACTTGAATCAAAAAAGATTAAAGTAACATTTTTACAATCTCTATATGTAGGCAGAAGATCTTATTTTTTCTATTGATTAGTACTTACGTTATTAAGAAATATATCTTACTTAATTTTTTTTTAAGAGAAAACTGCCACATAAAAAAATAAAGTTAAAAATTTTTTTTAAATATCTGTAAATATTGTCCTGTAAATTAACAGTAAAGACTTGTATTAAGGCCGGAAATTTTTGATAGAGAAAAGAAAATATATATTTACAAGCGTAATAGTAGATTAAGAAAAATTGGATTTATATTAAATTTATGAAAAATGTTAAACAAAATACGCTTTATTATTCACTCTCCAAAAAATTATCATGCATACATACAATTTTAAGTTGAAAATTATAAGAATTATATTTTTAAAACAAATCTTCTCAACTGGTAATAATTAATTGAAAGAAATATATACAAAAATAAAAAACCAACCAAATAATGATACAAACTTAACTTATAAAACTCAGAAATAAACAAACAGACAAACAAATAACAAATATTTGAAAATTAAAATTTTTGATCAAAATTAATAGAATTAAAAAACGAAATAAGCAAATATATGTAAATTTTTTTTTTTAAATCATATAAATAAAATCCTGTAACTGGTTGAGTATAACAATCCAAAATATTTTCTAAACTCCCATTCTTGTTAGTGATTCAATATAATAATAATAAGAAATAATAGTAATAAGAAATTTTAACAATATGTAAGAAAAGAAATTTTTATATAAGTATACGCAAGAAAAAATTGTTAGTTATAAGATTAAAAATATTAACCCGTGTTTCAAAATCAACCAATAATCATAATCCCGTTAACAATGAAGAATCCAACAATCATCAACAGCAGCCTATATCTATTAACCTCACACAACCGCAAAACCTATATACGATATCACAACACATACATAGACGGAATTCCCAGTTCCGTTGGAAAGGGGGAATCACTACAACGCCAATGACAGCTACAAAGTCAATAACAACCGCAGTAGTTCACCAGCTATATCATATTTTTTCCTTGGTGACGCAGCAAACGTACCAAGTCAGTCACCAACTAATGGTAAACTGCGAACCTTCAGGCAATCGAGGCTCGGGAGATCATTACATATTACTCCGAGAGCTGCCAAAGCTGTTTCGCCAAGGTAGTCGGATGCATACACACATCTATTTTGACATGATTCCAGAAGTATGGCGACAAAACATCCTAAGACAGGATGTTTCTTGTCCGCAAGGGGGGAGGGATGTTATGAGTCATTTTCCCCTAACCAACAAAAATATCAGCGACAGCAGAACATACGCTGCATACACATACTGACGTTGAGTTATTTTCCCTCAACCAACAAAAATACCAACGGCAGCAAAATACCGCTGCATGCATTACTGACGTTATTACCAGTAATTTTCCTACAGACATATGCTGACGTTGCAATATCGTGAGAACCGCAATCGGCTGGAAGTTCCACGGGTATGAATATGCTGAATTTGCATACTAACACACTTAGCAATATCGCGGGAATGACCACGCCGGCGGCAGCGAACGTCAGCAGCATCGTTCAATCAGACAGCGAAATTGGGTATAAAAGCGGAGGGTGATTTGGTATGGATGTTCTAGTCTGTAGAGTCGTGGCTGAATAGCAGTTCGGGAATATTCTTTAAACGTGTAACAACTAACCAAAAAACCTGATCAAACACCAGCCTTAAAAAGCGGGTCCCTGTGAAGGCTTAATGATATTTTATAAAGTAAAACCTGATCACACACCAGGGGGTAGATTCTGGTTCTGCGATAACGTGAAATGTAAAAAAATGTTTCATTTTCGTTTTCAGTACAACTTTACGCAATATCTTTTCGCAGTTGCACAAAATGCGATTCCCGTTTATATTATGAAAAAGTGTTTCATTACATCTGTTGCAGTGTAACTTTATATCCATGTTATTCAACTTGAAATGTCACAAACAGGGAACGAAGTTGAACTACTTCGATGCGGTGCAAGGCCGCATGCAAATATTTATTTGCTTTTGTGGCTTTTACAACATGCATAAGTACATATATTCTTCATTGAAATTTTGAAGTTGATTTTTCAATATACATATATTACATAATATATGTACATAGCTTATGTTATAGAAAATTGAATAAAAATTAGAAAATATTAAATAAACAAATTAGAGGTGGTGAAGAAATTGTATGAATTACATAAGTAGGCAATTTTATTAATAGTCTATCATTACAGATACTGAGTTAATCCTACAAGTTGAATAAGGAATAAATATATATATATTTGTATATATAATCGGAGATATTATTTAATGTCTTATTGGCAAAAAAATATAATAAAAAAATAGTGTATAATCACACTTTTATACTATAATTTCAAATGGTAAAAACTCTGAAAATAAAAGTCGATAGTTTAAAAATATCGAAAATATAGATAGGTATAAATATCGGTATCGATAATATTTAAAATACAGTTTTGACCGTTCCTTTAGTTTAATTCTATTTATTTACTTTTTATTTTTTTTAATCAAATGATATGATTTCAAATTACATACTCGTATGTATGCATGTTGCAAAGAGCAACAAATTTTTAAACGGGATTAATTCTAGATGTTTTAAAAATGATTTATTTAACCTTTCTCTTGTGCTCTCTGGAGACGATAAAAAACACATCAACGTTCTAAGTGTGTGCGTGCAGTCGTGCTTTTTCGGGTACACGTATACGTTGTCGGCTCTGATTGATGAAAACCATAATCTTGTGATATATTACTTTGATAGTCTCCAATTGTGATTGACAAAGAAAATGTCACTTGTTTTGTATCGAAGTGTAATGAGTAAAAAGATGGCAGCACACGCATATTTGTTAATTTTATGCTCTGGTATTTTTGTGTATAAACAGTGTCAAAGGCATATATTTTTTTGTTTTTTGACAAAATTGCACAAGACCCGCGGTTGCAGGTAGTAATTTAAATAAAGTAATAACAACAAATTGCCTGAATAGTTATAATTAGGTAAAATTTTTCTAATTAAGTACAAACATTCAATCGATAGTAAAAATCGGAAAAATCATTAGCAGAAAAAATAGCACTAAGTCGAATACATTTTTTTTTTTAATTATTTCTATTTATTGATACATTTTCCATAACATATGCTAATTGCTTTCTAGTTTTGGCCTGCGTTTATTTAAATGTGCTAGATATTCAATTTTATGCGTTTCCGAGATTTACTGCAAAATAAGTTTTTTTTACTTTTCGATTTTTTATCGCCTTATGTATTTTTTAAGCAGCCGGCTCCAAAATAAGTTTAAGCCGCCTCTTAGTTTATTTTTTTTAAGCCGACACCAACTTTCTCTCTGCTTGGGTCTGCACAATTGTCAAAAAAAAAAAATAAATTACGTTGTACATTGGGATAAATGTATAAAAGTTGAAAATGTATACATTATTTTTTTAAAATGCAGTAACAAATCTGTAAATACATATACTTATGTACATATGTATGTATGTATGTACATACATACGCATGTATACATAAATCAATTATTCAAAAGATTTTTTATATTTTTGAACTCTATACATACATAAGTATGTATGTACATACATACATACATACTTACATATTTATCGTTTGCAATATCGACATTTATGTTCTAAAAATTAATAAAAATTCTTTTCGATTTATGCTTGTGCGCATGCCTTTTGCTGCTTTTTCCATTTTCGCTGACAAATTTTAAGTGAAAAAAAACGCGTCATATGAAAATGTTTTGACATTTGTTTTCGCAGTTACATAAAACGAGAATCAGTTTTGCTGTGAAACTGAGAAAAAAATTCCATTTGTTTCTCTCATTGTGAAAAGATTTTAATTTGTTTTAATTTCTTCACAGAACGGGAATCAGAAACAAAATGTAAACGAGAAAAATGTTTACATTTCACGTTATCGCAGAACCAGAATCTACCCCCAGCCTTAAAAAGTGGGTCCTTGTGAAGGCTAAGTAATATTTTAAACTAGATATAAAGCTAACATTTTGTAGTCTGTGGTTAATAAATAAAAATAATAATAAATAAATAATAAAAATAATGTTTTAATTTAAACATAACAATTCCAATATCTAAATTTAATAAATTCAGACTTAACACTTTCTGCAGCTAATGGTTCAATTATAAAAACATATGGTCCAAAATCATTAACACTTTATTTAAATCTTCGTCGAGAATTCAAATTCATTTTTGTTTTAGCTGATATTAACCAACTTTGTTTTGTCCTTCGTTGTTTAAACATGTTGTCCGCGTGTCGTCCAGTATAACAATGGCTTCTTTTGTCATTGTCGTAAAACATATTTTTTTAAAAAAACGAAAAATTTTAAACTAATAAATAAATACCTACACAAAAAAAAATACAAATAATAAAATAACCATACATACATATAAAAACGCCATAAACATATATACATACATACATACGTCAAAGAAAAAAATATAAAAATTACAAAGTGCATATATCTATACAAAACCAAAAACAGTAAGAGTGCTATATTCGGCTGTGCCGAATCTTATATACCCTTCACCAATGCATATACAAACAGGTGATTCGCAATGGCGAGCAGCCAGAGGACTTAAAAGGCCAGTGATTTGCAAACCTCCGGTACGAGCTTCGAATGGTGACTGGGCATGAACTGATGCTGAAAAAGTTGCTCTTTTTGTTAAGCATTTAGAAAAAGTATTTACACCGAATATTTCTGCTGATATTATTGAACTGCCACCAGTCGTCTCCTTACCAGAAATACCGTTAAGATTTAACATTGTGGAGATTGAAAAGGCCATTACTAGTCTTAACACCAAAAAAGCATTCCAGATCATTAATTCGGTTTTCGCAGACAACATAGCACTATTGAACAAACTCACAGACTTGTGAACGTAGTTAGAGACACCTTTGAAAAAGAGAAATTAACGCAAAATCTACCCGCAAACATCGTCAGGCTTTTAATAAGCTACTTAATGGAACGAAAATTTGTAGTTAGGGAGGGCAATTTTTTTAGCCCACCGCAGTAGATCGAAGCCGGAGTTCGCCATGGCATCATCTTCGGTCCCTTACTTTATTTAATATATTCCTCTGCCTTACCGTTAAGCAATAACATTCATACATCTACATTTGCTGATGATACAACTTTTATAAGCATCCATGGAAATCCAGTATAAGCGTCCAGCAGCCTACAAGTGTATATATCCAAATTGAAAAAATGGCTCAAACAATGGCATATAAAAGTTAACGAGCAGAAATGTGTACACGTCACTTTTACGTTGCGAAGGGACACATGCCCGCCTATACAAATCAACACCGAGACTATACCGTAACAGACTGTAGTCAAATATCTAGGCGTTCATTTTGATCGTCGTGTAACATGGAAATCGCACATAGACGCAAAGTTGATGCAAATGAAATTCAAAGCAACGAAATGAATTGGCTTATTGGAAGAAATTCTATATTAAGCCTAGACTGTAATCTTTTTTTATACAACGCGATCCTGAAACCCTTATGGTCCTATGGAATCCAGCTATGGGGCACTGCCTCAGCACCGAATGTAGAAAAAATTCAAAGGCAACAAAACAAAATGCTACGTACAACACACCAGCCCCCTGGTATGTCAGAAATCATCGTATTCATAAAGATCTAGATGTTCCGTTGGTGAAGACAGTATTTTAAAAAAACGCTAAAAAATATATAAATAAACTTGAGTTGCACAAAAATGTACTTGCACACAAAATTCTACATTATAGAGGCCACATCCAGCTGAAAAGGAGGGATAATCTTTTTCTCAGCCGTACACGAGAGATGTAAAACAACAAAAATTAACTTATTAATTAACTTATATTAAATATTTTTAGATTTAAGATTTGAAAAACTTATTGATAATTTTATCTATAATTGAAGATTCAATAAATCACCCCTATCGCGAATGTTATGGGAGTAAGTTGTTTGGGAGAAAAATTGTATTCCCATCCCCAACAATTTGCTATCGCGAATATTTTGGGAGTTTAAGTCTCTATTGTGAATTACTTGGGAATAAAAGTTTTTATTTTGAATTGTTTGTTTTGATTTAACATATAATTTTTGGGGGATTTATTTTGTGGTGTATGAATAAAAGAAATTGAAGCTAATAAGGTACAAATTATGAATAGCGTTTATTTGCGTTTTCTGTTGCTGGAAAAGGAAAATCAATCCATAGAACGACTATAGCGAAGACAAATACGTGATGAATCTGATCCGCTTTGTTTTGTTGCAGTTTTTTCTTTGTTTTTCAGTCAGTTTTTTTCTTATGTTCCGTTTTTGGTCGATCCACACCTATGCATGAAAAATTTAAGTTACGCTTATTAAACTAAAAACACCATTTACAAAAGCTTAACTCGTTTCAAAATTTACCCACGTCCTTTTTTTATCATTTTGGAAACCATTTCCATAGTCTTGATTCGCAGACATTGCATAAACCAGACAATTAATTTGTTCTTTATTAACACTCCTGTGTTAATAAATAAGAGAAAAAACTGATTACATGAAGTTCTGGATTAAAAAACAAATTGCTACTTACATGTCAACTTCTTGTTCCCACTTTCAATTGTTGTGAATTATTTTAGTGAAATTATTCGCGGGAGTAAACACTTGCGATGCCATATTTGTAAGGTATGGGAATTCATTCCCAAAAAAATTATGGGAATCATTCACGATAGTAAAACAAAAATTTTGGGAGTTTTTTCATGGAAATGTTTATTCGCGATAGGGGTGAATCATAAAAATTTATTAAAAAAAAAAAAAATTTTGGACAGTGCTATGCTAAGCACATACAGGATCACTGTACTTCGAGCACGGTTGCCTTGTTTTACGATATCTTTTATCGCAGAACACACACAGCTTACAGCAACCTTTCACTGCTCCTACTCCTTATGACTTCGATGTTGAGGCAATAGATGTTTTCATAACTATTTATAACAATCTAGTGATTGTGTAAGCCATTATATTTATTTTCGGAACATAGCTGAACAAAGGTGTAGCATTGTGGAAACCAAATACTGTTGAATGTACTTCACGTCGTCTTGTTGATCGGAAATCTTATGGAACACATATCTTACATTTTTGTAAAGTTCCCATATACTTATGCTAATCTATTGGACATGAGATCTTTGCACAGTGCAAGTGATATAAAAAAATTATCTCCTACAACTGTTCGACCTATATTGTGATATCTGTGAATTAAGCGTGTCACAACATTTTCTTCCACATGCTGCTGACCTCCTGGTAGCCAGTATAAAGTTCAGCTTGCAGTGGGAATTTAATATTCGTATCGCAGAACCACAATACTTTTATTCCAAACTTTGCTGGCTTACTAGGAATGTATTGTGTGAAACGTGTGCGACCTCTGTATGGATACAATTTCTCAATTACAGTTACAACATCATTAGCTTTATAAAGTAGATTCAAATTGAAATTGAGCATTTTGAACATGTCACATATATAAGAAAGTTAAATTTTGGCAAAAATACTTGCCCCCCTTAATATATTTTTCATACAAATATGCTTGTGGTACAATTGTACCAAGGATGGTAAGAAATGATATATATTAGTTTTTCACACCCCACCAATGTACTGGACATGTGCATCCAAAACAAATGTCATTACTTCATTCTAAGATATATGACTGAGGCATTTACAAAATCCAAATTGGAACATTTGTACCAAGGATGTCACATAAGGGTTAAATGAAAATATATCTTGAAAGACTCTTATACCGCATTATTATCATATTAATACAAATAATATTAAATGCTAACTCTGAAAAAGTGACACATCAGTGTGCCTGTTATGAAAATAAACAAAACGCAAATCAACAAATATATTAAGTTTTTAGTAGAAAATGCTACATGAAAGCACTCTTAAATTTAATAAAATGTAATAATATTAAATATTTATGGCATTTGAATGAAAAATATAGTGATAAAATAATTTAGTGCTTATATAAGTTGTATATCACATTTATATACATACGTACATATGTAGCTGTAAATTTACTAAATGGTGGTGGCTTTCGTTTGCGTATGTATGCATAGTACGAGTACATGATTGATATCTGATATATTTCAGATCTCTATAATATCTGACATACAAAAGATCAATGAAAACTTACTTAATTTAATTAATTAATAGTATTTTGAATGTGAATTATGGAAATATATGAATATTAAATCAGTTTTGTGGTTTTTAATACTAATTTAGATAGAAAGTCAGCACAAAAGGAAAAAAGCAATACTAAAAGTTTGTGTAAGTGAAATTCTAAAGTTATATGTACATATCTTCCGTCTCGTCTCAATTCTGTGTTATTGCTTGGTAAAGCACTTAGGGAGTCCAAAAGGTCAACGTGAAAAAATACTGCGAAAGAATAAATAGCTTGCTTGATCCAGTACAACTACAGCAGGTCTTGCCACAAGATCTTTCAAATGGTCTGTGTAGAAAGAAACAAGTAAACTTCTACTAGCTACACATTTTCTGGGATCACTGCCAGTAAATTCAACTCCACTCCCCCAATTAACATTTATTTGTACTAACAAGGGCCGTATATTGGCAAATAGAATCTTTGGAAATGATCAAGTAAAGTGTGCGATAAATAAATTTAGCCCTTACAAATCCCCAGGCCTTGATGGCATATATTCATGCCTCATACAGCAGGGTCGAGAATACATATGTAGTTTCCCAACTATCAAGTTACTTTAAATCCAGTCTTTTGAATTGCTATATACGTAGAATTAAAGTGGTCCTTATACCGAAAGCTGGTGGTAGATCCGAACTTATGCCAAAATTTTCCAGACCAATAAGTCGAAGCTCATTTTTCTTAAAAACGATAGAGAAACTTGTCTATAGTTATATTAGAAAAAATTTTCTTATAGTGCCGTTTTCAATTTGACTACCAGGCGGGTAAATCAACACTATCTAACCAATTTCATAGATAAAGCCCTAGACGTTATGAAAATGGCCCTTTGTGCTTTCATAGATATTCAGAGAGCATTTGATAATACTTCATACGACGCGAAAGCTCTAGACAGGAAAAGAGTTCCGAAAATTATAAAAAACTTGAATTTACAAATCTTGTCATCCAGGGTATTTGAGTAGAATCTATGTGTGACATCGAGGACAATAAGAGCCACTAGATGTTGTCCACGAGCTGGACTACTATGCCCCTATTGTGGACGTTAGTAACCGATGAAAAAACTATCATTGTACGATTTACAAGATGAAGAAAACTAAGAATCATGGAACCTACCTTAAATGATTCGATCACTCACTGGGAACCAAAATGCCTCCCAACGGCTATTTCACAAAACGTGGGGACTCAAACCAAAAAAAATATACTGGTCATTCACCACTATAATAGAGCCTATAATAAAATATGCTGTCCTCGTGTGGTGACCAAAAACTGAGCAAATTACTGGTAGAGCAGTACTCGATAAGGTATATCGCCTTGTTTGTATTTCGTGCACTGGGTCACATGATTTGGGTGCCATCCTGCACATTCCTCCATTGCAGATCGCTATGAAGGAGGAGGCTCGCAGAAGCGCACTTAGACTGGCGGCGACCTCGTTGGGCACATGAGCAAATTATGACACTTTTTGAACGACCCATACTTTAGGATACGTTACCAAATACAACCGACAATAGTTCTGAACAAAAACTTTGACGTTCTGATTACTGAACAGAGCCTATGGCGGAACAAGATATGGCCCACAGACGGCTCTAAGTTTATGCCATTCTTATTAGTGCTAAAGAATGTTTAAACCAGCGGTGACCAGGCCCTATGCTCTTCATGGTCATTTGTTTTTGTAATACTCTTAGCTATAGGCTGTGTGTTTTAATATACTCATACAGCACTCAGCACTTGCAATACGAAATACACAAACAACTTTGTCTTATTAGTTTTTTTTTTGTCGTTCTTCACAGTATACACGCAAGAGCAAAGCAACAAAACTTTCGTATGCTTTGCTGGTAAGCATTGACGACAGCGATCATCAATGTACATTTTGTGTTTGTTTAACGTATGATATGAAATAAATATATGAAATATATTTTTTGTGTTTTCTTTGTATGTATTTGTTTTTACAACACAAAATATTGAATAAAAATTGGTTTTTCTTAAAATGTATTGTTGTTTGCTCTTACATAAGGAACTTGTGGGCACCGCTGGTTTAAAAGGAAATGTAGGGGAAAGCGTATATATGATGTCAGATCGCCAGGCAGCGCTCAAGGCCATAATCTCTTATAAAATAAGGTCAGGTATGGTCATGGACTGGAAACGAACGGACTGACTGTCTAGCTAACAGAGGAGCCCAACGTAAATTTATAGGGCCGGAACCCTTCTTTGGCTTATTACAGGAATATATGTGAAAGAGCGGAACAGGAAGCCCTTCAATGCATAAAACAAACAATACGATTCATTAAGTTATCCAAAAACAATTCCCAAAAGCTACATATCAAGAAATATGACCTCAGACTACTGAAAGAATGGCCAATGGACACTGTTGTCACAGGAAACACAAATTCATTATTGGAAACTCTGTGACCGATTTATGTAGATTCTTCGAAATGCAAAAAGAAACGCAGGAACTAGGGAGATCGATCGAATATTATTTGGCCGGTTTTTTAGGTTTCGCTGAAGTCGGGTTTTTTAAATATGCATTTTTCGAATATCAAATAAACCGTTTATTTTCATACGATTAAGTGGTTATTTGAAACAGGTACAATTGCTTACATTTTCCATATTTGTATTGCAAATATGCACGTAATTGAAGTCCCTCTGAGAGTAAATCGCAATTTAAAAATTTTAGAAGATTTTTTTTTACATACGAAAAGTAATATTATCAGACTCAAGTTCAGTTTTATTGAATTAATGAAAATTCAAAATTGCTAAGAGTTTTTATGTTGAAAAATATATTATTATTTATATCCAATCAGTTTTTAGCAGAACTTATCAGCACTGACTTCAAGGCAGCTTCACCTCTCATCAGCGTTCAATTGTCTATCTTTACAATTTTCGTAAGTTAGTACGAAGTTCTTTCATCACTGTTTGGAAATTACTAATAATCAACATAAACTCATAGTCCATTATCATCAAAGTATTCTACTTTGTAATATAACGTTTTTGTTGTTTTTACTCTATATTAGGGAAATTCACATATTACTGTGACCTTTGTTATTAGGGTGTTTATAGCTCGTGCCCAAGCGGAACTAATTTATATTTTTATATTAGTATTGTTATTACGAGTAAACGTAATTATTATTCGAACTTATATTGATGTACATATGATAAGTAATATTATCAGACTCAAGTTCAGTTTTATTAAATTAATGAAAATTCAAAATTACTAAGACTTTTTTATGTTGAAAATTGTTATTATTTATATCCAATCAGTTTTTAGCAGAACGTATCAGTACTGATTTTAAGGCCGCTACACCTCTCATCAGCGTTCAATTGTCCATCTTTACAATTTTCTTAAAGTGGACACTAATTGAGAAGAATATCAACTATTTAACCAGTTTTCAACAGAAATAGAATGCGAGAATTAATTTTTAATTCATTTTTTATTCTACATTGAAACACTGCTGGTTAGTACGAAATTCCCTCATCACTGTTTGGAAATTACTAATAATCAACACAAACTCATAGTCCGTTATCATCAAAGTATTCTACTTTGTAATTTAACGTTTTTGTTGGTTTTACTCTATATTAGGGAAATTCACATATTAATGTGATCCTTGTTATTAGGGTATTTATAGCTCGTGCCCAATTTTGAATTTTCATTAATTCAATAAAACTGAACTTGAGTCTGATAATATTACTTTTCTTATGTACATCAATATAACTTCGAATAATAATTACGTTTTTTCGTAATAATAATAATATAAAAATATTAATTCCGCTTGGGCACGAGCCGAGACATGTGCCTGCGCAATATTTAAAAATGTGTTCTTCCAAACAACACTGAAATACTAATTAAAAGCGCAAGCAGAGTAAGAAAAACTAAATCTCAAAGTATGTATGTATGTAGGTAAAGTAATTTAAAAATGTTCAGTGGTCTTCAAATTTGGCTTCTTAATATCATAATAATGATAAATACCTTAATTAGTGTGACAGTTTTTTTCAATTTATTGTTACTGACGCAAAAGGAGGAATTTTTTCCAATTAAATTTTAAATATTATGTGGCTCAAAACCTTAAAAGTAATATTCGTATTCGGCAAATATTGTTTGAAATATTCTTATTCGCGAATACTTAAAATTCATATTTGTAACATCATTTGTACTTAAGCTTTGTACAGACGATTGGCAGATCTTACAATAATGTAAAATATGGCAATATGCTGACAACGTACTGATATTGAAAATTTGTTACCAAAAGGTAAATTGTCAGTTCAGACGATTATAGGAAAACGTCACAATTTCATTGTCAGACAAAAAATTTATCTGCCAACAAAAATTTCCAGTTCACACGGTTGTCAGATTGTTGTGTGGCAAAAAGTGCCAGGTGCGTTGTTAAACTTATTATGTCTTATTTGTTTTCTAATAATCGTATTTATGGACAGCGTTGCCAATAGGAAAATTATCTGACAATGGTACCAATAAAATAAGCTTACAATGTCTGACAATATTATTGTCTTACAATGAACTGACAATGCTTTTTCTGGCAACGTTGCAAGACAAAAATTGTAATTTCAGACAGTTGTCAGACATTTTCTGAACATTTTTCTTACAATATTGAAAGATCTGGAAATCATCTGTTCATAGTTTTACTAAGTTTAAATTTCCTTTATTAGAATGATTTTATTTATTAGTCGAATTCGGTTAACGGAAATTTTAAAATTACAAGAACTTTGTTTCCTTATGCGAGAAAAGAAATTCGGATAAATGAAAAACGTTTTATTTAAACGAACTCACTTCCAAATTGCTCTGTAAAACGAAAATGTAGCATTAAGGCTTCATTAGTCTTGATTTTTACTTTTTGTTCTGTTCTGTGCCGTTCTGTTGTTGAATTTTTGTAGTTAGAAGTTCTGTAAAATCGTATCAGCTGTTTCTTGCAGAATATGTATAGCCGAATATACATATATTATCTGCGGTGGCGTCGGTGTTCACAACTGTAAAACGGCGCTTCGTCTTATATATCATTTTGAATAATATTGAAGAAAATAAGTTAAAAACGTTATTTAATTCTCACTATAAATTTTTCATGAATATAATTTTTTGGTATAAAAAATCGTTTTGTTTTTAATGGTCTTTAAGTAAATGGCGGCGGTGATAATAAAAAATTATGAGCGTTACGCCGCAATTTTGGAACGATCGGCTTGGTTCACTGAAACAATCAGCTGTCATTTCTGTCACGGTTGCCAGATTTGACGTTCTATCGTCATTTTGACGATTTCGCATGCCAAAAAAGGCAGTTTGACGACGTGACGATTTGAGTCTTTAATTTGACTATTTTTAAACAATTTTTCAAGAACTTGGCAGCTTTTGCCGCATAGTTTTATCATATTTAGTTGTTTTTGAGTTGATAATTTTAGTATATTAGGTTGCTTATACTATGTTCACACTTATGTGTTTAACGTCTCATTCGTGTTTAAGATCTTAAACACTTCGATTTTGATATGTTTTACCATACATTGACTTGTTTTGTTAAACATCTCAAATGACAAGTTTTAGATTTAAACATCTCGCTAAACACGCAAAAGGCAGGGTTACAAATATATTTGGAGTATGTTCAGTGCGTTTTTTGACAACTCTGTAATGTTTGTATTGCTATTAAATGGCGCCACGTCAAAAATTTTTCACCAACTCTGTCATTTTTCCATGCTGTTATATGACGTCACATCAAAAAAATAAAAATTCCATATGCATATAACATATATTTCACCTTTTAATAGGCTAGCAATTTTACAAATTTCATGAGAAAGAAAATAATAATATAAATAATAGTTTTTTACTGATATTTCTTTCCAGTTGTAATATAATATTAGTTCCTCAAACTCGCAATATTACAAAAACACAATAATCAGCTGACGAAACGTTAATCTTAAACATCTCAAATGTAATGTGAACGGTTGTGTTTAGATTCTAAAACATTTGCCTTAAACACGTTTAAAAACACAAGTGTGAACTTAGTATTAAACCAGTTGATGTTCATAATTTGTCAACTGTTATTTACATACATAAATTTGTGTCAATATTTTAAAGCACGCCAAAAACTTGAACTTGAATAAGTGAGATTGTTCCTATGTTCATATGTATATTAAAATTGTTACACAAAATTTATGTAAATGGAAAGTGTGAGATCATTAAAAACTGTAGAAAGTTTTACGTAGAACTGTGTGACCAAGTTTTATTGAGATTTGACTTTCAAGACAAATTCAAAGCATTAAGCTAAATTAATCCCTACAATCTTATAAAAGAAAATAACAATTCATTTAATGATATTCTTAAAGTATTTTCACACTTTGGTAAAGAACGTGAAAGACAGGAAATTGAATCTGAGTTCAGACAATTGAAATTACTAAATTTAGAACAATTCTTCCCGGATACGGACATAAAACTTTTAGATTTTTTGAAAAAGATTTCAGAAATGAAAAAAAGTCTAGTATTTTTTTTTTTTATTTGGTTTTACCATATTCATCGGCAAATGTAGAAAGAGTTTTTAGCCAAATTAATTTCAACAAGACAAAAGTTAGAAATCGGTTAAAGAAATCTTCTTTGGAGGCAATTTTATATACTAAAGATCATTTAAAATTAAACAATGTAATTGTTTTGACATAAAAGTGGTACCTGATTTAATAAAACGGTTTAACTCCAATATATGTGTTTAATTTTTTTTTTTAATTTTTGCAAATGTGTTTTAACATGAATAATACTATCATCATTGCTAATTTAAACTCAAACTTTATCACTAATTACTCTAAAAAATTTAAACTTGTTAATATTTTGTGGATATGGTATGTACGTATTGTATTAAAAAATACACAAAACACCTGGGGGGTTACTCTGTATTGCGATGCGAAAGCAATCTTATTTACATTGTTTTCGTATCGCATTTGCTTTCGCACCGCAATACAGAGTAACCCCCCTGATTATACTTTGTTTCAACAGTTGATCTCTTTATTGATAAGAATTTACTTTATTTTATATGTATATATATATTTATACCTTTGAATTTTATTTGTTATATTATGTTTTGTTAAATAAAATAAACGTTTTGTTTGAAAAAATTTTGATTTATATTCGACGATTTCGGAAAACTATTTTGACGATTTTACGCTAAAAATTTGACGAATTCGGACCCATTTCATCTGGCAACTATGGTCACTGTAAGTAAAATTCTATTTTCAACAGAATGGTCCGTAACAGAACGGAGGAGCAACTAATTGAAAATACATGTTTTCCATAAACAAAAAACGAACAAATGATACGGAACAGAACAGAAAGTCAAAATTAATTCTACCTTTAGAAAGTAAATCATACAATTGTGATTTGTTTTTCTTCCTTGCTTGAAAATAATCAGTAGTTAATAGTATTTAATTGAAATAAGCCGCCGCTAAAAAGTAATTTGTCACCAGAAATTAATAATTTTTCCTTTTAAGGGGAGTTTGTTTTATACATATAAATTAGATTATTAGTAGCCAAAATATATTTCAATCTGCAGGTTTTCTTTTAAGCGAATGTAAGCAAATTCTTTGAAATTGATCAAAAATAATAAATAAGAATTTTCATTTTCAATTAAGCGATTTTTACATTTAAACAGTGCGCTCTTATTCGAATTTATTTTCAGTGTAGTACACCTGTATCATACATACTACAGAGTTTTAATTTATCTTTTCAATTAGAATTTTTTATGGGGAGAAATTGCCTATTCTATTCTTCCCATTGTAAAACCGTGTCAAATAAGTATGTATATAGAACCGTCGAAAATATGAAAGTGTGTTCAAGTATGAAGCACAAAATATGTATACAGAAGTGACTCGAGACGGAAGATTTTGCATACTTGTTTGTATACACTCATGCAATCGCGGGTTTTTGGTTTTTTTCTTTGCGCTTTTATCCAAATTAAAATTATAAATCACAAAACTAATTAAATATTCATGTATTTCTATAATTCACAATCGGGAAATTACTTTATTCCCATCTTCAAGCGGCAAACTAAAAAGTTTTATTACATTTATGTATAACTATATTTCAATGATTAATAAAATTTCATTAATAAATTTTTAACAAAAGACAGAAAATACAAAAATTTTACAAAAAATATACATAAATATAATTTCTAAAACAGTTGAATAGTGTTATAACTGGTCGAAATCACGTGACTGGTTTTACAGTTGGTCTTATTCCACATAATTTAATTAATGTTGATAGTAATGGCCCGTTGTTGGAATTTATCATTGGTTTTTTTATTTCTATGCTTTCATAGGCGTCCAAATGTTGTGAATTTTGAACATATTTGATTAATTTTAAATTGGATTCATCAAAAGTGTGGTTATTGCTGATCATGTGTTTCGCTACAGAGGAATTTGTCTGATTCTTCTCAAATGACTTTGTATGTTCTTTAAACCTTATACCAATTGATCGTTCGGTTTGTCGTACAAATATATGTAGATCTCATTACAATTTTTGCAGCTAATTGAATAAATCCCTGGGTTATCTTTATATTTAATTTTATATTTTGTATTTCCAAGTAAGTTTTTAAGTTTTCCATCATTAGTAAAGGCCGTTGTATCTTTGTGTTTTTTTACGATCTTATTCACCCCTATCGCGAATAAACATTCCAATGAAAAAACTCCCAAATTTTTTGTTTTACTATTGTGAATGATTCCCATAATTTTTTCTTTGGGAATGAATTCCCATACCTTACAAATATGTCATCGCACATATTTACTCCGCGAATAATTTGACTAATATAATTCACAACAATTGAAAGTGGGAACAAGAAGTGAGCATGTAAGTAGCAATTTGATTTTTAATCCAGAACTTCATGTTATCAGTTTTTTCTCTTATTTATTAACACAGGGGTTAATAAAGAACAAATTAATTGTCTGGTTGAAGCAATGTGTGCGAATCAAGACTATGGCAAAGGTTTCCAAAAGGATAAAAAAGAGGACGTGGGTACATTTTGAACGAGTTAAGCTGTTGTAAATGGTGTTAATTATTAGTTTAATAAACGTAACTTAAATTTTTCATGCATATGTAGGTGTGGATCGACCAAAAACGGAACATAAGAAAAAAACTGACTAAAAACAAAAAACGCAACAAAACAAAGTTTCATCACGTATTTGTCTTCGCTGCAGTCGTTCTATGGATTGATTTTCTTTTCCAGCAACAGAAAACGCATATGAACGCTATTTATAATTTTTACCTTATTAGCTTTAATTTCTTTTATTCATACACCACAAAATAAATCCCGCAAAAATTATTTATTAAATCAAAACAAACAATTCAAAATAAAAACTTTTATTCCCAAGTAACGCACAATAGAGACAAATAGTCGCGATAGCAATTTGTTGGGGATGGGAGTACAATTTTTCTCCCAAACAACTTACTCCCATAATATTCGCGATAGGGGTGATTAAGTTTATAGGAAATCTTAATAAAAGATCAAGAAAAGGAAGTCTATTGTTCTTTTCTTTCTCAATAGTAATCTTGATTATTTTAAACGTGATCTTAATTTATTTAAAAAGTCTCTATATTTTATCTTTCTCTATTATGACCACTTTAAATTTCATTTCTGAAGTTAAGACCATCAAAAGATTAGCGAAAATCAATGGCTACAAAGAATCTATTGTTGATCAGTTGATTAGAAAACATAGCAGAAAGATACATTTAGAATCAAAAACAACTTTATTGAAAGAGAACAAAAATTAAAACATAAAATATAGAAAGTTCTCATACTGTGGTAAGATATCATATAAACTTAATAACATCTTTAAAAAACACAATGTTGAAACGGCCTTTAATAATGATGGAAAACTTAAAAACTTACTTGGTAATACAAGAGATAAAATTGAATAAACCAGGGATTTATTCAATTAGCTGCGAAAATTGTAATGAGATCTATATATGTATGTAGGACAAACCAAACTATCAATTGGTATAAGGTTTAAAGAACATACAAAGTCATTTGAGAAGAATCAGACAAATTCCTCTGTAGCTAAACACATGATCAATAATAACCACACTCTTGATGAATCCAATCTAAAATTAATCATATATGTTCAAAATCCACAACATTACTTTAATTATGTGGAAGAAGACCAACTGTAACACTAGTCACTTGATTTCGACTAGTTATAACACCTTTCAACTGTTTTAGAAATTATATTTATATTTTTTGTAAAATTTTTGTATTTTCTGTCTTTTGTTAAAAATTTGTTAATCATATTTTATTAATTTTTTAATCATTGAAATTTAGTTATACATAAATGTAATAAAACATTTAGTTTCCCGCTTGAAGATGGGAATGAAGTAATTTCCCGAAAAGCTTCCAGAAAACCTGTGTTGTTATTTAGGTGGGTCATTAATTGTGGATTAACTTTTACATTTTATTAACTTGACACCACGGACTTCAAACTCTTTTCCAAAAATGGATAACATTTATAGTTAATTATATGTTTAGCTTAGTTTATGCTAAACAAAAATTTTTTAGTTTCAACGATAGATTTTTGTTGTTTTACATCTCTCGTGTACAACTGAGAGAAAGAGTATCCCTCCTTCCCAGAGGGGTGTGGCCTCTATCCTCTAGAACATAGCGCGCAAGTGGATTTGGGTGCAACTCAAGTTTTTTTTATATATTTTTTTCGCATGTTTCGAAAATACTGTCTTCACCAACGGAACATCTAGATCTTTATGAATTCGACGATTTCTGACATACCAGGGGGCTGCTGTGATTGTGGGTAGAATTTTGTTTTGTCGCCTTGAAATCTTTTCTACATACGATGCTGAAGCAGTGCCCCATAACTGGATTCCATAGGACCATATTGGTTTCAGGATCGCGTTTTATAATAGAAGCTTACAGTCTAGGTATAGAATTTCTTCCAATAAGCCAATTCATTTCTGTTCATTATTTCTATATCTACAGAAAAAATATTGCTAAATCTCACTTGTTGATTTGTTTTATTTGAAGTAGCATTAAAATCAGCTTGTTTAACATGTGGTTCAAACATCCGAATCGTGTATGTCAGAGGGTGTTCTCAACGGCATATTTAACGAGCAATGAGCACTCTAGAGTTTTTTGTATTTTAACCAGTTAATACGTGCAGATGTCAGCGGTAAATCACATGTTGGTGTTGCGGTTGTGTGTGAGTATATACTGACAATAGTGAGCGGGAGAACTGAAGATAGATCCAAAGATGCTTCCACTTCAATCATTTTGCTGGCAACACCTTTCACAACTCTATCAACATAACATCAGGATTTTTTTGTCGATCTGTTGGCCAATATGTTGGCTGACCACTTGAAACTACATTCATTTTAGAAATTGTATTAAACAACACACGACCCTTAGGAGTGATTAAACGCGAACCCCAGAATGTGTGTTTGGCATTGTAGTCACCAGGTGCTAGAAAACGGAGGCCAACTGATTTGTAAAAAGCCATATATTGACTCTCGGTAATTGAAAATCTGGGGAGCGAATAGACAGATGATATTACAAGTTTTTGATAATAATTTTCAATACAGATGGTCGTTGCTTGAAGATATTCTTTACAAAGTTCATTTAACAGGTAGTGTTTTATGTTGGCAGATGCCGTTTACGTTCCAAAAACAGATTTTCAAGTTCATGGTTTGCTTAGTAGAGCCTGCAACAAAGTAGATTGTATTTTCAACATTTCCTGCATCATACAGGACATGTTGAGAGTTATAGTATTTACTGTTTGTATTAAGCTCTCTATTTAGGCTTCAATACGACTAAGATTAGACCTGAGGTAACTGTGGGTAGTTTAAAGGGATTTTAGGCTGAGCGGGAGAAGCATTAGTTTTTTTGTTTGATGAGTTCTTAAATGTGTAACTCACCACATACAACGCAGACTGTAGGCAATTTTTTTTAAGATACATTTTTATTATATATTGAATTTTCAATATTAATTGAAATATCAATAACTTGTTCAAATCTTAAATCTAAAAATATTAAATATATGTTTAGCCAATGCTAAACAAAATTTTTAGTTTGTTTAACATCTCTCTTGTACGACTAATAGAAAGAGTATCCCTCCTTCTTAGCCGGGTGTGGCCTCTATACTCTAGAATGTTGCGCGCAAGTGGAATTGTGTGCAACTCAAGTTTTTTAATGTATTTTTATGTTATAAAATATTTTATGTTTATAAAATACGGTCTTAACCAACGGAACATCGAGATCTTTGTGAATTCGATGATTTCGGATATACCATGGGGCTGCTGTTATAGTCGCCTTTGAATGTTTTCTACATTCGATGCTGAGGCAGTGCCTCATAGCTGGATTCCATAGGCCCATATTGGTTTTTGGATCGCATTGTATAATAGAAGTTTACAGTCTAGGCTTAGTATGGAGTTTCTTTCAATAAGCCAGTTCATTTGGGCTGCTTTTAGTTTCATTTGGATCAACTTTGCGCCTATGGGTGATTTCCATGTTAAACGACGATCAAGATGAACGCCTAGATATTTGACTACAGTGTGTTGCAGTATAGTCTCGGTGTTGATTTGTATAAGCGGGCATGTTTCCCTGCGAAACGTAAATGTGACGTGTACACATTTCTGCTCATTAACTCTTATCCGCCATTGTTTAAGCCATGTTTCCGGTTTTTATATGTACCCTTGCAAATTCCGGGAAGCTTCGACAGGATTTTCATGAACGTTTAGAAAAGCTGTATCAGCTGTGAATGTTACTGCTTAACAGTAAGTCAGAGGCATATATTAAAAAAAGTAAAGGACCGAAGATACTGCCTTAAGTGACTCCGGCTTCGATCGACTGCGGAGGGCTTAAAAAATTGCCTTCTCTAACAACAAATTTTCGTGCCATTAAATAGCTTTTTTAAAACTTGACGATGTTTGCGGATAGATGTCGTGTTAATTTGTACATAAGACCTTCGTGCTATAGTTTCTCAAAAGCTTGTGCAACATCAATAAAGAGTGCAGAGCAATATTTCTTTTTTTTTTCAAAAGTGTCTCTAACAACATTCACAACCCTGTGAGTTTGTTCAATAGTGTTATGCTGTCTGCGAAAACCGAATTGATGATCTGGAATGCATCCATTACTAGTAATTATAGGCATCAGCTTGCTCATGTACAGCTTTTCAAATAGTTTTGAAATGTTGGGCAATAAACTAATAGGCCGATAGGATTCAACTTCTTTGCCGGGCTTTGGTATCATAATAATCATCGAAACCTTTCATTCTTTTTGACAGTATTGCAGGCGTAAAATACTATTAAAAATGAATAGTATTATTCTTGAAGCATTTTGTTGCTTGTTTTATCGACACCTGGGGCTTTTTTGTTGTTTAGACAAGTAATGGCCTTTTCAATCTCCACAATCTTAACGGTATTTCTGGTAAGGAGACGACTGGTGGCAGTTCAACAGTATCAGCAGAAATATTGGGTGTAAATTCTTTTTCTAAGTGCTTAACGATAAGAGCAACTTTTTCAGCATCAGTTTTTACCCAGTCACCAATCGAAGCTCGTAACGGAGGTTTGCAAATCACTTTTAAGTCCTCTGGCTGCTCGCCATAGCGAATAACCTGTTTGTGGTGTTACATCGAGTTCTTGAAGAAATTTTTGCAGCGAAGCTGTTTTATGTGTATGTAAAACTTTTCTGAGCTGTTTGGTTCATTTCTATTTTTGTTTTATGATGTCTAGTTTTATTTCTATTTTTTTATTCTGTAGTTTGTTTTTCTATTTTTGTTGTTGTGTGATTTTCTTTTGTTTTGGTATTCCCATAATTCATACATATGTATGTATGGACGTAGGTTGTTGGAAATGTTTCTTTGTTTTGTTTGCGTTTGCAAATTTTCTTTTATTTTATTTAGTCTTTATACTGTCCGATGCAATTATGTTCCATATGTAGCCGTCCGATAGTTATCTGTCTGTGTTATCATCAAAAAGTTATTGGAAAATTCTCTTAGTAAAATTAAGGTTGTCTATAGCAAGGCAAATATATTACCAGGTATATGCACGACTACAACAATTCACCAACAAAACTGTTGAGTTATTGATTTATATACAACACGAATGTATTGGAAACCCTACATTTATCTTTTGTAACAAATGTCTTATTATGGATAAATATGATAAATAATTTTAAACTGTATTTTTAACTACATAAATGTACAAGTATATAAGTATACATCTTTTTATACAAATGAATTCTTAATAAATAAACCGTTGAATTAAAAACATCCTAGCAGAGGTTATGGGCGTGGACTGAAAATTAAAGTATATTTCATAAAACATACTTTGAAGGATGTCTGGATCTGTAGCGCAAATAGAAAAATTGTCTGGAGACAATTACAGTACTTGGGCATTACAAATGAAGAGTTTGTTAATAACCCAGGATTTATGGTCTGCTGCTATATGTCCCTGTAAATCAGGTGCGTTAACGGAGGAAAAAACAGTATGGGCTGTAAGCGATCAAAAGGCGTTGGAACTTGAGCCTAATAATATTACTTTTCATATGTACATCAATATAAGTTCGAATAATAATTACGTTTATTCGTAATAATAATAATATAAAAAATATTAATTCCGCTTGGGCACGAGCTATAAATACCCTAATAACAAGGGTCACAGTAATATGTGAATTTCCCTAATATAGAATAAAAATAACAAAAACGCTAGAATACAAAGTAGAATACTTTGATGATAACGGACTATAAGTTTGTGTTGATTATTAGTACTTTCCAAACAGTAATGAGGGAATTTCGTACTAACCAGCACTGTTTGAAGGTAGAATAAAAAATGAATTAAAAATTAATTCTCATATTCTATTTCTCTTGAAAACTGGTTAAATAGTTGATATTCTTCTCAATTAGTATCCACTTTATGAAAATTGTAAAGATGGACAATTGAACGCTGATCAGAGGTTAAACGCCCTTGAAATCAGTACTGATACGTTCTGCTAAAAACTGATTGGATATAAATAATAATATTTTTCAACATAAAAAAAAACTCTTAGTAATTTTGAATTTTCATTAATTCAATAAAAGTGAACTTGAGCCTGATAATATAACTTTTCATATGTACTTTTGTGAATGTATTTGTGAAATTCCTAATAAAGCTACATCTGAAGAGTTCGTATTGTAGTGTGTTTGACTAACCACTACTGCATGCCGTCCGCATGCAGCAAGTGAAACATAACACTTTTGTTATTGTCCACATTCCAATTGTATGATCAGAATGTATTATGCTGATCATGCATATTCCCACACATACTTTGTGTATGTGTTAGTTTTAAGACATAGAATATTGTAGCATTATTTAGATTGATTAAGAAATTATAATTAAGTTCATAATTGTGCACCAAACTGGACAGTCGCACAAGCGGCTGTCCAGAACTAAATAATATACAAATGTTAAATAAAGAACCTTTAATAAACTATAACATGGCTCAAAGAAACATTTAACGTAAAAATACATATTTTCTCTTTACATGGCGATCCTGCCATTATTAATGGCATTTAAATGCTGCCAGAATAAAAGTACATAAAATTAAATAGTGCCTAAAATCCTCTCTAAAATCATGAGTCAAGTTTCTGGTAATAATCGTGAAAATAAAACCCCAACAAACAAGATCATGCCACACATCCAAATATATTCCAACATCTCAAGCAATTGTATCCTGCTCCATATTTTATAAACATATCGCAGCAACGAGCAAATCAATGAATGGAGGTTGATGGTGATAAATATGAAAACATCAATGGAGTCATAAATGCCGAGATTGCTAACAGTGATTTACATCCTTAGCTAACAACGAGCAAATCAACTTTAATTATTGATGGCAATAAATACAGCAATTACAACAAGATAATGGGAAACGCACCGGAATATTACCATCAAGTAATGTATTAATATATTTGTGTTTGAAAACGTTTATATAAAGTACTAAAAGTTTAATTAATTAATTTAAATAAAAGAAATAAAGTATTAACAATATAAAGAAATTGATTGAAATATTTTAACTTTGCAACTGAAAAATTAATTTAAATAAAAGAAATAAAATATTAACAATATAAAGAAATTGATTGAAATGTTTTAACTTTGCAACTGAAAAATTAATGGAATATTAACAATATAAAGAAATTGATTGAAGTATTTTAACTTTGCAATTGAAAAATTGATTTAGAAAGGAAAAGAAGCACTTGCAGAAAGCAACATTGAATCACTCGATTCATATTCATAATTTTGTTTTAAAATTTATAGCTTTAATGGCAATAAATATTTTGTAAACTCCTAAATTTCAAATGTGTAGTTTATGTTTTAACTGAATGTTTAATGGAATTCTGTTGTGTTTGAGGAGGAAAGAAAAAGAAAATATATAAGATTTATCGCTGAGATACTTACGAGTCCCTCCAGTCGATAATATCAAAAATAAATTAAATAAAATTATAACTAATATGTATGTCACTGAGAAACTCACGAGTCCCTCCAGTTGATATATATATATTTTGTATCAGAAACATTTTTTACTTTAAAAAATAATGTAGGAATTAAACTTCTTTCAAGAAATAAATAAAATATAAATAAATTTATTCTACAAAATGTAAGAATTAATAAAATTATTAACATAATAATATTTAATAAAAATAAATTTGTATAATTACTATATTTATAAATTGATTCACTAGCCATTAATATTAATGAAATAATTTTGATGATCATACTTCGAATTTTGAAAAATAATATGGTGAAATATTCCATAAAAATATAGAATTTTTTTGAAGACCTAATAACAGATTTTTCTTTGCATTTTTGGTAATACCATGATATTATTTTTTAATGTGAAGTAATACTTCAATATGCTTCGAATTTTGAAAAATTTTATCAAACATAATTATTATCGGTTGGTTTAGAAATAAATATATGAGGCGATAAATGCCCATGAGCACTGTGAAGTACCTAGACTACTTCACTAAATTAATAATGAAAATAAATGAATATATAAAAAGGGAAAGCGAGTACTTTCCAAATTTGAGTTGAACGACAAAATTATAAATAGAAATGTAGACTTAGGTCACCACTTTCTAAAGCTTGAAAAAGTAGCTGATAATATTGCTCTGACAACATTGCGACTTTCACTAGATGATAGTACGCTTAATAACCTAGGAATGAATATAGAAACCTTCAAAGAGAAAGGTATTGAAATCTTGCAAGATGCAGATATAACTAACTATTGTGCTCAAAAAAAAAAAATAAATAAAATCACCACCGATCAAAAAAAAAAAGAAAGGATAGTAAATGAATAGAAGTATGTGAATTTGAATTAAATTTTTTTGTCCTGTTTTCGAATAATTTTGAATTTAGAAAAGAAATAAATAAAGGTAAAATCGAAGTATGATACGTTTGAAATCAAGTATATTGTTTAAAATGAATTTTGTTTTTGCATTAGTGCAACAATTTTTTTGAAATACGTCCATTAGAGGCCAATTTTTAACGGCTTTGGACATTTTTTTAATTGCATAATAAATAATTAATATGAACAAAATGAATGAATAGTTAAGAATTTTTTTGTAATGAATAGTTAAGATTTTTTTTTTAAGATAAAAATACAATTTTATAATAAAGTAATTTTTATTTTTAGCATATGCATATGTATAAAAAAAAAAATTGGCGCCAAATAATCATGAATATATCCAAATAAACATTAATATATATCCAAACAAAACATTAAAATATATCCAACAAATAAAATAATGCATATATTGTATTTGCTTTGATTTTTTGATTTTTTTAAATGTGTAATTTTTACTCTATTTTGTTATATGCAAAGTTCTTTATCTTTATAAATATTACATATTAATTAAAATATATAACCCTTACTTTAATTTTTTATATAATTTTGAGTATGCTTTACCACAAAGTTACATTTTAGCTTTATTAAACTGTACACATTTCTTACCAGCTATATTAAGCCCACAATTATTAGTAATAATTCTATAATTTTTTTTTATAATAAAATTTTTTTAATATATATATATGACTTAACATTTTTTTTTCTAAAAAAGGGAGGGAAGGTATATTCCCTAAAAATCCCTGCAATTTTTAATTTTATAATTTTTTATTACTAGTAAGAATAATCAACTCAGTATTGATTATTCTTTCTGAAAAAGGGAGGTGTAGTGTGTTTGACTAACCACTACTGCATGCCGTCCGCATGCAGCAAGTGAAACATAACACTTTTGTTATTGTCCACATTCCAATTGTATGATCAGAATGTATTATGCTGATCATGCATATTCCCACACATACTTTGTGTATGTGTTAGTTTTAAGACATAGAATATTGTAGCATTATTTAGATTGATTAAGAAATTATAATTAAGTTCATAATTGTGCACCAAACTGGACAGTCGCACAAGCGGCTGTCCAGAACTAAATAATATACAAATGTTAAATAAAGAACCTTTAATAAACTATAACATGGCTCAAAGAAACATTTAACGTAAAAATACATATTTTCTCTTTACAGTATTTGAATCTCTAATAATTTTATTTTTAATGTTAATGATAATTTCAAACTTTTCAAAAAAATCAGCACCTTTTTTTTTAATTATGACCAGCACTCAGGGGATGACTCCTACGTATGCAAAGCATTGAGCCAGCACTAGGAAAATAGGTTTTGGGAAGGAGGATAAAGGGAGTAGCGTTTGTGGAATTTCGATTTAAACTCTGACACATTTAAAGTGGCAGGAAAGACCTCTGCGTTGAGTTTATTCCACATGCGAACAGTACGGCTAAAGTACGAATTCTCTCTGCAATGCGTGGAGCATTTCACTGACATATCGACCACAAAGGGATGTGCTCTTGATGAAGAGCGTATTGTACGTGAAAAGTGATGGGTTTCGGGAACAAATTCCCTGATTTCATTAGAACACATTCCATTGTAGTAGCGAAAGAACAATGAAACACACCTAACATTGCGTCGATGCTCCAGTGAGTCAATAGAGTTGGCTACCCTACCGTCACCGCTAAGCTGCTTTGTCCTATCCTGTACGCGGTCGAGTAACTTCAAAATAGACTTTGAAGCACCGGCCCATACATGAGAGTTGTATTCCATTTTTGGTCGGATAAAGGTGGTATAAATATTAAGGAGATCAAACGGAGTGAATTATGTCCTACACCGTCTTAAAAAGCCGAGGCACTTGAATGCTTCTTTTGAAACATGAAAAATGTGATCATTCCATCGAACATCACAATGAATTTTAATGCCAAGAACATCAAGAACTTCTGATTCCTCATTATCTATACCATCCATGTTTACAGATGGAGCAGCTACGTCTGTGCGTGAGCATAACGCATTGGATCTTTCGTGCATTAAAATAAACCCTATTAGAATGACCCCAATGTCAGGAGATCGCGATTTAGTGTATCATTAATATTTTGCCGCATTGCCCGGATCTCCGACGGGTTTGGCCTGTTACTGAATGAATATGAATGAACTAAGCTGCTGTCATCTGAAAAAGAGTAGATAGGGTTGGAAGTTTGACGTAGAAGGTCATTAAGAAAAATAACAAAGAGGGTAGGAGAAAGAACGGAGCCTTGTGGTACACCTGAATTTATCTTGAACTCGTTTGATGAGACCTCATCTATAACAACTCGTATAGTGCGATCTCTGAGAAAGCTCGATACAAATCTAGTGAAGCCATCGCCGAGACCAAAAGCAATCAGTTTTGACAAAAGTGCACCATGCCACACAATATCAAATGCCTTGGAAATATCTAGAGCCACCGCCTTACTTTCGCCAAACTGATGTATGCTATTACACCACTTCTCCGAAAGCAAAGCTAGTAGGTCCCCCGTAGAGCGGCCCCTACGAAAGTCATACTGCCAGTCGCTAAGTAAACTGTTGAGCTCCAAATACTTCACAAGATGGAAATTCAACATACTTTCCACTACTTTGGAAAGCGCAGAACAAATTGCAATTGGGCGGTAATTTTCAGGGTTGTTGGCCTTCCCCTTTTTAGGGATTGGCGTTACATTGGCACTGCCTCAGCGTCAAGTGTAGAAAAAATTCAAAGGCGACAAAACAAAATTCTACGAACAATTACTGCAGCCCCCTGGTATATCCGAAATCAGCGAATTCACAAAGATCTTGATGTTCCGTTGGTGAAGACAGTATTTTCAAAACACGCAAAAAAATATATTGAAAAAGTAGTATTGCACCCAAATCCACTTGCGCGCTACATTCTAAATTAAAGAGGCCACACCCGGTTGAGAAGGAGGGATACTCTTTCTCTCAGCCGTACACGAGAGATGTAAAACATCAAAAATCAACAGTTGGAATTAAAAATTTTGTTTAGCACTGGCTAAACACATATTAATGTATTTTTAGATTTAAGATTTGAAAAACTTATTGATGTTTCAATATATAATTGAAGATTCAATAAATAATAAAATTCCCACAAAAAAAAAACATTGGCAACCTTCCAACACTTTGGAAATTCACCAGCATGGTACAAAGTGCTGAACAGGCGTACCAATGGACGTGCTAACGTCGAAAAGCACTGTTTCAAGACCAGTGCTGGAATACCATCCGGCCCAGGAGACTTGTTTACGTTACGCTTCGCTAAAACCTTTTTAACTGCACGCGCTCGAAAGAATATTTTTGGCATAGTTACAGATACTCCCTCGAGAACGGGTAGTGGTTGACTGCTTTCCGGCAAGTGAGAATTTCTTGCGAACATTTCAGCCAGAAGGTTAGCTTTATCAACCGGGTCACTGAATACATGGTCGTCCTTTAAAAGAGGTGGAATCAAGGAACTAGCATTATCCTTGACTCTTTTAACGAATGACCAAAAGCTCTTGCTACCCCGTGGAGCATCAAGAACTTTAGTGCGAAGGCGATGCTCATTAAAAGCTTTTTCGCGCCTTAGTACTCTGGCACATGAAGATCTCGCTTTTTTGCGAGCGAATTAGTATCGGCGTTTTTATTATTACGCCAGACGTTAAATGCTTCCTCTCTGGATATGATTGCATTTTTGCACGTCTGATTAAACCAAGACATACCTTTCGGTTTAATCAAAATTTGCTTAGATGGAATGAAAGTTTTTATTACCATTTTCGCCAAGGCATCGACGTTATTGTCTAGAAAGCATAGCTTCCAATTAAAAAGCCGGAAAAATTCGTTGAGCCCAGCCCAACGAGCCTTTTCGTACATATTTTTTAAGCGTCTCCTAGCTGATTGGGAGACGTTGCGAAGATTCGAGAACGAAAAGATGGCGGAAATGGTACAATGCTCCGAGTTACCAAGAGGTGCATTAACACTCACTTCGTACTTTTCAGGGTGCGAAATGAGAAAAATGTCGAGAGTGTTGTTATGGTGCCCTTCAACACATGAAATATGTGTTGGCTCATTCACTAGAGGCGCAAGGTCGTTATGCGCGGCGAAAAGCTCAACATATTGGCCTTCTGGGGTTGTGTGGCTCGAATGGTGAAGCCAAGATGAGTTGTGAACATTGAAATCACAAGCAACGACAATTTCACTGTTCGGACAGCTCTCAAGGATCTTCGAAATTGAATCGGAAAGGGAATCGAAGTTGGATTAGGTTTTATCCCTTGCCGCGTTTGGACTTCTGTAAAGCATATAGTAAAGTTGGTAGTATATAAGTTTTAGCAAGTAATAGCCTTATTTTCAACGGTGTGAACTACTGCGTAGCCCATAAACTCCTTAGCATGCTATATATCCTGCCCCAGGACATATCTGCATATTTTTCAATGACAGCTTTGTTAGCAGCTTAAATTGCATGCCAGTAAAATTTTGGCGCTTCCATGCCACTAAATGTCAAAACGATACACAATGTTACCCTGTTAAAAGTTTAATGCAATTTTACCGTATTATTATAAAGTTTTAATTGAAGTTTCAAATTATTAACCCTTCTGTTACACCCTTGTCTACAACCCCTCTAACGACATCCTTGGTACAGCTGTAATGTAGTGTGTTTGACTAACCACTACTGCATGTAGCAAGTGAAACATAACACTTTTGTTATTGTTTAAATAATTGTCCACATTGCGACCGCATGATCCGAATATATTAAGCTAAGTTTAGACGATATGATGAATCAGCATATTTATGCTGAAAAATTTGTTACAACTGCCAGCATATCGTGTAAACGCAAAATTTTTTCAGCATACGCATGTTTGACAACATTTGTTAGGTTTATGTTGACAATAGAAACAAACGTATGTTGGTAATTTTAGTATATCGTCTGAACAGCATATTTTTAGTGCTTGACAAATTTCTTGTATATGCTGACAGATATGTTGTTTGTTGAAAATGTTATTTAAACTTTTCAACATATGCCAAATTTTTATGCATATGTGTCGAATGGCTTAGCCGAGCCGCCGTTAGTGTTTTTTTTAGTGTAAATATAATTCGTGTCGAAAATGTGCATTAAGGCACACACATACCAAAATAAAATTAAATTTAGTTGAAATTTAAGCAATGCGTAACTCTCAAATCAAAAAATATTAAATGGTTTGAAAATTTACAATCAACGGCAAGGCGATAAATTAAATGCTCACAGCCAGATTTTAGCTGACAGCGCATTTTTGTTTTCAACGGCTGCAAACGTGCAAATTAATGGGCATAAGTATTCGAACGTCAGTGGAGTATATAAACAGTAAACAATAAATTATAAAATACTTTTTTATTTGCTTTCCTTTTGTTTTACTGTTTTATTTTATTTCTTGGTAAGTACCTGCAATATTTTACTTTTATTTTGTACAATAAGAGTACTATTTTTCTAATTTCATAAACAAATGCTCATATATGCAGCATATATATTACCATATAAATTTCAACACATCGTATAACCACAAAAATCGTATGCTGACTTTTATGTTGACATTCCATTTGCTGATATATGCTGACATTAAAAAATTTGGTATTTTCAGCATATGGTGTAAACACCTAACATATGATATATGTTGACATAGGAATTTGCTGCTACTTTTAATCAAATGGGTGTCAGCATATATATTCTTATTCAACATATCATCTAAACTTTGCTTTATGCTGATCATGCGATAAGCTATTCAATGTTTAAGCTTAGTGAAGATTAAATAAGAATTAATAAATAAGTTCATAATTGTCAGTGACAATTTGTCACTCCAGCTGGACAGTCGGCAATAATGTAACTAAAAGTGAGCAGTCGCACAAGAGGCTGTTCGACTAATAAACAATTGACATAACATCAAATAATAAAACAAAGAATTTCAATTAATAAAAATCATTTAAATAACTTTATAACATGGCGATCCTGCCAACGCGAAAAATAAAAAACAGAAAGGAAGTACTTTCATCATGAAACACACATAGAGTAAATCAAATAAACAAATCGTGTTTGTAAAATAATAAAAGCGATAAAATAATATCAACTTTAAATACACATAAATAACAACAATAATATTTATTTTTTTTTTTATTTATTTTTATTAGTATTAAAAATACTTTAAATATTCCAAAATATTACATAAATTCATATTACATTAGTTATAAGTTCTATATAAATAAATTGTATCTTACTACATTTGTACATTTTTTTTTTCTAAATACATTGTAATTTCTTTCAATTTTCATATTGTTTGGTAAATCATTGAATAGTTTAAAGCCTTTATAAAAAATGGATCTTTGTGTTGTCATGACTCTTTGGATTCGAAAATCTTCAGTATTTCTTAGTGCATACGGTTGTACTTCTCCAACATATTTAATTTGATCGCATAGATATTCTGGGGCATCACCTTGTTTCATTTTTTTAATAAAAATTAAAGTGTTGAATTTCAGTCTTTGATTTATATTTACCCATTTTAGTTCTCTAAGCATTTCGTTGATGTGTTTATATCGATTGCATTTTAGTATAACCCTCATTGCTTTGTTTTGTAGTTTTTGCATTCTGTCTACCTGACTATCATTACAGCAAGTATATATTATTGTCGATCCGTATTCAAAATGTGGTTTAATTATTGTATTATAAATATTTATTGCAGTTGTTTTTGATATTTTATTTCGTATTCTTTTAAAAAATCCGATTTTTTTCCGATTTTTTTTTTACAAGTATAGTCTATGTGTTCTTTAAATTTTAAGTCTTTATCTATTATAAATCCGAGATGTTTTATTATTTATATTTATATTATCATTAGTTTTAAATATTGCTTTAGTGTTCATATTTATTTCAATTATTTTTGTTTTATTTTCGTTTAGTTTTAGTTTATTAATTTTTAACCAGGTATTAATTTTATTGATGTCATGGTACATATTTGCTCTGCAACTTTCATCATCGTCTCCTTCCGTGTATATTAATGTATCATCTGCGTATAGGACCATTTCACTTCTATCTAATACCTTTGGCATATCATTAATATATATAATAAATAAAAGAGCTCCCAAAATTGAGCCTTGTGGTACACCGAAATCATTTTCAATTTCAGTTGACAGAACATTATTAACTTTAGTTATTTTCTTCCTATTTTCCAAATACGACTCGAACCAATTTAATTTCGTACCTTGTATTCCATACATATAGTTTTTTCACCATAATTTGTCTGTCGATTGTTTCAAAGGCTCGTTTAAAATCTTAAAAAATTGCCATCATTTTTTTTTTTTTTTGTTTTTTCTATAATTTTCCATTTACTTATTACATAATTTACAGTCGTTTCACATGAGTATTTTTTACGAAATCCTGATTGGTACTTTGACAATATAGAGTTTTCTTCAATATATTTTTCTAATTGCTCCTTGACAATTTTTTCTAAAATTTTTTCACAGGTTTTTAATTTGTTTATTGGCCGGTATTCTTCGCATTTATTTGTTTTTGTCACTTTTTCAATTGGTGTTATCATAGTTACTTTCCAATTTTCAGGGAATTCACCTGTCTCTAACGATTTATTTAAAATTTTTAATATTGATTCTCCTGTTACGTTCCAGTTATCAAGAATGATTTTATCACAGTCAGTTTTATTTTTCATATGTATAATTATATTCTTAAGTTCTAAAATGTTTATTGCACGGAATTTGAATTGTTGGTTTATCACAGTTATTTGGTTTTCATATTGCTCATATTCTATGGAGTCTCTTATTACTTTAATACTATCTACGAAATAATTATTGAATTGACTAGCAATTTCTATATTATCCTTATATTCTACTTGGTTAAATATCACAGTTTTTATCACATTATGTTTTTTTTTTAATTACTAGATCTTTGATCTCTCTCCACATTTGTTTTTGATCTCCCGCATTGTTAATTTTATTATTAATGTATTTATTTTTTTCGTTTTCGATTTTCACTTTATATAAATTTCTTATTGTTTTGTAATTGGTCCATGCCTGATTTGTATTTTACCAATTTTGCTGTCTGGTATTTAATTATTTTATCCTTTTACATTAAACTTAATTCACTATTAAACCACCGATTTATATTGCTTTTTTCCCATATAATTCTCTTATTACTAAATTTTTGTATTGTTTCTTTAAATCAATTATCAAATAAGGTTACATTTTCATTAAGGTTTTCATTTTCATTGTATATCATATTTTTACTTAACTCTGTGTTAAATGTCTCTTTGTGGTACTTAAAAATTTCTAATTCTTGGTTGTCTATGTTGGTATTTTTTTTTTTTTTTTTTTTTTGATAATTTTATTATTTATTGAATCTTTAATTATTTAAATTGAATTATCAATAAGTTTTTCAAATCTTAAATCTAAAAAATATTAAATATAAGTTTAGCCAATGCTAAACAAAATTTTTAATTTCAACGGTTAATTTTTATTGTTTTACATCTCTCGTGAACGGCTGAGAAGAAGAGTATCCCTTATTTTCAGCCGGGTGTGGCCTCTATAATGAAGAATATTGCGCGCAAGTGGATTTGGGTGCAACTCAAGTTTTTTTATATATTTTTTCGCGTGTTTTGAAAATACTGTCTTCACCAACGGAACGTCTAGGTCTTTATGAATTCGATGGTTTCTGACATACCAGGGGGCTGCTGTTATTGTACGTAGGATTTTATTTTGTCGCCTTTGAATTCTTTCGACATTCGATGCTGAGGCAGTGCCCCATAAATGGATTCCATAGGACCATATTGGTTTCAGGATCGCGTTGTATAACAAAAGTTTACAGTCAAGACTTAATATAGAATTTCTTCCAATAAGCCAATACAGTGTGTTGTGGTATAGTCTCGGTGTTAATTTTTATAGGCGGGCATGTTTCCCTTCGCAACGTAAAAGTGACGTGTGCACATTTCTGCTCGTTAACTTTTATACGCCATTGTTTGAGCCATTTTTCCAGTTTGGATATATATTCTTGTAAGTTGCGGGAAGCTTCTACAGGATTTTCGTGAACGCTTAGAAAGGCTGTATCATCCGCAAATGTTGATGTATGAATGTTACTGCTTAACGGTAATTCAGAGGCAGATATTAAATAAAGTAAGGGTCCGAAGATACTGCCTTGAGAGTCTCCGGCTTCAATCGACTGCGGAGGGCTTAAAAAATTGCCTTCCCTAACTACAAATTTACGTTCCATTAAATAGCTTTTTAAAAGCTTTACGATGTTTGCTGGTAGATTTTGTGTTAATTTATTGAAAAGACCTTCGTGCCATACTTTATCGAAAGCTTGTGAGACATCAATAAAGAGCGCAGAGCATGTTGGTATAATCATTTTTTCAGTTTTAATTAAAATATTTATCATTTCATGATCTGCTATTTTATTTGTAGTGCTGTTGTTTACTGATATATTACAATTATTTGTTATAACAAAGTCAATTATTGTTCTAGAATTTTTTGCTACTCTAGTATATTCACTAACTAATTGTCTTAGACCATTATCATTTAGTACGAGTATACATTCAAGTTGATTTTTATGTGTCGAATTTTTAGACCAATCAATATTAAAATCTCCTGTTATTAAAATATCACAATTATAATCACTTATTTCATCTAAAACTTCTTCAAACCTTTTACAAAACTCCGACTCTCCATTGTAGCTTGTATTTATGTTATTTGTGTCTTCTTGTAGGTTCATGGTTCTGTTTATGTTTTGTTGTATTCGTAGACTTTCTATAGTGTATCTTTTCGTCACCTTGTTTTCTTTATCAAATATTTTGACATTATCAAAATCTAATGTATGTCCCGTATTGAGTATATGTTGTGATAATGCTGTTGATTCTCTCACGATAAGTAAAATTTTGAATAGGAATTTCTGAGCCAAATTCATATAAGTTAAAAATAATGTCATGTTTCGAGAAGGCAGGAGCTGCTAGTTAATCATAGTGTAATACTTTACAGACAAAAAATAGATCAAGCAGAGTGCAATTCGTGTTTGTAAAGTGTGTAGGCCTCGAGCTATTTATGGGAAACAAATTAAATGCCGACATCATGGTTACCTTACTAGTATCTACGAGTAAATTACAATTAAAGTCTCCAGCAATAATAACTTCTGAGTAGTATACAGCTAACAGCTCTAATTGACCAACTAGTTTTTCGAATTTTATAGTTCTATTCGGCCTATATACACATCCAAGTAACATAATGGTACCATTAGATTTTAAGTCAACAAATATGTATTA